>QPKB01000007.1:10322866-10549902 GCA_003546025.1 Camphora micrantha
TCTTTCCACAAAAATCATTAATCAAAACTTTCTTATGTTGAGTACTTTTCTTTATCTTCACACTTTGCTTCTTACTCTGACCATTTTAATGTACACGTTGTTGGTTGAGCAATTTCAAACTTATTTACCTTTAACACGATTTTCATTTTCTTCTTCGAACCAGAATGCTCTTCTAACTGCATTATCAAATGTCCAAGGTTTCACTGATGCAACATCTTGTTGTACTGATGATTTGAGTCCCTTCACAAACCATCTAATCTTAATAACTCTGCATTATCAAATGTCTAAGGTTTCACTGATGCAACATCTTGTTGTACTGATGATTTGAGTCCCTTCACAAACCATCTAATCTTAATTACTTCTTAATTACTTCTGAATTAATTGAATGAAACGGCTCTATAAACTTTTGAAAATATTCTGCCACTGATATATCTCCTTGCTTCAACTGTTCCAATTCTATTAGGATTGCTAGCTTGTCTTTGTTGTTGAAGACCTTCAAGAATCTGCACTTGACTTTCAAACAATTGAGTTTGATTTTCCTATTGTACCCTTATAGCTTGTAGTAATGACTGAAATTTACTTTAACTGTCTTAGTTGTCAGAAACCACATTAATTTCTCCAACCTATCTAGTTGTTTCCATTTTCCTGCACATAATTAACTTTAGAGGACCAAACATCAACACATGACATCTTTTTTATGGTTCCATGTTAACATTTTCTGTGGTTTTGAAAGCTGATCCAGACCCAGGAGACAGAGAACCACTTTTTTAGCACTTTGGAGTAAAGGTGGAAACGCTGTATTTACCCATCACTCATCCTCAAGAAACAAATAAAAAGAGAAAGAGAGAGACGCAGAAAATAAATCCATGTAAAAGGCATCATAAATGAATGCCAAGAAATTTGTAAGGCCGTTCACTTCCAGTAAAAGGCAACTACTCAATCACCCCACAACTTCAACCTTCCCAACCCAATACCAAAACTCCAAAACAATCAACTCAAGAACCAAAAGACCCACCAACACAATCACATATACTTTTGAAGAATAATCAGCTGCAACTGATGACTTCTCAGATGCCAACCTCCTCGGACAAGGAGGTTTTTGCACGGTGTGCAAACGCACATTAGAGGGAAGAGAAGTTGCTGTCAAATGCTTAAAATGAGGGAGGAGCCAAGGGGGCAGTGGATTCCAAAACGAAATCATTACTCAACGCCGAATACACCATAGACATCTAGCGACACTAGTTGGGTGTTGTATTGTTGAACCAAGATTTCTTATTTATGAATATATTCCAAAAAATGCTCTGGATTTTTACTTACACAGTAAGCTTTGGATCAAGATAACTACAAATAAGATCTAGCTTTTATAGTTGAGGAAATTTGACTTGGATTTCGGATTTTGTCTCAAACTTGGGTGTTTTAAGGGGTTGATAGGCTAACGAAGGAGTGGTATACAAGAATGAAATTCGCGTTGGGTTCTGCAGGCGGCATTGCTTATCCTCATGAGGATTGTGAGTCTTCTACTTATTATTTAGTTCTTTTTGTAAATTATAACGTATTTTGCTTTAAAAAGTATTGAGGTCGTACCCATTTCATACTCAAGTAAATTCTATTTGCAGGTTATCCAAAAATAATTCACCGTGATGTTAAAGCATCAGACGTTTCCCTCGATTTTGACTATGAGGCAAAGGCACTTCTCTTATCATTTTCTTTTCCTTATTTGTTTAATGATATTCGACAACTAAATAAACAAAAAATTCATGGGCTTTCAAAGCCGATTATGCGGGAAAGGGCACGATGTATGATGGAAAAACTAGTGATCCTTTTGAACAACCTGTTACAAAAGGAAGGTCCTATCTTTTGCAGTTGATTCATCAAATTGTTGTCAGTTTTTTTTTTTTTTTTTTTCAATCTTTTGCTTTTATATACCTGTGCTACTAAGTTATCCTTCTTATGCAGGTTGCAGATTTTGAGCTTGCCAAATTTTCTAGTGGTGACAATGTCCCCATCTTGACAAGAGTACTGGGTACTTTTGGGTGAGTTTTGTTCTCTGGCTCCTGCAATCTTTGCTCTACCATTTCAACTCCTCTAAAACATCAAAGTTGATAATGACAACCCTAGATGCCATCTAGCTAAACTAAAACAATTGATTCATTTAAGTTTACAATGAATCCAAACTGCATCTATAGAGTTGGACCTGATTAACATGTAAGGATATTTCTTTTATTTATTTGTTTCCATTAGTCGTAATTTTGATGGTATAAGCGAAATCATGCTTAGGTGTCTAAATACATGGGATAACATGTGAAATATGTGAGTTTGGATCCAACCAAAACCCTAGCCCCCTCCAATCCACACGTATTATGGGGCTAGGCCCCGCGTCTGATTCAGAAAAAAATAGTGTAAAATATTCAATTGTATTACAGGGCTTGTATGTTTTGTAGCATTTATGAAAGTTATAAAAAAAATATAATATTGAAGAAAGGAAAGTGTGAAAAGGTAAATGACTATCAGATAATCTCATGAGATGATGCAACGTGAGCCATCACCCTACAAAATGAAATTTTAGAAAGTGAGTTTCGGACGATGGCGAGGGAGCCGTTTGCAGTAAGCAATGGAAAATGGCGCCTGCCTTGCCGCCTTTGGTTCCTATGCAAGAACACTAGGGTTATGTCAGTTCGACCCGACCCTTGAGCGACCTACCCCAATTCTAAAACCAAGGCTCAGAAAGAATATATAGGCGAGGGTACAGAGCATGAACGACCGACGTCACATGCGACATAGGCTGACGTCACACACGACGCAGGTTGACGCAATGCTACAAACGCAAGGCGGGTCTAATCTCTGTTCCACAGAACCTTTGACCGACCATATTATCCGTTCTTACTGATCTAAAATTCTATTCGGACAACACCTTTGTGACATATGTACAATGGTATAAAAAGGAATGAACGAAGAGCCTTCTCCTTCTGTTGTTAGGCGTTCTCTGTCGTTTTTTCCTTATCATACGTATGAAGCAGTAGAGCAAACCCAAAAGAAAAACACCAAGAGCTAGTCCCAAGACTACTCCAAATATGAGTGTCTTTCTAGCGCCTGCCTTGCCGCCTTTGGTTCCTACGCAAAGCACTTGGGTTATGTCTGTTCAACCCGACCCATGAGCGGCCTGCCCTAATTCTAAAGCCTAGGCTCAAAAAGCATATATAGGCGCGGGTACAGAGCATAAACGACTAACGTCACATGCGACGTAGGCTGACGTCACACGCGATGCAGGTTGATGAAATGGTACAGACGCAAGACGGGCCCAATCTCTGGTCAACAGATTCTTTGACCGACCGTATTGTCCTTTCTTACTGATTTAAAATGCTATTGGGACAACTCCTTTGTTACATGTGTACAAGAGAATAAAAAGGAATGAATCAGAAGGCTTCTCCTTTTGTTGCTAGGCATTCTTTGTCATTTTTTCCGTATCATATGTACGAAACAGTGGAGCAGACCCAAAAGAATAACACCAAGAGCTAGTCCCAAGACTACTCCGAATATGTGTGTCTTTCTAAGACCAAGCACAAGTCCTTATGAGGGTGGGTTTGGTGGAAGAGGCTGAGAAGGTTTTTTATAAAAAAAATCGCCCGGCGATGCTGCGAGGCTGGGTTTTGGTTTAAGTGGTGGTTTTGGAAAGAGTGTCATCTATAGAGAGAGAACAGGGAGAGGGGAGAATAGAGAGGGGAGAGGGAGAACAAAGGGAGAACAGAGAGAGGGGAGAGGGAGAACAGAGGCAAGAGAGAGAGAGAGAACAAAGGGAGAACAGAGAGATGGTAGAGGGAGGCTGGAGGATCGGGTTCCAAGCCAGTTTGTGCCAAGATACAGGCTCTCCCCATTCCCAAATTTCATGCCCAGCGGCAGTGACAGATAGCTAGCCAGATGGGGAGTCCGCCCAACCAATGGTGACAGAGAGGGTGAGAGCACAATCAGCTGCAGGGAGAGGGAGAACAGAGAGAGGGGAATGGTGACAAAGAGAGCGAGAGCACAATCAGCTGAGGGGAGAAGGAGAACAAAGAGTGGGTAGATGGAGAACAAAGGGAGAAGAAAGCGAGGGGAGAGAGCGGAGGGAGAATAGAGATAGGGGAGAGGGAGAACAGACAGTGGGGAGGGGAGAATAGAGGGAGAACATAGAGAGGAGAGAGGGAGAATAGAGAGTGGGCCCCATAGTGGCCGTTAGTCAAAACGTTTATTTGAGATATGCTACTGGGGATCTTGCTTCTTAAACTCCCTAACATTAGTTTTTCGTTTTTTGGTGCTACTCGAAAAACCTAGTTCAGATATGCTACGGGGGACCTATCTTCTTAGACTCCCTAACATTGGTCTTTCTTTTTTGGGTAAAGAATAAATGACCATTTAATTCTTTTACCTATAAGTGAACTAGAAACAATGTGATACAGTCTGCCTCATGGGGCCCTCTTGAAACATTCCTACCATTGGGTTGGATTAATGAAAATGGCTCTTTCTGAATAACGGCGATGCAAGAAATAACCCCACAAGATTATATCTTAGACCTTGATTTAACATCCTAAATGCATAACAGTCATTCAGCCATTTTTTTTAAATTTAGTTTTGAGACTCAATCTAGTAGTGAGTAAAAGTTTGATGAACATAAAATTGGCCATTATTCCAGACCATGGGGGGATAAGATTGAGAAACAAGATTCATTTATCAAAAGGTGGGCTCAAGTAGGCCATATATAGTTGGATAGGACATGTAGTATGCTCGTTGGAGAAAATTCTCCCAAATTAGGATAAAAAGATTGTTAACAAATAGGGGCTTGGTTTTGGAAAGGGATGATCCACATAGCTTCACAAATAGTGGCATGGATAAAGGAGTCAAAGATATAAATCATCTATGGCTTCTATATAAATTTGGAAGCTAACGACCTCGTCACATCTTCACAGTTATACTTCCATCGGAGCCTCTACGCTCACTTGGAGGCACTCCCCCATTGCTACGACCCACCAACACAATCACATATACTTTTGAAGAAAAAACAGCTGCAACTGATGACTTCTCAGATGCCAACCTCCTCGGACAAGGAGGTTTTTGCACGGTGTGCAAAGGCACATTACAGGGAAGAGAAGTTGCTGTCAAATGCTTAAAACCAGGGAGGAGCCAAGGGGACAGTGGATTCCAAAATGAAACCGTTACTCAACGCCGAATACACCATAGACATCTAGCGACACTAGTTGGGTGTTGTACTGCTGAACCAAGAGTTCTTATTTATGAATATATTTCAAAAAATACTCTAGATTTTTACTTACACAGTAAGCTTTTGATCAAGATAACTACAAATAAGATCTAGCTTTTATAGTTGAGGATATTTGACTTGGATTTGGGCTTTTGTCTCAAACTTGTGTGGTTTAAGGGGATGATAGGCTAACGATGGAGTGGTATACAAGAATGAAAATCGTGTTGGGTTCTGCAAAAGGCATTGCTTATCCTCATGAGGATTGTGAGTCTTCTACTTATTATTTAGTTCTTTTTCTAAATTATAACGTATTTTGCTTTAGAAAGTATTGAGGTCGTACCCATTTCATACTCAAGTAAATTCTATTTGCAGGTTATCCACAAATAATTCACCGTGAAGTTAAAGCATCAGACGTTTCCCTCGATTTTGACTATGAGGCAAAGGCACGTCTCTTATCTTTTTTTTTTTTCCATATTTGTTTAATGATATTCGACAACTAAATAAACAAAAAATTCATGGGTTTTCAAAGCCGATTATGCGGGAAAGGGCACGATGTATGATGGAAAAACTAGTGATCCTTTTGAACAACCCGTTACCAAAGGAAGGTCCTATCATTTGCAGTTGATTCATCAAATTGAAGTCAGTTTTTTTTTTTTTTTCAATCTTTTGCTTTTATATACCAGTGCTACTAAGTTATCCTTCTTATGCAGGTTGCAGATTTTGAGCTTGCCAAATTTTCTAGTGGTGACAATGTCCCCATCTTGACAAGAGTAATGGGTACTTTTGGGTGAGTTTTGTTCTTGGCTCTTGCAATCTTTGCTCTACCATTTCAACTCCTCTAAAACATCAAAGTTGATACTGACAACCCTTGATGCCATCTAGCTAAACTAAAACAATTGATTTATTTAAGTTTACAGTGAATCCAAATTGCATCTGTAGAGTTAGACCTGATTAACATGTAAAGATATTTCTTTTATTTATTTGTTTCCATTAGTCGTAATTTTGATGGTATAAGCGAAATCATACTTAGGTGTCTAAATACATGGGATAACATGTGAAATATGTGAGTTTGGATCTAACCAAAACCCTAGCCCCCTCCAATCCACACGTATTATGGTGCTAGGCCCCGCGTCTGATTCAGAAAAAAGTAGTGAAAAATATTCAATTGTATTACAGGGCAAGTATGTTTTGTAGCATTTTTGAAAGTTATAAAAAAAATATAATATTAAAGAAAGGAAAGTGTGAAAAGGTAAATGACTATCAGATAATCTCATGAGATGATGCAACGTGAGCCATCACCCTACAAAATGAAATTTTAGAAAGTGAGTTTCGGACGATGCCGAGGGAGCCGTTTGCAGTAAGTAATGGAAAATGGCACTTGCCTTGCCGCCTTTGGTTCCTATGCAATACACTAGGATTATGTCAGTTCGACCCGACCCTTGAGCGACCTACCGCAATTCTAAAACCAAGGCTCAGAAAGCTTATATAGGCGAGGGTACAGAGCATGAACGACCGACGTCACATGCGACATAGGCTGACGTCACACCCGACCCAGGTTGACACAATGCTACAAACGCAAGACGGGTCTAATCTCTGTTCCACAGAACCTTTGACCGACCATATTATCCTTTCTTATTGATCTAAAATTCTATTGGGACAACACCTTTGTGACATATGTACAATAGTATATGAAGGAATGAACCAAAAGCCTTCTCCTTCTGTTGTTAGGCGTTCTTTGTCGTTTTTTTTTTATCATACGTGTGAAGCAGTAGAGCAAACCCAAAAGAATAACACCAAGAGCTAGTCTCAAGACTACTCCAAATATGAGTGTCTTTCTAGCGCCTGCCTTGCCGCCGTTGGTTCCTATGCAAAACACTTGGGTTATGTCAGTTCAACCTGACCCATGAGCGACCTGCCCTAATTCTAAAGCCTAGGCTGAAAAAGCATATACAGGCGCGGGTACAGAGTATAAACGACTAACGTCACATGCGACGTAGGCTGACGTCACACGCGAAGCAGGTTGACGAAATGCTACAGACGCAAGACGGGCGGAATATTTGGTCAACAGATTCTTTGACCGACCATATTATCCTTTCTTACTGATTTAAAATGCTATTGGGACAACTCCTTTGTTACAATTTGGAAGCTAACGACCTCGTCACATCTTCACAGTTATACACCCATCGCAGCCTCTAACTCTTTGGTCAGAGGCAGTCCCCCAAGTACGACCCACCAACACAATCACATATACTTTTGAAGAATAATCAGCTGCAACTGATGACTTCTCAGATGCCAACCTCCTCGGACAAGAAGGTTTTTGCACTGTGTGCAGAGGCACATTACAGGGAAGAGAAGTTGCTGTCAAATGCTTAAAACCAGGGAGGAGCCAAGGGGACAGTGGATTCCAAAATGAAATCGTTACTCAACGCCGAATTCACCATAGACATCTAGCGACACAAGTTAGGTGTTGTACTGTTGAACCAAGAGTTCTTATTTATGAATATATTCCAAAAAATACTCTGGATTTTTACTTACACAGAAAGCTTTTGATCAAGATAACTACCAATAAGATCTAGCTTTTATAGTTGAGGATATTTGACTTGGATTTGGGCTTTTGTCTCAAACTTGGGTGGTTCAAGGGGATGATAGGCTAACGATGGAGTGGTATACAAGATTGAAAATCGTGTTGGGTGCTGCAAAAAGCATTGCTAATCCTCATGAGGATTGTGGGTCTTCTACTTATTATTTAGTTCTTTTCGTAAATTATAACGTATTTTGCTCTAAAACGTATTGAGGTCGTACCCATTTCATACTCAAGTAAATTCTATTTGCAGGTTATCCAAAAATAATTCACCGTGCTGTTAAAGCATCAGATGTTTCCCTCGATTTTGACTATGAGGCAAAGGCACTTCTCTTATTCTTTTTTTTTTCCTTATTTGTTGAAAGATATTCGACAACTAAATAAACAAAAAATTCATGGGCTTTCAAAGCCGATTATGCGGGAAAGGGCACGATGTATGATGGAAAAACTAGTGATCCTTTTGAACAACATGTTACCAAAGGAAGGTCGTATCTTTTGCAGTTGATTCATCAAATTGATGTCAGTTTTTTTTTTTTTTTCCAATCTTTTGCTTTTATATACCTGTGCTACTAAGTTTTCCTTCTTATGCAGGATGCAGATTTTGAGCTTGCCAAATTTTCTAGTGGTGACAATGTCCCCATCTTGACAAGAGTACTGGGTACTTTTGGGTGAGTTTTGTTCTCTGGCTCATGCAATCTTTGCTCTACCATTTCAACTCCTCTAAAACATCAAAGTTGATAATGACAACCCTAGATGCCATCTAGCTAAACTAAAACAATTGATTCATTTAAGTTTACAATTAATCCAAATTGCAACTATAGAGTTGGACCTGATTAACATGTAAGGATATTTCTATTATTTATTTGTTTCCATTAGTGGTAATTTTGATGGTATATGCCAAATCATGCATAGGTGTCTAAATACATGGGATAACATGTGAAATAAGTGAGTTTGGATCCAACCAAAACCCTAGCCCCCTCCAATCCACACGTATTATGGGGCTAGTCCCCGCGTCTGATTCAGAAAAAAATAGTGTAAAATATTCAATTGTATTACAGGGCAAGTATGTTTTGTAGCATTTATGAAAGTTATAAAAAAATATAATATTGAAGAAAGGAAAGTGTGAAAAGGTAAATGACTATCAGATAATCTCATGAGATGATGCACCGTGAGCCATCACCCTACATAATGAAATTTTAGAAAGTGAGTTTCGGACGATGGCGAGGGAGCCGTTTGCAGTCTGCAATGGAAAATGGCGCCTGCCTTGCCGCCTTTGGTTCCTAAGCAAAACACTAGGGTTATGTCAGTTCGACCCGACCCTCGAGCCACCTGCCCCAATTCTAAAACAAAGGCTCAGAAAACATATATAGGCGAGGGGACAGAGCATGAACGACCGACGTCACATGCGACATAGGCTGACGTCACACACGACGCAGTTTGACGCAATGCTACAAACGCAAGACGGGTCTAATCTCTGGTCAACAGAACCTTTGACCGACCATATTATCCTTTCTTACTGATCTAAAATTCTATTGGGACAACACCTTTGTGACATATGTACAATAGTATAAAAAGGAATGAACCAAAAGCCTTCTCCTTTTGTTGTTAGGCGTTCTCTGTCGTTTTATCCTTATCATACGTATGAAGCAGTAGAGCAGACCCAAAAGAATAACACCAAGAGCTAGTCCCAAGACTACTCCAAATATGAGTGTCTTTCTAGCGCCTGCCTTGCCGCCTTTGGTTCCTATGCAAAACACTTGGGTTATGTCAGTTCAACCCGACCCATGAGCGACCTGCCCTAATTCTAAAGCCTAGGCTCAAAAAGCATATATAGGCGCGGGTACAGAGCATAAACGACTAACGTCACATGCGACGTAGGCTGACGTCACACGTGAAGCAGGTTGACGAAATGCTACAGACGCAAGACGGGCGCAATCTCTGGTAAACAGATTCTTTGACCGACCATATTATCCTTTCTAACTGATTTAAAATGCTATTGGGACAACTCCTTTATTACAATTTGGAAGCTAACGACCTCGACACATCTTCACAGTTATACTCCCATCGCAGCCTCTACACTCACTTGGAGGCACTCCCCCATTGCTACGACCCACCAACACAATCACATATACTTTTGAAGAATAATTAGCTGCAACTGATGACTTCTCAGATGCCAACCTCCTCGGACAAGGGGGTTTTTGCACGGTGTGCAAAGGCACATTACAGGGAAGATAAGTTGCTGTCAAATGCTTAAAACCAAGGAGGAGCCAAGGGGACAGTGGATTCCAAAATGAAATCGTTACTCAACGCCGAATACACCATAGACATCTAGCGACACTAGTTGGGTGTTGTACTGTTGAACCAAGATTTCTTATTTATGAATATATTCCAAAAAATACTCTGGATTTTTACTTACACAGTAAGGTTTTGATCAAGATAACTACAAATAAGATCTAGCTTTTACAGTTGAGGATATTTGACTTGGATTTGGGCTTTTGTCTCAAACTTGGGTGGTTTAAGGGGATGATAGGCTAACGATGGAGTGGTATACAAGAATAAAAATCACGTAGGGTTCTGCAAAAGGCATTGCTTATCCTCATGAGGATTTTGAGTCTTCTACTTATAATTTAGTTCTTTTTGTAAATTATAATGTATTTTGCTTTAAAAAGTATTGAGGTCGTACCCATTTCATACTCAAGTAAATTCTATTTGCAGGTTATCCAAAAATAAATCACTGTGATGTTAAAGCATCAAACGTCTCCCACGATTTTGACTATGAGGCAAAGGCACGTCTCTTCTCTTTTTTTTTTCTCCTTATTTGTTTAATGATATTCAACAACTAAATAAACAAAAAATTCATGGGCATTCAAAGCCGATTATGCAGGAAAGGGCACGATGTATGATGGAAAAACTAGTGATCCTTTTGAACAACCTGTTACCAAAGGAAGGTCCTATCTTTTGCAGTTGATTCATCAAATTGATGTCAGTTTTTTTTTTTTTTTTTTTTTTTTTTTTTTTTTTTTCAATCTTTCGCTTTTATATACCAGTGCTACTAAGTTATCCCTCTTATGCAGGTTGCAGATTTTGAGCTTGCCAAATTTTCTAGTGGTGACAATGTCCCCATCTTGACAAGAGTACTGGGTACTTTTGGGTGAGTTTTGTTCTCGGGCTCCTGAAATCTTTGCTCTACCATTTCAACTCCTCTAAAACATCAAAGTTGATAATGACAACCCTAGATGCCATCTAGCTAAACTAAAACAATTGATTCATTTAAGTTTACAATGAATCCAAATTGCATCTATAGAGTTGGACCTGATTAACATGTAAGGATATTTCTTTTATTTATTTGTTTCCATTAGTCGTCATTTTGATGGTATAAGCGAAATCATGCTTAGGTGTCTAAATACATGGGATAACATGTGAAATATGTGAGTTTGGATCCAACCAAAACCCTAGCCCCCTCCAATCCACACGTATTATAGGGCTAGGCCCCGTGTCTGATTCAGAAAAAAATAGTGTAAAATATTCAATTGTATTACAGGGCATGTATGTTTTATAGCATTTATGAAAGTTATAAAAAAAATATAATATTAAAGAAAGGAAAGTGTGAAAAGGTATATGACTATCAGATAATCTCATGAGATGATGCAATGTGAGCCATCACCCTACAAAATGAAATTTTAGAAAGTGAGTTTCGGACGATGGCGAGGGAGCCGTTTGCAGTAAGCAATGGAAAATGGCGCCTGCCTTGCCGCCTTTGGTTCCTATGCAAAACACAGGGGTTATGTCAGTTCGACCCGACCCTTGAGCGACCTACCCCAATTCTAAAACCAAGGCTCAGAATGCATATATAGGCGAGGGTACAGAGCATGAACGACCGACGTCACATGCGACATCGGCTGACGTCACACATGACGCAGGTTGACGCAATGCTACAAACGCAAGACGGGTCTAATCTCTGGTCGACAGAACTTTTGACCGACCATATTATCCTTTCTTACTGATCTAAAATTCTATTGGGACAACACCTTTGTGACATATGTACAATAGTATAAAAAGGAATGAACCAAAAGCCTTCTCCTTTTGTTGTTAGGCGTTCTCTGTCGTTTTTTCCTTCTCATACGTATGAAGCAGTAGTGCAGACCCAAAAGAATAACACCCAGAGCTAGTCCCAAGACTACTCCAAATATGAGTGTCTTTCTAGCACCTGCCTTGCCGCCTTTGGTTCCTATGCAAAACACTTGGGTTATGTCAGTTCAACCCGACCCATGAGCGACCTACCCCAATTCTAAAGCCTAGGCTCAAAACGCATATATAGGCGTGGGTACAGAGCATAAACGACTAACGTCACATGCTACGTAGGCTGACGTCACACGCGAAGCAGGTTGACGAAATGCTACAGACGCAAGACGGGCGCAATCTCTGGTAAACAGATTCTTTGACCGACCATATTATCCTTTCTTACTGATTTAAAATGCTATTGGGACAACTCCTTTGTTACAATTTGGAAGCTAACGACCTCGTCACATCTTCACAGTTATACTCCCATCGCAGCCTCTACACTCACTTGGAGGCACTCCCCCATTGCTACGACCCACCAACACAATCACATATACTTTTGAAGAATAATCAGCTAAAACTGATGACTTCTCAGATGCCAACCTCCTCGGACAAGGGGGTTTTTGCACGGTGTGCAAAGGCACATTACAGGGAAGATAAGTTGCTGTCAAATGCTTAAAACCAGGGAGGAGCCAAGGGGACAGTGGATTCCAAAATGAAATCGTTACTCAACGCCGAATACACCATAGACATCTAGCGACACTGGTTGGGTGTTGTACTGTTGAACCAAGATTTCTTATTTATGAATATATTCCAAAAAATACTCTGGATTTTTACTTACACAGTAAGGTTTTGATCAAGATAACTACAAATAAGATCTTCCTTTTACAGTTGAGGATATTTGACTTGGATTTGGGCTTTTGTCTCAAACTTGGGTGGTTTAAGGGGATGATAGGCTAACGATGGAGTGGTATAGACGAATAAAAATCGCATTGGGTTCTGCAAAAGGCATTGCTTATCCTCATGTGGATTGTGAGTCTTCTACTTATTATTTAGTTCTTTTTGTAAATTATAATGTATTTTGCTTTAAAAAGTATTGAGGTCATACCCATTTCAAACTCAAGTAAATTCTATTTGCTGGTTATCCAAAAATAATTCACTGTGATGTTAAAGCATCAGACGTTTCCCACGATTTTGACTATTAGGCAACGGCACATCTCTTATCTTTTTTTTTTCCTTATTTGTTTAATGATATTCGACAACTAAATAAACAAAAAATTCATGGGCATTCAAAGCCGATAATGCAGGAAAGGGCACGATGTATGATGGAAAAACTAGTGATCCTTTTGAACAACCTGTTACCAAAGGAAGGTCCTATCTTTTGCAGTTGATTCATCAAATTGATGTCAGTTTTTTTTTTTTTTCAATCTTTTGCTTTTATATACCAGTGCTACTAAGTTATCCTTCTTATGCAGGTTGCAGATTTTGAGCTCGCCAAATTTTCTAGTGGTGACAATGTCCCCATCTTGACAAGAGTACTGGGTACTTTTGGGTGAGTTTTGTATTCTGGCTCCTGCAATCTTTGCTCTACCATTTCAACTCCTCTAAAGCATCAAAGTTGATAATGACAACCCTAGATGCCATTTAGCTAAACTAAAACAATTGATTCATTTTAGTTTACAATGAATCCAAATTGCATCTATAGAGTTGGACCTGATTAACATGTAAGGATATTTCTTTTATTTATTTGTTTCCATTAGTCGTAATTTTGATGGTATAAGCGAAATCATGCTTAGGTGTCTAAATACATGGGATAACATGTGAAATATGTGAGTTTGGATCCAACCAAAACCCTAGCCCCCTCCAATCCACACGTATTATGGGGCTAGGCCCCGTGTCTGATTCAGAAAAAAATAGTGTAAAATATTCAATTCTATTACAGGGCATGTATGTTTTGTAGCATTTATGAAAGTTATAAAAAAAATATAATATTAAAGAAAGGAAAGTGTGAAAAGGTAAATGACTATCAGATAATCTCATGAGATGATGCAACGTGAGCCATCACCCTACAAAATGAAATTTTAGAAAGTGAGTTTCGGACGATGGCGAGGGAGCCGTTTGCAGTAAGCAATGGAAAATGGCGCCTGCCTTGCCGCCTTTGGTTCCTATGCAAAACACAAGGGTTATGTCAGTTCGACCCGACCCTTGAGCGACCCACCCCAATTCTAAAACCAAGGCTCAGAAAGCATATATAGGGGAGGGTACAGAGCATGAACGACCGACGTCACATGCGACATCGGCTGACGTCACACACGACGCAGGTTGACGCAATGCTACAAACGCAAGACGGGTCTAATCTCTGGTCGACAGAACTTTTGACCGACCATATTATCCTTTCTTACTGATCTAAAATTCTATTGGGACAACACCTTTGTGACATATGTACAATAGTATATAAGGGAATGAACCAAAAGCCTTCTCCTTTTGTTGTTAGGCGTTCTCTGTCGTTTTTTCCTTATCATACGTATGAAGCAGTAGAGCAGACCCAAAAGAATAACACCAAGAGCTAGTCCCAAGACTACTCCAAATATGAGTGTCTTTCTAGCGCTTGCCTTGCCGCCTTTTGTTACTATGCAAAACACTTGGGTTATGTCAGTTCAACCCGACCCATGAGCGACTTGCCCTAATTCTAAAGCCTAGGCTCGAAAAGCATATATAGGCGCAGGTACAGAGTATAAACGACTCACGTCACATGCAACGAAGGCTGACGTCACACGCGAAGTAGGTTGACGAAATGCTACAGAAGCAAGACTGGCGCAATCTCTGGTCAACAGATTCTTTGACCGACCATATTATCCTTTCTTACTGATTTAAAATGCTATTGGGACAACTCCTTTGTTACAATCTGGAAGCTAACGACCTCATCACATCTTCACAGTTATACTCCCATCGCAGCCTCTACACTCACTTAGAGGCACTCCCCCATTGCTACGACCCACCAACACAATCACATATACTTTTGAAGAATAATCAGCTGCAACTGATGACTTCTCAGATGCCAACGTCCTCGGACAAGGAGGTTTTTGCACGGTGTGCAGAGGCACATTACAGGGAAGAGAAGTTGCTGTCAAATGCTCGAAACCAGGGGCGAGCCAAGGGGACAGTGGATTCCAAAATGAAATCGTTACTCAACGCCGAATACACCATAGACATCTAGCGACACTAGTTGGGTGTTGTACTGCTGAACCAAGATTTCTTATTTATGAATATATTCCAAAAAATACTCTGGATTTTTACTTACACAGTAAGCTTTTGATCAAGATAACTACAAATAAGATCTAGCTTTTATAGTTGAGGATATTTGACTTGCATTTGGGCTTTTGTCTCAAACTTGGGTGGTTTAAGGGGATGTTAGGCTAACGATGGAGTGGTATACAAGAATGAAAATCGCTTTGGGTTCTGCAAAAGGCATTGCCTATCCTCATGAGGATTCTGAGTCTTCTACTTATTATTTAGTTCTTTTTGTAAATTATAACGTATTTTGCATTAAAAAGTATTGAGGTTGTACCCATTTCATACTCAAGTAAATTCTATTTGCAGGTTATCCAAAAATAATTCACCGTGATGTTGAAGCATCAGATGTTTCCCTCGATTTTGACAATGAGGCAAAGGCACTTCTCTTATCTTTTTTTTTTCCTTATTTGTTTAATGATATTCGACAACTAAATAAACAAAAAATTCATGGGCTTTCAAGGCCGATTATGCGGGAAAGCGCATGATGTATGATGGAAAAACTAGTGATCCTTTTAAACAACCTGTTACCAAAGGAAGGTCCTATCTTTTGCAGTTGATTCATCAAATTGATGTCAGTTTTTTTTTTTTTTTTTTTTTTTTTTTTTTTTTTTTCAATCTTTTGCTTTTATATACCTGTGCTGCTAAGTTATCCTTCTTATGCAGGTTGCAGATTTTGAGCTTGCCAAATTTTCTAGTGGTGACAATGTCCCCATCTTGACAAGAGTACTGAGTACATTTGAGTAGTTTTGTTCTCTGGCTCCTGCAATCTTTGCTCTGCCATTTCAACTCCTCTCAAACATCAAAGTTGATAATGACAACCCTAGATGCCATCTAGCTAAACTAAAACAATTGATTCATTTAAGTTTACAATGAATCCAAATTGCATCTATAGAGTTGGACCTGATTAACATGTAAGGATATTTCTTTTATTTATTTGTTTCCATTAGTGGTAATTTTGATGGTATAAGCCAAATCATGCTTAGGTGTCTAAATACATGGGATAACATGTGAAATATGCGAGTTTGGATCCAACCAAAACCCTAGCCCCCTCCAATCCACACGTATTATGGGGCTAGGCCCCGCGTCTGATTCAGAAAAAAATAGTGTAAAATATTCAATTGTATTACAGGGCATGTATGTTTTGTAGGAATTATGAAAGTTATAAAAAAATATAATATTAAAGAAAGGAAAGTGTGGAAATGTAAATGACTATCAGATAATCTCATGAGATGATGCAACGTGAGCCATCACCCTACAAAATGAAATTTTAGAAAGTGAGTTTCGGACGATGGCGAGGGAGCCGTTTACAGTAAGCAATGGAAAATGACGCCCGCATTGCCGCCTTTGGTTCCTATGCAAAACACTAGGGTTATGTCAGTTCGACCCGACCCTCGAGCGACCTACCCCAATTCTAAAACCAAGGCTCATAAAGAATATATAGGCGAGGGTACAGAGCATGAACGACCGACGTCACATGCGACATAGGCTGACGTCACACACGACGCAGGTTGACGCAATGCTACAAACGCAAGACGGGTCTAATCTCTGGTCAACAGAACCTTTGACCGACCATATTATCCTTTCTTACTGATCTAAATTGTATTGGGACAACACCTTTGTGACATATGTACAATAGTATAAAAAGGAATGAACCAAAAGCCTTCTCCTTTTGTTGTTAGGCGTTCTCTGTCGTTTTTTCCTTATCATATGTATGAAGCAGCAGAGCAGACCCAAAAGAATAACACCAAGAGCTAGTCCCAACACTAATCCAAATATGAGTGTCTTTCTAGCGCCTGCCTTGCCGCCTTTGGTTCCTATCCAAAACACTTGGGTTATGTCAGTTCAACCCGACCCATGAGCGACCTGCCCTAATTCTAAAGCCTAGGCTGAAAAAGCATATATAGGCGCGTACAGAGCATAAACGACTAACGTCACATGCGACGTAGGCTGACGTCACACGCGAAGCAGGTTGACGAATTGCTACAGACGATGGACTGGCGCAATCTCTGGTCAACAGAATCTTTGACCGACCATATTATCCTTTCTTACTGATTTAAAATGCTATTGGGACAACTCCTTTGTTACAATTTGGAAGCTAACGACCTCGTCACATCTTCACAGTTATACTCCCATCGTAGCCTCTACACTCACTTGGAGGCACTCCCCCATTGCTACGACCCACCAACACAATCGCATATACTTTTGAAGAATAATCAGCTGCAACTGATGACTTCTCAGATGCCAACTTCCTCGGACAAGGAGGTTTTTGCACCGTGTGCAGAGGCACATTAAAGGGAAGAGAAGTTGCTGTCAAATGCTTAAAACCAGGGAGGAGCCAATGGGACAGTGGATTCCAAGATGAAATCGTTACTCAACGCCGAATACACCATAGACATCTAGCGACACTAGTTGGGTGTTGTACTGCTGAACCAAGATTTCTTATTTATGAATATATTCTAAAAAATACTCTGGATTTTTACTTACACAATAAGCTTTTGATCAAGATAACTACAAATAAGATCTAGCTTTTACAGTTGAGGATATTTGACTAGGGTTTTCGCTTTTGTCTCAAGCTTAGGTGGTTTAAGGGGATGATAGGCTAATGATAGAGTGGTATACAAGAATGAAAATCGCGTTGGGTTCTGCAAAAGGCATTGCTTATCCTCATGAGGATTGTGAGTCTTCTACATATTATTTATTTCTTTTTATAAATTATAACGTATTTTGCTTTAGAAAGTATTGAGGTCGCACCCATTTCGTACTCAAGTAAATTCTATTTGCAGGTTATCCAAAAATAATTCACCGTGATGTTAAAGCATCAGAAGTTTCCCTCTATTTTGACTATGAGGCAAAGGCACTTCTCTTATCTTTTTTTTTCCTCATTTGTTTAATGATATTCGACAACTAAATAAACAAAAAAAATCATGGGCTTTCAAAGCCGATTATGTGGGAAAGGGCACGATGTATGATGGAAAAACTAGTGATCCTCTTAAACAACCTGTTACCAATGGAAGGTCCTATCTTTTGCAGTTGATTCATCAAATTGATGTCAGTTTTTTTTTTTTTTTTTTTTTTTTTCAATCTTTTGCTTTTATATACCTGTGCTACTAAGTTATCCTTCTTATGCAGGTTGCAGATTTGGACCTTGCCAAATTTTCAAGTGGTGACAATGTCCCCATCTTGACAAGAGTACTGGGTACTTTTGGGTGAGTTTTGTTCTCTGGCTCTCGCAATCTTTGCTCTACCATTTCAACTCCTCTAAAACATCAAAGTTGATAATGACAACCCTAGATGCAATCTAGCTAAACTAAAACAATTAATTCATTTAAGTTTACAATGAATCCAAATTGCATCTATAGAGTTGGACCTGATTAACATGTAAGGATATTTCTTTTATTTATTTGTTTCCATTAGTGGTAATTTTGAGGGTATAAGCCAAATCATGCTTAGGTGTCTAAATACATGGGATAACATGTGAAATATGTGAGTTTGGATCCAACCAAAACCCTAGCCCCCTCCAATCCACACGTATTATGGGGCTAGGCCCCGCGTCTGATTCAGAAAAAAATAGTGTAAAATATTCAATTGTATTACAAGGCATGTATGTTTTATAGCATTTATGAAAGTTATAAAAAAAATATAATATTAAAGAAAGGAAAGTGTGAAAAGGTAAATGACTATCAGATAATCTCATGAGATGATGCAACGTGAGCCATCACCCTACAAAATGAAATTTTAGAAAGTGAGTTTCGGACGATGGCGAGGGAGCCGTTTGCAGTAAGCAATGGAAAATGGCGCCTGCCTTGCCGCCTTTGGTTCTTATGCAAAACACTAGGGTTATGTCAGATCGAACCGACCCTGGAGTGACCTACCCCAATTCTAAAACCAAGGCCCAGAAAGCATATATAGGCGAGGGTATAGAGCATGAACGACCGACGTCACACGCGACATAGGCTGACGTCACACACGACACAGGTTGACGCAATGCTACGAACTCATGACGGGTCTAATCTCTGGTCAACAGAACCTTTGACCGACCATATTATCCTTTCTTACTGATCTGAAGTTCTATTGGGACAACATCTTTGTGACATATGTACAATAGTAACAAAAGGAATGAACCAAAAGCCTTCTCCTTTTGTTGTTAGGCGTTATCTGTCGTTTTTTTCTTATCATACATATGAAGCAGTAGAGCAGACCCAAAAGAATAACACCAAGAGCTAGTCCCAAGACTACTCCAAATATGAGTGTCTTTCTAGCGCCTGCCTTGCCGCCTTTGGTTCCTATGCAAAACACTTGGGTTATGTCAGTTCAACCCGACCCATGAGCGACCTGCCCTAATTCTAAAGCCTAGTCTCAAAAAGTATATATAGGCGCGGGTACAGAGCATAAACGACTAATGTCACATGCGATGTAGGCTGACGTCACATGCGAAGCAGGTTCACGAAATGCTACAGACGCAAGACGGGCCCAATCTCTGGTCTACAGATTCTTTGACCGACCATATTAACCTTTCTTACTGATTTAAAATGCTATTGGGACAACTCCTTTGTTACATGTGTACAGGAGTATAAAAAGGAATGAATCAAAAGGCTTCTCCTTTTGTTGCTAGGCATTCTCTGTCATTTTTTCCTTATCTTATGTATGAAACAGTGGAGCAGACCCAAAAGAATAACACCAAGAGCTAGTCCCAAGACTACTCCGAATATGAGTGTCTTTCTAGGACTAGGCAGAAGTCCTTATGAGGGTGGGTTTGGTGGAAGAGGCTGAGAAGGTTTTTTATAAAAAAAATCGCCCGGCGATGCTGCGAGGGTGGGTTTTGGTTTAAGTGGTGGTTTTGGAAAGAGTGTCATCTATAGAGAGAGAACAGGGAGAGGGGAGAATAGAGAGGGGAGAGGGAGAACAAATGGAGAACAGAGAGAGGGGAGAGGGAGAACAGAGGCAAGAGAGAGAGAACAGAGGGAGAACAGAGAGATGGAAGAGGGAGGCTGGAGGATCGGGTTCCAAGCCAGTTTGTGCCAAGATGCAGGCTCTCCCCATTCCCAAATTTCATGCCCAGCGGCAGTGACAGATAGCTAGCCAGATGGGGAGTCCGCCCAACCAATGGTGACAGAGAGGGTGAGAGCACAATCAGCTACAGGGAGAGGGAGAACAGAGAGAGGGGAATGGTGACAGAGAGAGCGAGAGCACAATCAGCTGAGGGGAGAAGGAGAACAAAGAGTGGGTGTCACGCCCCTCGGACCGGGATCCCTACAGCGGTCCGACCTCGGGGGCGGGAAATGTGGGGAGATAAGTGATGATTATATTTATCCCAAGATCCGCATGTGTGAGGATCCAAAATCACAACACTCTCTGAATATTTTTGCGGAAGCTTTCGTGGCAATGTGACCCGGAGTCCGTGGACATCATCGGATTCCGCGTCGCATACAACCTCTAGCATAAAGCTATCATTTTATGAACCATATCAGACTGGAATAAACCAACATAATAAAGTACAGAGCTGACAGTAACTGGATATTACATTCCCATATATGTTCAAGTTACAAGTATCAATGTGTATGAATTACAATCCCAAGAAAGGCTAATAAAAACCGCACAATACAAACTAATATCCACTACCCAAAAGTGACGTAACTCCGATGTCAAGCACAATGTCTAATGACATAGCCGACAAGGCAACTTGCAACTCAAGGCTCCACAGCCAACAACTCTCAGCTCGGGGCGGGGAAACTGAACTTGAGTACCAAAGTAGTGGGTCAAACACGACGGTTTGGCAAGTAGGTGAAAAGGCATATCAATAAAGAAATTACCTTAGAAAACATTTAAACCTGTCAAAGCAATAGTTTCATAAAACGAGAGAATCATTTATGCAAATACATGTGCAATGTAAAACATGTAAGGTATCCAATGAAACGGGAAACAACAAGATGGCATCTACAAAAAGCTAAGTCCTCTATCACCGAAGTGACATGAGCATATCGGGATGTTGCCTCAGTCACCGAAGTGAGGAGATGCAACATAAGTAACATATACATAATATAATACGGGACATGACCACGGTAGCGAACTGGGCATCGGGAACCACAGTAGCAATCTGCGGCATCGGGACAAGACCACGGTAATAACCGGGTAGCGGGATCCAAACCGCAGCTGGCGGGACGGGAGAGGGTCTCCAAGTCGGTGGATCAAACCGGCAAGGAAAGCCAAGCTTAGTGGTGCCGACTCATAGGTCAAATCATGTAAAACAAGACATGTACAAATCATATGTAATGCACTTAAATAAACGGGCGGGACGGGGTGCTCAAAAGCACTAATTTCATTTTATTCGGGCATGTATAAACGGGCTAGTAAAAATGCTAAAATACACTTTCAATACTTTCGGGAATGCTAAATCAATATTCGAGAAATTCGGGCTATTATCGGGATTCAAGATAAATCATAATTCGAGAAATTCGGGACAAGTATCGGGATTCAAGACAAATCATAATTCGAGAAATTCGGGACAAGTGTCGGGATTCAAGACAAATCATAATTCGAGAAATTCGGGACAAGTATCGGGATTCGATATAAATCAAGTGAATAAGGACCCCGTATGTCGATTGTAATGATCACTTGGTACTACTTGAGTTTGGAGATATTCCGGGCTCTTTATGCACCTTAGGTATTCAAACTTTAATCGGATTTTAAATAAACAAAACATAATAGGGATGGGATCCTAAGCACAATATTAATCTAGTAGTACCTTACAACCCACTCAACCATCGAAAGGAAAACGGATTTGCGATATCCAAACAAACCAATTTCGCGTTTAGATAAAAGAAGGATATCCCGTCGTTCCGTACCGTTCAAGATTGAATTAGGTTAAGTACCGATACAACCGAATTAACCATGAGGAAATGTCGGTTCAACCATCCTCACAAAAAGTCAAATGGGTCCACAAAAGGGTCACTAAGTTCCACTTAAAGTCCACCTAACATAGGGCAAAAATCCATTTTTCAGCAGGTTTTCCAGTTGGGCCGGTCGACCTGGCCCTTGGCCGATCGACCTGGTACACAGTGGGCTCGGTCGACTAGCCAAGGGCCAGGTCGACCGGGAGTTGTAAAATACATAGGTGAACAGTATTTTGGTCAGGCTCTCTGGAGCCAGACCTCTGTGTGGCCGGTCGACCGCGCCCCTTGGCCGGTCGACGGCGTGAACTGCGTAACAGAACCCAGGTTCTGTTACAGCAGTTCAATGGGTCTTTCCATTTTTCCAATCTTTTCTCTTCCTTTCTTAAACCTGATTAGCAATCTAATACATGAATAAAACAAGATATCAAGATTCACCAATGTGCATTTATTTCAAGTCTAAACAAGCCATTAATATCACAAAATATTTGGTGAAATCATAATGCATTTCATAAAACTCATTCAAAGCTAAAAGTATCAAGTCATCCACTTGCCTTGGGTCTTAAATCAAGGAAATCAAGCTCCTAAGCACCCTTGCAAGCCAAGAACACAATTTCTACAAAAACCCCCAAAACAAAACCCTAAAATGGGTCAAACCAAGCAATAAGAAGAGAGAGCTCCTAATAATGAAAATGGAGCTTCTTAAGGACCATAAGAACACAAATCTAAGAGATTAGGGAGAGATCTTACCAATAGGTTCTCCAAATGAACAAGACAAGCTAAATGAAGATCTTGGAGAGAAGAGATTTCTTCAAAAATGGTACCAATAGAAAGCTCTTGAAGTGGTGAAGAAGATGATGAAGTCTTAATAAATGTTGGTGCAAGTTTGGTGATGCTTGATGAAGGAAAAGCAAGAAGAAGAAAAGGAAACCCTAGGCTCAAGGAAATTGCTGGAAAAAGGAGAAAGGAGGGGGATGAGCTCTCTTTTATAAGCGACACAAGTGGGCTCCACCAACTAGCAACCTTGTTGGGCTGAAATAGTGGTTTTCAGGACTTCGGATGAAATCGACGAAGAAGGAAAAGAAATGATCGTCGAAATATCTAGTTTCCAAAAAGTATATGTTTCACGGGTTTCGGGAATAACAGTAATTGGATACAGATTTAGTATAAAAGTACTATTTTGCCCTTGAAGCTAGAAAAGTCAAGTTTCGGGATTCGGGACGGGAACGGGATCAACATGAAAGTTGAAGGGATTAAGAAAACAAGCAAATTGGGATAAAACACCAAATCAAAAGAATCTCGAGTAAACCCCCAAGTACACGCAAGTCATAAAAAGGAACCCCCAAAGGGCCCCACTAGTCACAAAGGCACTCAAAATATCCCAAAGCTATAACAAAGCTATTCTAATCCCAACTTAACCACAATCCACTAAACCCACTTAGAGCTAAAACACAGCTCAAAAACACTAATCTGGGCCTCTCGGGTCGGGGTCTCACAGTGGGTAGATGGAGAACAGAGGGAAAAGAAAGCGAGGGGAGAGAGCGGAGGGAGAATAGAGATAGGGGAGAGGGAGAACAGACAGTGGGGAGCGAAGAATAGAGGGAGAACAGAGAGAGGAGTGAGGGAGAATATAGAGTGGGCCCCATAGTGGCCGTTAGTCAAAATGTCTATTTGAGATATGCTACTGGGGATCTTGCTTCTTAAACTCCCTAACATTAGTTTTTCGTTTTTTGGTGCTACTCGAAAAACCTAGTTCAGATATGCTACGGGGGACCTATCTTCTTAGACTCCCTAACATTGGTTTTTCTTTTTTGGGTAAAGAATAAAGGACCATTTAATTCTTTTACCTATAAGTGAACTAGAAACAATGTGATATAGTCTTCCTCATGGGACCCTCTTGAAACATTCCTACCATTCGGTTGGATTAATGAAAATGGCTCTTTCTAAATAACGGTGATGTAAGAAATAACCCCACAAGATTATATCTTAGACCTTGATTTAACATCCTAAATGCATAACAGTCATTCAGCCAGTTTTTTTAAATTTAGTTCTGAGACTCAATCTAGTAGTGAATAAAAGTTTGATGAACATAAAATTGGCCATGATTCCAGACCATGGGGGGATAAGATGGAGAAACAAGATTCATTTATCAAAAGGTGGGCTCAAGTAGGCCATATATAGTTGGATAGGACATGTAGTATGCTCGTTGGAGAAAATTCTCCCAAATTAGGATAAAAAGAATGTTAACAAATAGGGGGCTTGGTTTTGGAAAGGGATGATCCACAATGCTTCTCACATAGTGGCATGGATAAAGGAGTCAAAGCTATAAATCATCTATGGCTTCTCTATAAATTTGGAAGCAAACGACCTCGTCACATCTTCACAGTTATACTCCCATCGCAACCTCTACACTCACTTGGAAGCACTCCCCCATTGCTACGACCCACCAACACAATCACATATATTTTTGAAGAATAATCAGTTGCAACTGATGACTTCTCAGATGCCAACCTCCTCGGACAAGGAGGTTTTTGCACGGTGTGCAAAGGCACATTACAGGGAAGAGAAGTGTAGAACATTTTTTTTTAGATCGTGACACTATTTGCAAATTTTCAAATTATAGGAATCATTTGCATTATTTCAGAATTAATTATGGGGGTGATTTGAGACTTTTCAAAATTACAGGGTCTTAGATGCAATTTGAGATCTTGATGCATTTCTTAACATTTTAGGGGTTTACTAGCAATTTTCAAAATTGTGGGGCCTGTTTGCAGATTTTAAAAATTGTGGGGGAGTGTTGGGTCCTTTTGAGAATCCATTTCTTATTTGAAAATTTGCCTTTTAACTTCTTTCATACATAGTCCAAGATTTAATAAATTAAACGATAAAATAGGCACTTATAAGAGATCCCTTAACTAACCATGTTAGTTGAGCAGATTTAGATTCTAATCGTTGGGCTTAGGTTTATAGCTTTAAGCCACAATGAGAAAGCCTTCATTTTTTGATTTATTGGGGTTGACCCAGGTTCAGTAGTCCCATTGAACTACTTCTGGGATGAGTTGACCCAGTCCCTCAATGGGTTGAGTCAAATGACCTGATAATTACTGTCTTGAAGAGGTAATGGATATACTTCTCTGAAGTTTGAGTAGTTACAAGCCTTGAAGCATCTATTTCTTCTCTGTAGAAAGCGGCGGACAATGACCTCAAGCTGCGACTCCCGTTGTGCAATTCGCAAAACGCGTGTCCCATAATTCGAACACCCAACCTACCATGCTCTAATACCACTCGTAGGATTTGGTCACATCGCACAAAATTGTTCCTCCCCTAGAGAGTCAGAAAAGAAATAAGAAAGGAAAGAAAGTTTTAATATAACTTGGGATGATGATGAAGATGAATGCAATGACAATGATGAATTTCAAAATGATGAAGATAATGATAACTCCATTTCTTGGCTTCTATTAACTTCTATTGAAGAAAATGAAGATCATAATGTTTTAATAGAAGATACTACAGGGGAAGAAGAAGTAAATGATGAAAATGATATACATCAAGCCTATGATGATCTATATGAACTATGTGAACTCATAACCAAGAAAAATAAAACTTTAAAAATTGAATCTAAAAGGCTTGTGAGTGATGTAAAAATTTTAAAAGATCAATTAATTTTAGAAGACAATGAGATAAAAAAATGTTCAATCTAAGTTGACTGTCTTTAATGACAATCTAGCTATAGCTGAAAAAGAAATTCATAAATTACAATGTCTGCTAGATTTTAGTCAACAAGAATCAGAATCTCTTCAAATGAAACTCAAAAAGGGAAAACATGTTGAAAAATTTACCTTGGGAAATGACAAATTTTATCAAATGTTAGGGATGAACAAAAATTTTGGTAACAAGAATGGTATAGGCTTTGAATGTTCCTCCTCAGGAAGCAAGAAGAATAACTTTCATCATATTACCAAGACTCATCTCAAACCTATAGATAAAAACCTCTTTACCTCTAGATGGACTTGTCATTTTTGTAATTGTATTGGTCATCTAGTTCCAAATTGTCCCTTTAAGATTAGGCAGTCTCAAAATCATCCCTCTAGAGCTCTTTTTAAGTTTGTTCCCAAATCCACTGTCCCTACATTCATTAAGGCTACTTGGATTGAAAAAGAGAAAATTCTCAAGAACTTCTTACTTCAAACTGCTCTAAAAGTTAAGGAAAACTCTAGATGGTTTTTGGATAGTGGTTGCTCCAAACATATGACTGGAGACCGTTCTAGATTTATCTCTCTTGAGAACTATGATGGAGGAAATGTGTCATTCGGAGATAACCGGAAGGCTCAGATTATTGGAAAAGGTTGTGTTGAGAAGGAGATCAAATGCCTACCTTAAAAGATGTTTTCCTTGTGGATGGTTTAAAGCATAATCTTTTGAGCATTAGTCGGTTATGTGATAAAGGAAACGAAGTTTTATTCAATAGAAAATCTTGCAAAGTTCTGAATGAGAAATCCCAAAAAGTACTTCTCACTGGATTACGGACTAAAGATAACATCTACACCATAGAAGAATCTTGTGAAAATGAATCCATGTGTTTAATGACAAAGGATCAAGAAAATCAGTTGTGGCATCAAAGAATGGGTCATATAAATTACAAACTGATGAAGTTCTTATCTAAGAAAGAAATTGTTAGAGGAATACCCAAATTAGATGATTATAAATCTGAATTGTGCAAAGCATGTCAAATGGGTAAGAAAATCAAGAAAAGCTTTAAAGGACTAAAAGATATTTCCTCTACTCGTCCCCTTGAGCTTATTCATATGGACCTTATTGGACCTACACCTGTGCAGAGTATTGGTGGGAGAAAGTTTATCCTGGTTATGGTTGATGATTATTCTAGATTTGGATGGGTAGCCTTTCTTCATGCAAAATCTGATGCAGTAGATAATATTATAAGGATTTGCAAGAAAATTCAAGTTGAGAAGGATTGCACAATTAAGAAGATAAGAAGTGATCATGGAGGAGAATTTGAAAATGACAGATTTGCAGATTTTTGTGAAAGCCATGGGATCAATCATCAATTCTCTGCTCCCAAAACACCTCAGCAAAATGGAGTGGCTGAAAGAAGAAATAGAGTTATCCAAAAAATGTCTAGAACCTTACTTAATGAGAAAATTCTCGCTCGCAACTTATGGGCTGAAGCTGTCAATACTGCTTGCTATCTTATTAATCATGTTTTTCTGACCAAGAACACTAACAAAACCCCTTATGAGCTTTATTTTGGAAGAAAACCAAATCTGGGTTATTTAAAAGTGTTCGGTAGTAAGTGCTATATTTTAAGAGATAAAGAGCAGTTGGAAAAGTTCGATTCTAAATCTAATGAATGGATCTTCTTAGGGTATTCTGAGAAAAGCAAGGCATATAGAGTGTTCAACCTCAAATCCATGACTGTTATGGAATCAGCTCATGTTGTCATTGATGAGTCTAATCAAATTAAGAAAGCTCTTCATGATGATGAAGATGAGACCTTAAATGAGCAGATTACTCCATCTGAAATTGAAGATGAAATCCCCTCTATTTCCACTATGCCCACAAAGTTATTAAAAGATCACAACTTGGATAATATCATTGGAGACATCAAAAGTGGGGTCATGACAAGAAGACAGGTTCATAATCTGTGTGCTCACTACTCTTTTGTTTCACAAATTGAACCCAAGAACTTCTCTGAAGCAGAAACCAAGTCTGAATGGATTGATGCCATGCAAGAAGAATTAAACCAGTTTAAAAAGAATGAGGTGTGGGATCTCGTACCTCTTCCTAAAGACAAAAGTCAAATTGGCACTAAATGGATTTTCAAAAACAAGCTGGATGAATCAGGAAATGTGATAAGGAACAAAGCTAGACTTGTAGCTAAAAGGTATGCTCAAGTTGAAGGAATTGACTTTGAGGAAACATTTGCTCCTGTAGCTCGTTTGGAGTCTATTCGAATTTTATTGGCTTATGCTAGTAGCATGAGAATTAAACTATTTCAAATGGATGTGAAGAGTGCCTTCTTAAATGGAGAAATAGAGGAAGATGTGTATGTTACTCAACCTCAAGGTTTTGAGGATCCTCATCACCCAGACTATGTTTTTAAATTGAAGAAAGCTCTCTATGGCCTAAAACAAGCTCCTAGAGCCTGGTATGAGAAGTTTACAAGTCACTTACTTGAAAATGAATATGAATGTGGAAACGTGGACAAGACCCTCTTCATTAAAAAGATTGATAAAGATATTCTTCTTGCTCAGATATATGTCGATGACATTGCTTTTGGATCCACATCAGATCAACTTGCTCAAGGATTTTCTCAACTGATGAGCTCCACTTTTGAAATGAGTCTGGTAGGACCCTTACAATTCTTTCTAGGATTACAAGTTAGTCAGACTGATCATGGTATCTTCCTTAGTCAATCCAAGTTTGCTCTAGAAATAGTGAAAAAGTTTGGCTTATGAGAATCTAAGACTAGCTGCAATCCCATGGGATCTACTACTAAACTTTCTAGTGACCCCCATGGTAAAAAGGTAGACCAAAAACTCTACAGAAGTATGATAGGTAGCCTCCTCTACCTTACAGCTAGCAGACCGGATCTATCATTTAGTGTTGGAATTTGTGCTAGGTATCAATCAGATCCTCGTGAGTCCCATCTTAAAGCTGTCAAACGTATTATCAAATATATCAATGGGACATCTCATTATGGCATCTGGTATCCTTGTGACTTCTCATTACAATTGATTGGATACAGTGATGCAGATTGGGCAGGATCTATAGATGATAGGAAAAGCACGAGTGGCTGCTGCTATTTCATAGGAAACTGCTTAGTAGCTTGGCATAGCAAAAAGCAAAATTCTGTATCCTTGTCTACTGCCGAAACTGAATATATTGCAGCAGGTAGCTGTTGTGCTCAACTGTTGTGGATGAAACAAACTCTGTTAGATTATAATGTTCCACAACAACGTATGCCTATCATGTGTGACAATTATAGTGCCATTAGTATTTCTAAAAATCCTGTTCAGCATTCTCGTACTAAACAGATTGACATTCGCTATCATTTCTTGTGCGATCATGCTGATCAAGCCACTATTGAGTTAATCTTTGTTCCAACAGATTCCCAATTGACTGACTTATTTACTAAACCCCTTGGAAATGATCGGTTCATAAAATTGAGACATCAATTGGGCATTGGCCCATGCCCTGAATTCTGAATTTTTGTTGGCTAATCACCTGTTACTACACTTTATTTTTATTATATCTCTTATAAACAGGTGCTACTAACAAAGTTGCGTGTTTTTTCGTTGATGGGCAGGCTCCTTTGCAATTAGATGTCAAAGGGGGAGAGAAATATCATGTGGTCTCCAATTGAGGGTGAGAAGATTCAAGGGTTATCTAGTTGAGGGGGAGTAGCTTTACCTTCGTACCTTCGTTTTGCTCTCGCAAGGAAAATCCAAAGCTCCAAAATATCCAAATGCTCCCGTTCATCCGAAGCTCCTTAAATGTCCAAAGAAGTTGCTGTTCTAGTTTCAAAGGAGGATAGAAAGAGAGTTCAAGCTTCTAGAGTTGCCATCAAATTGCAAAGGGGGAGATTGTTAGAGTTTTTGTTTTGTTGCAATTTGATAGGATACATTCATTTTCATAGCTTGACCTCTCATTCTTCATGTTCTTAATCTTAGGATTTTCATGCATATTTCTCATTCATAATCTTTGTTTTTATTAAATGATATACATGGTTTTCAAATCTTAATTATCTTAAGTTTATGAAGTTTTTAGTTCAGATTTTAAAATCTCAAAATGTTCTGTCTTTGAGTTCAAAAATCATTTCAAGCTTTTCAAAGTTTTCTTCTTTAAATCCATATTTTAATTTGAAAAGTTTCATGTCTTTTGAAATTCAGTTTTTCATTTTTTAGCCTTGATTCCAAGATTGTTTAATGTTCTTCTAGGTCCCTTGGTGTTCAGCCCTCTTGGTTTCATGTTTCTAATTTTATTAGTTTTTCTGGGCTGAATCCGGTCGACCACATGTGTGGCCGGTCGACCGGCCCAATGGACCCAGTCGACCGGCTCCACTGTGAGTCGACCGGGCTTCTAGCCGTTAAGCCTCATTCTGCAACAGGCAGATTTTTGACCGTTAAGAGGAGGTCGATCGGGCACAGGGGCAGGTCGACCAAGGACTATCCATTGGGAACTTTTTCTTTATAAAAAAGTGACCTTCTGTTCTGAAAAAAGAGCTGAACTTTTGGAAGTTTTCAAGGCCAAGAAAGAACAACTTTTTATGAGAATTAGTGAAGTAATTATGAAGTCAATCCAATGATTCAACCGTTGATCTTCAAATGGGTGTGCTTTCTTTATCCCAAGATTAATTTCATGCTTTGTTTCTAAATCTTTGTTTTCTTTTAAGCATGATCAAATAGTTGGCTTTCTTCTTGAGATGTTGTGTTTCATAACATGCTTTGCACTTTGAAATGTTTTAACTTTATGAAATCAACATATGATTTTCCATTCACATGAGTTATGAATCCTTGCTTTCAAATCTAACTTGTTAATCTTAAGATTGTTCTTTCTCATTCAAGTTTGAACTTTTGGAAAACCATGTGTTTATCAAACAACTCTGTCTCTACTTATGTTTATCATCTTTGCATCATTTAAAGTTTCATCTTTCTAAAAAGAGATAGAGTGATTTCTAGTATATGCATTATTCATAGTCTTTGTCATTCATATGCATGCTTCTAGAAGTTAAGTTTTCACTTTTTAATTAGCCTTTTCAGAGGCATTAAATTGCACTTCATTGTTCTCTTATCCATGCATTCATAGGCATTTTATTTAAGAGAAAATCCTCTTGTAAAGGTTATTGCTTAGCCTAAAGAAAAGCATTGTGTATAGGTTATTGCTTAGCCTTGAAAAGCATAAGTGATGTATTTGCAAGGTTTGAGGTGATCCTAAACCTTAAATTGAGCTAGTGAAATCCGGTAGGGATGCCGGGAGTGGATGTAGGCATGTTGGCCGAACCACTATAAATGCTTATGTTGTGGTGATTGATTTTTTGGTTTCATTTCATGGATGATTAACTTAGAGATTACTCCACTTCTCAAGATTATTAATCTTTCTCTAAGCATAAGTGACTTAAAATTTAAAAGAGTTAAAATTGGTCTAGTAACTTGTTGGCTCACCCTATTCAGCCCCCCTCCCCTCTAGGATTCGATCTTGGTCTTTCAAGTGGGCCCCATAGTGGCCGTTAGTCAAAACGTCTATTTGAGATACGCTACTGGGGATCTTGCCTCTTAAACTCCCTAAGATTAGTTTTTCGTTTTTTGGTGCTACTCGAAAAACCTAGTTCAGATATGCTACGGGGGACCTATCTTCTTAGACTCCCTAACATTGCTTTTTCTTTTTTGGGTAAATTTTTTGGGTAAAGAATAAAGGACCAATTAATTCTTTTACCTATAAATGAACTAGAAACAATGTGATACAGTCTGCCTCATGGGGCCCTCTTGAAACATTCCTACCACTGGGTTGGATTAATGAAAATGACTCTTTCTGAATAACGGCGATGCAAGAAATAACCCCACAAGATTATATCTTAGACCTTGATTTAACATCCTAAATGCATAACAGTCATTCAGCCATTTTTTTGAAATTTAGTTTTGAGACTCAATCTAGTAGTGAGTAAAAGTTTGATGAACATAAAATTGGCCATGATTCCAGACCATGGGGGGATAAGATTGAGAAACAAGATTCATTTAACAAAAGGTGGGCTCAAGTAGGCCATATATAGTTGGATAGGACATGTAGTATGCTCGTTGGAGAAAATTCTCCCAAATTAGGATAAAAAGATTGTTAACAAATAGGGGGGCTTGGTTTTGGAAAGGGATGATCCACAATGCTTCTCAGATAGTGGCATGGATAAAGGAGTCAAAGATATAAATCATCTATGGCTTCTACATAAATTTGGAAGCTAACGACCTCGTCACATCTTCACAGTTATACTCCCATCGCAGCCTCTACGCTCACTTGGAGGCACTCCCCCATTGCTACGACCCACCAACACAATCATATATACTTTTGAAGAATAATCAGCTGCAACTGATGACTTCTCAGATGCCAACCTCCTCGGACAAGGAGGTTTTTCCACGGTGTGCAAAGGCACATTACAGGGAAGAGAAGTTGTTGTCAAATGCTTAAAACCAGGGAGGAGCCAAGGGGACAGTGGATTCCAAAATGAAATCATTACTCAACGCCGAATACACCATAGACATCTAGCGACACTAGTTTGGTGTTGTACTGCTGAACCAAGACTTCTTATTTATGAATATATTATAAAAAATACTCTCGACTTTTACTTACACAGTAAGCTTTTGATCAAGATAACTACAAATAAGATCTAGCTTTTATAGTTGAGGATATTTGACTTGGATTTGGGCTTTTGTCTCAAACTTGGGTGGTTTAAGGGGATGATAGGCTAACGATGGAGTGGTATACAAGAATGAAAATCGCGTTGGGTTCTGCAAAAGGCATTGCTTATCCTCATGAGGATTGTGAGTCTTCTACTTATCATTTAGTTCTTTTTGTAAATTATAACGTATTTTTCCTTAAAAAGTATTGAGGTCGTACCCAATTCAAACTCAAGTAAATTCTATTTGCATGTTATCCAAAAAAAATTCACCGTGATGTTAAAGCATCAGACGTTTCCCTCGATTTTGACTATGAGGCAAAGGCACTTCTCTTATCTTTTTTTTTTTTTTTCCTTATTTGTTTAATGATATTCGACAACTAAATAAACAAAAAATTCATGGGCTTTCAAAGCTGATTATTCGGGAAAAGGTACGATGTATGATGGAAAAACTACTGATCCTTTTGAGCAACCTGTTACCAAAGGAAGGTCCTATCTTTTGCAGTTGATTCATCAAATTGATGTCAGTTTTTTTTTTTTTTTTTTTTCAATCTTTTTCTTTTATATACCTGTGCTACTAAGTTATCCTTCTTACGCAGGTTGCAGATTTTGAGCTTGCCAAATTTTCTAGTGGTGACAATGTCCCCATCTTGACAAGAGTAATGGGTACTTTTGGGTGAGTTTTGTTCTCTGGCTCTTGCAATCTTTGCTCTACCATATCAACTCCTCTAAAACATCAAAGTTGAAAATGACAACCCTAGATGCAATCTAGCTAAACTAAAACAATTGATTCATTTAAGTTTACAATGAATTCAAATTGCATCTATAGAGTTGGACCTGATTAACATGTAAGGATATTTCTTTTATTTCTTTGTTTCCATTAGTGGTAATTTTGATGGCACAAGCGAAATCATGCTTAGGAATCTAAATACATGGGATAAGATGTGAAACATATGAGTTTGGATCCAATCAAAACCCTAGGCCCACACACCCCCCAATCCACATGTATTATGGGCTAGGCCCCACGACTGATTAAGAAAAAAATAGTGTAAAATATTCAACTTTATTACAGGGCATGTTTGCTTTGTAGCATTTATGAAAGTTATAGAAAAATATAATATTAAAGAAAGGAAAGTGTGAAAAGGTAAATGACTATCAGATAATCTCATGAGATGATGCAACGTGAACCATCACCCTACAAAATGAAATTTTAGAAAGTGAGTTTCGGACGATGCCGAGGGAACCGTTTGTAGTAAGCAATGGAAAATGGCGCCTGCCTTGCCGCCTTTGGTTCCTATGCAAAACACTAGGGTTATGTCAGCACGACCCGACCTTTGAGCGACCTACCCCAATTCTAAAACCAAGGCTCAGAAAGAATATATAGGCGAGGGTATAGAGCATGAACGACCGACGTCATATGCGACATAGGCTGACGTCACACACGACGCAGGTTGACGCAATGCTACAAACGCAAGACGGGTTTAATCTCTGGTCAACAGAACCTTTGACCAACCATAATATCCTTTCTTACTGATCTAAAATTCTATTGGGACAATACCTTTGTGACATATGTACAATAGTATAAAAAGGAATGAACCAAAAGCCTTCTCCTTCTGTTGTTAGGCGTTCTCTGTCGTTTTTTCCTTATCATACGTATGAAGCAGTAGAGCAGACCCAAAAGAATAACACCAAGAGCTAGTCCCAAGACTACTCCAAATATGAGTGTCTTTCTAGCGCCTGCCTTGCCGCCTTTGGTTCCTATGCAAAACACTTGGCTTATATCAGTTCAACCCGACCCTTGAGCGACCTGCCCTAATTCTAAAGCCTAGGCTCAAAAAGCATATATAGGCGCGGGTACAGAGCATAAACGACTAATGTCACATGCGACGTAGGCTGACGTCACATACGAAGCAGGTTGACGAAATGTTACAGACGCAAGACTGGCCCAATCTCTGGTCAACAGATTCTTTGACCGACCATATTATCCTTTCTTACTGATTTAAAATGCTATTGGGACAACTCCTTTGTTACATGTGTACAAGAGTATAAAAAGGAATGAATCAAAAGCCTTCTCCTTTTATTGTTAGGCATTCTCTGTCATTTTTTCCTTATCATATGTATGAAACAGTGGAGCAGACCCAAAAGAATAACACCAAGAGCTTGTCGCAAGACTACTCCGAATATGAGTGTCTTTCTAGGGCCAGGCACAAGTCCTTATTAGGGTGGGTTTGGTGGAAGAGGCTGAGAAGGTTTTTTATAAAAAAAATCGCCCAGCGATGCTGCGAGGGTGGGTTTTGGTCTAAGGGGTGGTTTTGGAAAGAATGTCATCTATAGAGAGAGAACAAGGAAAAGGGAGAATAGAGAGGGGAGAGAGAGAACAAAGGGAAAGCAGAGAGGGGAGAGGGAGAACAGAGGCGGGAGAGAGAGAACAAAGGGAGAACAAGGAGATGGTAGAGGGAGGCTGGAGGATCGGGTTCCAAGCCAGTTTGTGCCAAGATAGACGCTCTCCCCATTCCTAAATTTCATGCCCAGCGGCAGTGACAGATAGCTAGCCAGATGGGGAATCCGTCCAACCAATGGTGACAGAGAGGGTGACAGCACAATCAGCTGCAAAGAGAGGGAGAATAGAGAGGGGGGAAAGGTGACAGAGAGAGAGCGAGAGCACAATCAGCTGAGGGGAGAAGGAGAACAAAGAGTGGGTAGATGGAGAACAAAGGGAGAAGAAAGCGAGGGAAGAGAGCAGAGGGAGAATAGAGATAGGGGAGAGGGAGAACAGACAGTGGGGAGGGAAGAATAGAGGGAGAACATAGAGATGAGAGAGGGAGAATAGAGAGTGGGCCCCATAGTGGCCGTTAGTCAAAACGTCTGTTTGAGATATGCTACTGGGATCTTACTTCTTAAACTCCCTAATATTAGTTTTTCGTTTTTTGGTGCTACTCGAAAAACCTAGTTCAGATATGCTACGAGGGACCTATCTTCTTAGACTCCCTAACATTGGTTTTTCTTTTTTGGGTAAAGAATAAAGGACCATTTAATTCTTTTACCTATAAGTGAGCTAGAAACAATGTGATACAGTTTGCCTCATGGGGCCCTCTTGAAACATTCCTACCATTGGGTTGGATTAATGAAAATGGCTCTTTCTGACTAACGACGATGCAAGAAATAACCCCACAAGATTTTATCTTAGACCTTGATTTAACATCCTAAATGCATAACTGTCATTCAGCCATTTTTTTCAAATTTAGTTTTGAGACTCAATCTAGTAGTGAGTAAAAGTTTGATGAACATAAAATTGGCCATGATTCCAGACCATGGGGGGATAAGATTGAGAAACAAGATTCATTTATCAAAAGGTGGGCTCAAGTAGGCCATATATAGTTGGATAGGACATGTAGTATGCTCGTTGGAGAAAATTCTCCCAAATTTGGATAAAAAGATTGTTAACAAATAGGGGGCTTGGTTTTGGAAAGGGATGATCCACAATGCTTCTCAAATAGTGGCATGGATAAAGGAGTTAAAGTTATAAATCATATATGGCTTCTATATAAATTTGGAAGCTAACGACCTCGTCACATCTTCACAGTTATACTCCCATCGCAGCCTCTACGCTCACTTGGAGGCACTCCCCCATTGCTACGACCCACCAACACAATCACATATACTTTTGAAGAATAATCAGCTGCAACTGATGACTTCTCAGATGCCAACCTCCTCGGACAAGGAGGTTTTTGCACGGTGTGCAAAGGCACATTACAGGGAAGAGAAGTTGCTGTCAAATGCTTCAAACCAGGGAGAAGCCATGGGGCCAGTAAATTCCCAAATGAATTTACATTCGAGGCAAGCTAACGCAATGCTACAGACACAAGGCGGGCCTAGGCTGTGGTCAACAGAACCTTTGACGGACCATATTATACTTTCTTACTGATCTAAAATGCTATTGGGACAACTTCTTTGTGACATGTGTGCAAGAGTATAAAAGGGAATGAAACAAAAGCCTTCTCCTTTTGTTGTTAGGTTTTTTCTATCTTTTATTCCTTATCATATGTATGAAGAAGAAGAGCAGAGACAAAGGACTAACACCAAGAGCTAGTCCCATGACTACTCCGAATGTGATTGTCTTTCTAGGACAAGGCACAAGTCCCTGTGATGGTGGGTTTGGTGGAAGAGGCTAGAGAAGGTTTTTTATAAAAAATAGAATCGTCCAGTGATAATGCGAGGGTGGGTTTTGGTTTAAGTGGTGGTTTTGGAAAGAGTGTCATCTGTAGAGGGAGAACAGGGAGAGGGGAGAACAGAAAGGGGGTAGGGAGAACATAGAGAGGGGAGAGGGACAACAGAGGGAGGGAAGAGGGAGGCTGGTGGATCGGGTTCCAAGCTAGTTTGTGCCAAGATACAGGCTCTCCCCATTCTTGGAGTTCATCCCTAGCAGCAGAGACAGACAGCTGGCTAGATGGGGAGTCCAGCCAACAAATGGTGATAGAGAGGGCGAGAGCACAATTAGCGGAGGGGAGAGGGATAACAGAGAGGGGGGGATGGTGACAGAGAGGGCAAGAGCACAATCAGCTAAAGGAAGGGGGAGACTAGAGAGAGGGTATAGGGAGTACAAAGAGAGGCGAGAGAGGGGAGGGAGAACAAAGAGAGGGGAGAGGGAGAACAGACAGTGGGGAGAGGGATAATAGAGAGAGGGGACAGGGAGAACAGAGAGTGGGCCCCATAGTGGTTGTTACTCAAAAAGCCTAATTGAGATATGCTACTGGGGATCTAGCTTCTTAAACTCCCTAACATTGGTTTTTCATTTTTTGGTGTTACTCAAAAAGCCTATTTCAGATATGCTACGGGGACCTATCTTCTTAGCCACCCTAACATCGATTTTTCTTTTATTGGTAAAGACTAAAAGACCAATTAATTCTTTTACCTATAAGTGGACTAGAAATAGTGTGATACAGTCTGCCACATGGGGCCCTCTTTAAACATTCCTACGATTGGGTTGGCTTGATGGACGGTTTTGCACAGTGAACAAAGGCACATTACAGGGAAGAGAAGTTGTTAAATGCTTAAAACTGGGGAGGAGCCAAGGGGACAGTGACTTCCAAAATGAAATCGTTACTTTACGCCGAATACACCATTGAGCGACCTGCCCTAATTCTAGAGCCTAAGCTCAGAAAGCATATATAGGCGCTGTTAGAAATAGGTGGGCCTCGTGGATAGGTTTTCAAAAACTTTTAACCCACTTGACTCAGGGATCAAATACCCATAAGGCCATTCAACCACATCCAGGATAAAATCCCTCCGTCTCATCAATCATGTACATCAATAAAACAAGTAACACCATGCAATAAAATAATCTACAACAGATAGAGAAGCAGATTATACCTTTGGAGCCTAGTTGAGCTCTATTGGAGAAGATGACTTGCTAGTTGAAGAAACTCTTTCTTTGTAAGCAACTTAAGATCTCCAAGACCTCTTAGTCTTCCACGCTATGACCCGTATTAGATCTCTTTTCTCAAGAAGATTGGTGGAAACTTCAAGAGAAAACCCTACTAGAAACTACAAGGAACTAAAAGAGAAAGAGAAGAGAGAGATGTGCAACTCTTGCACACAAAAGAGGGCTGGGCGTGCTTCTCCAAATTGCTGGACGTCCCAACCCCTTTGCATCCCTATTTATAGCTTGGCAAACCTCCTCTTTTCTTATTTGAAATAGAAGTTCAACTCCCGTTACAAATTAGCAACTTTCTCCCTTTTCTAATTATTATAGAAGTCTTACTTCCACAACAATTAGTAAGCTTATTATTACCACTATTAGAAGTCCTACTTCAAATAGAAATAGTAACTTTCTAATTCCTTCATCTTAGAGATCAAGTAGGATTAGTATCTTTCCAATAACTTGGGCTAGCGTGGGGACCACTAGGGATTCCATAGAAAGCTGGCTCCAACTAGGACACCGTCTCCCGTGTGTGGATCTCATCTATACATATATATCACATCTAATATACTAATGGGACCCAGTTCATCTCATGAACCATTATGTCATATGTATTAGTCATGTGCATTAAGTAGTAAAACACCATTCATCTTATGAAAGGAAAGCATGATATTATTGATAAATAAAGAAATTAATCAATTTATTACATCATCTTATGGATTGAGTCCATACAATCTAACAGGCGCGGGCACTGAGCATGAGCGACTGACGTCACTCGCGACGCAAGCTGACGCAGTGTTACAGACACAAGGCGGGCCCAGTGTCTCGTCAACAGAACCTTAGACCGACCATATTGTCCTTTCTTACTGATCTAAAATGCTATTGGGATAACTCCTTTATGGCTTGTGTACAAGAGTATGAAAGGGATTGAACCAAAAGCCTTCTCCTTTTGTTGTTAGGCATTCTCTGTCTTTTTTTCCTTATCATATCTATGAAGCAGTAGAGCATACCCAAAAAGAATAACACCAAGAGTTAGTCCCAAGACTACTACGAATATGAGTGTCTTTCTAGGACTAGGCACAAGTCCTTACGAGGGTGAGTTTGGTGGAAGAGGCCGAGAAGGTTTTTTATAAAAGAAAATCTTTCGACGATGCTGCGGGGGTCGGTTCTAGTTTAAGTGATGGTTTTGGAATATGTGTCATCTATAGAGGGAGAACAGAGAGAGGGGAGAACAAAGAGAGGGGATAGGTAGAACAGAGTGAGGTAGAACTCTACTGTAACCTTAATTTATAGTTGTTCCTTCCTTTACTTACATGTTTACCAAAAAGTCAAAGTCATAAGAGGGGAGAGGAAGAACAGAGAGGGGGGAGGCTCCAAGCAAAAAAAGAGGTGGAAAGCTGGAGGATCGGATTTCAAGCAAGTTTGTGCCAAGATACAGGTTCTCCTCATTTCCAGATTTTACCCCCGAGGCAGAGACAGACAGCTGGCTCGATGGGGAGTTTGCCCAACAAATGGTGACAGAGAGGGCGAGAGCACAATCAGCTGAGGGGAGAGGGAGAATAGAGAGAGGGGAATAGTGACAAAGAGGGCAAGAGCACAATCAGCTGAGGGGAGAGGGAGAATAGAGAGAGGGGAATGGTGATAGAGAGGACGAGATCACAATCAGCTGGGGGGAGAGGGAGAACAGAGAAAGGGTATAGGGAGAACGAGGGAGATCAGAGAGTGGGTCCCACGTTGGCCGAAACTCAAAACGCCTATTTGAGATATGCTACTGGGGATCTAGCTTCTTAAACTCCCTAACATTGATTTTTCGTTTTTTGGTGTTACTCGAAAAGCCTATTTTAAATATGTTACGGGGGACCTATCTTCTTAGACACCCTAACATTGGTTTTTCTTTTATTGGTAAAAAGTAAAAGAACAATTAGTTCTTTTACCTACATGTGGACTAGAAACAGTGTGATACAGTCTGCCTCATGGGGCCCTCTTAAAACATTCCTACCATTTGATTATATCTTAGCCCTTGTTTTTTAAGTAACGGCGATGCAAGAAATAACTCCATAAGATTATATCTTAGCCCTTGTTTTAACATCCTCAATGCATAACAATCATTCACCCTTTTTTTTTTAAATTTAGTTTTGAGACTCAATCTAGAAGTGAGTAAAAGTTTGATGATCATAAAATTGGCCATGATTCCAGACCATGGGGGGATAAGATTGAGAAAGGAGATTCATTGATCAAAAGGTGGGCTCAAGTTGGCCCCATACAGTTGGATCGGACATGTAGTATGCATGTAGGAGAAAATTCTCGAACATTTGGATAAGAAGATTGTTAACACATAGTAGGCTTGGTTCTGAAAATGGATAATCCACGGTGCTTCTCAAATGGTGGCATGAATAAAGGAGTCAAAGATGTAAATCATCTATTGCTTCTATATAAATTTGGAAGCTAACAGCCTCGTCACATCTTCACAGCTATACTCCCATCGCAGCCACAACACTCACTTGGCGGCACGACGCACCAGCACAACCACATATACTTTTGAAGAATAATCAGCTGCAGCTGCTGACTTCTCAAATGCCAACCTACTCGGAGAAAAAGGTTTTGCATGGTGCACAAATGCACATTACAGGGAAGAGAAGTTGCTGTCAAATGCTTAAAACTGGGGAGGAGCCAAGGGGACGGTGAATTCCAAAATGAAATCGTTACTCTACGCCGAATACACCATAGAGCGACTTGCCCTAATTTTAAAGCTTAGGCGCGCGGGCACTGAGCATGAACGACTGACGTCACACGCGACGCAAGCTGACGCAGTGTGACAGACGCAAGGCGGGCCCAATGTCTCGTCAGTAGATCCTTTGACCGACCATATTATCCTTTCTTACTGTTATAAAATGCTATTGGGACAACTCCTTTGTAACATGTGTGTAAGAGTATAAAAGGGAATGAATCCCAAAGCCTTCTCCTTTTGTTGTTAGGCGTTCTCTATCTTATTTTCGTTATCATATATATGAAGCAGTAAAGTATATCCAATAGAATAACACCAAGAGCTAGTCCAAAGACTAGTTCGAATTTGAGTGTCTCTCTAGGACCAGGGACATGTCGTCGTGAGGGTGGGTTTGGTGGAAGAGGCCGAGAAGAGTTTTTATAAAAAAATAATCTTCCAGAGATGCTGCGAGAGCTGGTTTTTGTTTAAGTAGTGGTTTTGGAATGAGTGTCACCTGTAAAGGGAGAACAGGGAGATGGGAGAACAAAGAGAGGGGAGAGGGACAGAGAGAAGGGATAGATAGAACGGAGGGAGGTACAACTCCACTGAAACAATAATTTATAATTGTTCCTTCCTTTACTTACGGGTTTACCTAGAAGTCAAAGTCATGAGAGGGGAGAGGGAGAACATAGAGAGGGGAGAGGCTTTATGCAAAAAAAGAGGTGGAAGGCAGGAGGATCAGGTTTCAAGCCAGTTTGTGCCAAGATACATGCTCACCCCATTTCTAGATTTTATCCCCGCAATAAAGACAGACAGTTGGCTCGATGGGGAGTCCGCCCAACAAATGGTGACGGAGAGGGCGAGAGCAAAATCATCTGAGGGGAGAGGGAGTACAAAAGAGGGGAATGGTGACAAAGAGGGCGAGAGCTCAATCAGTTGAGGGAAAGTGGGAGAACAGTACAGAGGGCATAGGGAGAACGAGGGAGAACAAAGAGAGGGGAGAGAGGGGAGGGAGGACAGACAGAGGGGAGAGGGAGAACAGACAGTGGGGAGAGGGAGAATGAGGGAGAACAGAGACAGGGGAGAGGGAGAACAGAGAGTGGGCCCATAGTGGTTGAAACTCAAAAAGCCTATTTGAGATATGCTACTGGGGATCTATCTTCTTAGCTACTCTAACAATGTTTTTCGTTTTTTGGTGTTACTCGAAAAGCCTATTTAGATATGCTACAGGGGACCTATCTTCTTAGCCTCCCTAACATTGGTTTTTCTTTTATTGGTAAAAAGTAAAAGAACAATTAATACTTTTACCAACAAGTGGACTGGAAGCAGTGTGTTATAGTATGCCTCATGGGGCCCTCTTGAAACATTCCTACCATTGGGTTGGATTGATGAAAATGTCTTTATGAGTAACGGCGATACAGGAAATAACCCTACAAGATTATATCTTAGCCTTTGATTTACCATCTTCAATGCATAACAATTATTTAGACTTTTTTTTTTAATTTAGTTTTGAGACTCAGTCTAGAAGTGAGTAAAAGTTTGATGTGTTGGAAATAGGTGGGTCTTGTGGATAGGATTTTAAAACTTTTGACCCACTTGACTCAGGGATCAAGTGCCCATAAGGCCACAAACCATATCCAGGATGCAATCCCTCATACTCATCTATCATGTACAACAATAAAACAAGCAATACCATGCAACAAAATAATCTACAACAGATAGAGAAGCAGATTATACCTTTGGAACCTGGTTGTGCTCTAATGGAGAAGAAGACTTGCTAGTTGAAGAAACTCTTTCTTTGCAAGCATCTTAGGATCTTCAATACCTCTTAGTCTTCCACACTATGTCCCGTATCAGATCTCTCTTTTTAAGAAGACTGGTGGAAACTTCAAGAGAAAACCCTTCAAGAAACTTAAGGAACTAAAAGAGATGTGCAACTCTTGCCCAAAAGGGAGGGCTGGGCGTGAAATCCAAGAGTGTGTTTGTCCCAGCCCCCTTGCTTCTCCTTTTATAGCTTTAAGCAACCTCCTTCCCTCCTCTTGTACTAATTGAAATAGAAGTCTTACTTCCACACAAATTAGTAACCTTACTATTACCACTATTAGAAGTCTCACTTCAAATAGAAACAGTAACTTTCTAATTCCCTCATCTTAGAGTTCAAATAGGATTAGTATCTTTCCAATAAGTTGGGCTAGCGTGTGAACCACTAGGGATTCCATAGAAAGCTGGTTCCAACTGGGACACCGCGACCCCACATCTCATGTGCAATCCGGGCCCACAGTTAATTACAAATAACACCACTATATAAATGCAATTGTACTCCAGTCTTAGGAATAAATTACAATGAAGACCCTAAACTTCCCGATTACCACAAGTAGGCCTCTCTATCAATATCCATGGATCAATTGGACTAAAACTGTCCCACCAATTTAAATCCACATCTTATTATCCTTGAGCCTCAATTAATCACAGTGATCATCAGTACGATCCAATTAACTCTTAATCGAGATGGGTGCCCACTTACTAATGACAAATCCAATAATTGGCATAAGGGATAATGTAGATAGATTCCATCTTGACCATTGGATGTTCCCACAGTCCTACTACCACGTACCCAAGATACCGAGGTGTTGACCTACAGTTGGCCTCACTCATTGGTGACTCAAAGCAAATGAATAGATAAAAACTTAAGTTCATCAATGTCTCAGGATTGAGAGCCTATTGCTAGGGAATTATGAGAGAAAACCTTAAACTCAAGACAGTATTCCATAATGTGCTACTCATGGTCCTTCAATACATCCAATGTACCAGCACCATGATCCAGAATCTTACATTCTGATGATCGAGACAAATCACACTATTTCATAGTGATCAAAGTGCTACAACCTTATCAGATGGGATGCCCAGTCTCATCACTGGTTGTGAAGAAATTTAAATATAAGATTTGTGACACATGTCTCCCGTCTGTGGATCTCATCCATACACATATATCACATCTAATATACTAATGGGACCCAGTTCATCTTATGAACAATATGTCATATGTAAAGGTCATGTGCATTAAGTAGTAAAACACCATTCATCTCATGAAAGGAAAGCATGATATTATTGATAAATAAAGAAATTGATCAATTTATTACATCATTTGATGGATTGAGTCCATACAATCTAACTTGATGAACATAAAATTGGCCATGATTCCAGACCATGGGGGGATAAGATTGAGAAAGGAGATTCATTTCTCAAAAGGTTGGCTCAAGTGTACCCCATATAGTTGCATCGGACATGTATAATGCTAGCTGGAGAAAATTCTCCCACATTTGGATAAGAAGATTGTTAACACATAGTGGGCTTGGTTTTGAAAATGGATAATCCACAGTGCTTCTTATATAGTGGCATGAATAAAAGGAGTTAAAGATATAAATCATCTATTGCTTCTATAAAAATTTGGAATCTAACAGCCTCATCACATCTTCACAGCTATGCTCCCATCGCAGTCTCTACGCTCACTTGGAGGCACGACCCACCAGCACAATTGTATATACTTTTGAAGAATATTCAACTACAGCTGATGACTTCTCAGATGCCAACCTACTCAGAGAAGGAGGTTTTGCACAGTGCAGAAAGGCACATTACAGGGAAGAGAAGTTGTTGTCAAATGTTTAAAACCGGGGAGGAGCCAAGGGGACAGTCAATTCCAAAATGAAATCGTTACTCTACACCGAATACACAATAGAGCGACTTGCCCTAATTCTAAAGCCTAGGCTCAGAGAGCATATACAGGCACGGGCACTGAGCATGAACGACTGACGTCATACGCGACGCAAGCTGACACAGTGCTATAGACGCAAGGCGGGCCCAGACTCTGGTCAACAGGACCTTTGACCAACCATATTATCCTCTCTTACTGATTTAAAATGCTATTGAGACAACTCCTCTGTGACCTGTGTACAAGATTATAAAAGGGAATTAACCAAAAGCCTTCTCCTTTTGTTGTTTGGCGCATTTTTGTTCCTTATCATATGTATGAAGCAGTAGAGCAGACCCAAAAGAATAACACAAAGAGCTAGTCCTAGACTACCTACGAATATGAGTGTCTTTCTACGACCAGGCACATGTCCTTATGAGGGTGGGTTCGGTGGAAAAGGCCAAGAAGGGTTTTTTATAAAAAGAAATCTTCCAGTGATGCTGCGAGGGTCGGTTTTGGTTTATGTGGGGGTTTTGGAATGAGTGTCATCTGTAAAGGGAGAACAGGGAGAGGGGAGAACAAAGATATGGGAGATGGAGAATAGAGAGTGGGGATAGGTAGAACAGAGTGAGGTACAACTCCACTAAAACCTTAATTTATAGCTGTTCCTTCTTTAACTTACAAGTTTACCTAGAAGTCAAACTCATGAGAGGGGAGAGGGAGAAGAGAGAGGGGAGTGGCTCTAAGCAAAAAAAGAGGAGGAAGGCTAGAGAATCGGGTTTTCAAGCCTATTTGAGACAGATACAGGCTCTCCCCTTTTGCGTATTTTTTTTAATTTAATTTTGAGACTCAAACTAGAAGTGAGTAAAATTTTGATGAAACATAACATTGGCCATGATTCCAGACCATAGGGGGATAAGATTGAGATAGGTGATTCATTGATAAAAAGGTGGGCATAAGTGGGCCCTATATAGTTGGATCGGACATGTATTATGCTCGTAGCAGAAAATTCTTTCAAATTTGGATAAGAAGATTGTTGACACATAGTGGGCCTGGTTTTGAAAATGGATAATCCACGGTGCTTCTCGAATGGTGGCATGGAGAAAAGAGTCAAAGATACTAATCATTTATTTCTTCTATATAAATTTGAAAGCAAACAGCCTCGTCACAAACTCACAGTTATGCCCCTGTCACAGCCTCTATACAAACTTGGAGGCACTCCCCCATTGCCGCAACCCACCAGCACAACCATATATACCTTTGAAGAATAATAAGCTACAGCTGATGACTTCTCAAATGCCAACCTACTCGGAGAAGGAGGTTTTGCATGGTGCATACAGGCACATTATAGGGAAGAGAAGTTGCTGTCAAATGCTTAAAACCGGGGAGGATCCAAGGGGATGAAGAATTCCAAAACGAAATCGTTACTCTACGCCTAATACACCATAGAGTGACCTGCCCTAATTCTAAAGCCTAGGCTCAGAAAGCATATACAGGCACGGGCATTGAGCAAGAATGACTGACGTCACACCCGGGCGTAGTCTCTCGTTAACAGAATCTTTGACCGACCATATTGTCCTTTCTTAGTGATATAAAATGTTATTTGGACAACTCTTTTGTCACATGTGTGCAAGAGTAAAAAGTGAATGAACCAAAAGCCTTCTCCTTTTGTTGTTAGGCGTTCTCTATCTTTTTTTTCCTTATCATATGTATGAAGTAGTGGAGCAAACTGAAAAGAATAACACCAAGAGCTAGTCCTAAGACTACTCAGAATATGAATATCTTTTTAGGACCAAGCACAAGTCATTGTGAGGGTGGTTTGGTGGAAGAGACCGATAAGGTTTTTTATAAAAAAAAAAAATCTTCGGCGATGCTGCAAGGGTCGGTTTTGGTTTAACTGGTGGTTTTGAAGTGAGTGTCATCTGTAGAGGGAGAACAGGGAGAGGGGAGAGGGAGAATAGTGAGAGGGGATAGGTAGAACAGAGGGAGTACAACTCTACTTAAATCTTAGTTTATATTGTTTCTTCCTTAACTTACAGGTTTACCTAGAAGTCAGAGTCATGAGAGGGGATGGAAGAAGGGAGAGGGGAGAAGCTTCAAGCAAAAAAAGAGGTGGAATGCTGGAGGATCAGGTTTCAAGCCAGTTTGAGATAGATACCGACTCTCCCCATTTCTGGATTTTTTAATAATTTAGTTTTGAGACAAAATCTAGAAGTGAGTAAAATTTTGATGAACATAAATTTGGCCATGATTCCAGACCATTGGGGGATAAGATTGAGACAGGCGATTCATTGATCAAAAGGTGGGCTCAAATGGTGCCCATATAGTTGGCGCAGACATGTATTATGGTCATAGGAGAAAATTCTTTCACATTTGGATAAGAAGATAGTTAATACAAAGTGGGCTTGGTTTCTAAAATGGATAATCCACAGTGCTTCTCGAATGGTGGCATGGATAAAGGAGTCAAAGATATAAATTATCTATTGCTTCTATATAAATTTGTAAGCTAACGGCCTCGTCATAACTTCATAGCTATTCTACCATCGTAGCCTCTACACTCACTTAAAGGCACTCCCCCTTTGCCACGACCAACCAGCACAACCACATATACTTTTGAAGACTAATCAGTTACACTTCTGATGACTTCTCAGATGCCAATCTACTCGGAGAAGGAGGTTTCGCACGGTGCACAAGGCACATTATAGGTAGAGAAGTTGTCATATGCTTAAAACCGAGGAGGAGACAAGGGACGGTGAATTCCAAAATGAATTCGTTACTCTACTCCAAATACACCATAGAGCGACCTGCCCTAATTCTAAAGCCTAGGCTCAGAAAGCATACATAGGCGCAGGCACTGAGCATGAACGACTGACATCACACGCGACGCAAACTGACGCAGTGCTACAGATGGAAGGCGGGCCCAGTCTCTCGTCAACAGAATCTTTGATTGATCATATTATCCTTTCTTACTAATATAAAATGCTATTAAAACAACTCTTTTGTGACATGTGTGCAAGAGTATAAAAGGGAATGAATCAAAAGCCTTCTCCTTTTGTTGTTAGGCGTTCTCTGTCTTTTTTTCCTTATCATATGTATGAAAGCAATAGAGCAGACCCAAAAGAATAATACCAAGAGCTAGTCCCAAGATTACTACGAATATTTTTGTCTTTCTAGGACCAAGCATAAGTCCCTGCGAGGGTCGGTTTGGGTTTAAGTGGTGGTTTTGGAATGAGTGTAATCTGTAGATGGAGAAAAGGGAGAGGGGAGAACAAAGAGAAGGGAGAGGGAGAACAGAGAGTGGGGATAGGTAGAACAGGGTGAGGTACAACTCCACTGACACCTTAATTTATAGTTGTTCCTTCCTTAAGTTACAAGTTTACCTAGAAGTCAAAGTCATGAGTGGGGAGAGGGAGAACAAAGAGGGGAGAGGCTCCAAGCAAAAAAAGAGGAGGAAGGCTGGAGGATCGGGTTTCAAGCCAGTTTGAGACAGATACAGGCTCTCCCCATTTCCGATTTTTTTTTAATTTAGTTTTGAGACTCAATTTAGAAGTAAGTAAAATTTTGATAAACAAATAATTGGCCATTTATCCTGACCATGGGGGGGAATAAGATTGAGACAAGAGATTTATTGATCAAAAGGTGGGTTCAAGTGGGCCCCATATAGTTAGATCGGACGTGTATTATGCTCGTAGGAGAAAATTCTTCCACATTTGGAAAAGAAGATTGTAACACATAGTGGCTTGGTTTTGAAAATGGATAATCCACGGTGCTTCTCGAATGGTGGTATGGATAAAGGAGTCAAAGATATAAATCATTTATTGCTTCAATATAAATTTAGAAGCTAAGCGCCTCGTCATATGTTCAGAGCTATACTCCCACCGCAGCCATTATACTCACTTGGAAGCGGTCCCCCATTGCCACGAACCACTAGCACAACCACATATACTTTTAAAGAATAATCAGTTGCAGCTAATGACTTCTCAGATGCCAACCTACTCGGAGAAGGAGGTTTTGCACGGTGGACAAAGGTACATTGTAGGGAAGAGAAGTTGCAGTCAAATGCTTAAACCGGGGAGGAGCCAAGGGGACGGTGAATTCCAAAATGAAATCGTTACTCTACGCCTAATACACTATAAAGCGACCTTTCCTAATTCTAAAGCCTAGGTACAGAAAGCATATACATGCGTGGGCATTGAGTTTGAACGACTAACGTCACACGCGACGCAAGCTGGCGTAGTGCTACCGACGTAAGGCGGGCCCTGTCTCTCGTCAACAGAATCTTTGACCGACCATATTATCCTTTCATACCGATATAAAATACTATTGGGACAACTCCTTTGTGATAAGTGTGCAAGAGTATAAAATTCAATGAACCAAAAGCCTTCTCCTTTTGTTGTTAGGCGTTCTCTGTCTTTTTTTCCTTATCATATGTACGAAGCAGTAAAGCAGACCCAAAAGAATAACACAAATAGCTAGTCCTAAGACTACTCCGAATATGAGTGTCTTTCCAGGACCAGGCACAAGTCCTTATGAAGGCGGTTTAGGTGGAAGAGGCCGAGAAGGTGTTTTATATAAAATAAAAAAAATCTTTCGGCGATGCTGCGAGGGTCGGTTTTGGTTTAAGTGGTGGTTTTGAAATGAGTGTCATCTGTAGAGGGAGAATAGGGAAAGGGGAGAACAAAGAGAGGGGAGAGGGAGAACAGAGAAAGGGGATAGGTGGAATAGAGGGAGGTACAACTCCACTAAAACCATAATTCGTAGTTGTTTCTTCCTTCACTTACTGGTTTACCTAGAAGTCAAAGTCATGAGAGGGGAGAGGGAGAAGGGAGAGGGGAGAGGATCCAAGAAAAACTAGAGGTGGAAGGCTGGAGGATCGAGTTTCAAGCCAGTTTGAGATAGATACAGGCTCTCCCCATTTCCTGATTTTTTTTTAATTTAGTTTTGAGACACAATCTAGAAGTGTGGAAAATTTTGATAAACATAAATTTGGCCATGACTCCAGACCATGGGGGGATAAGATTGAGACAGGCGATTCATTGATCAAAAAGTGGGCCCAAGTGGGCCCCATATAGTTGGATCGGACATGTATTATTCTTGTAAGAGAAAATTCTCCCACATTTGGACAAGAAGTTTGTTCACACATAGCGGGTTTGGTTTCGAAAATGGATAATCCATGGGGCTTTTCGAATGGTGGCATGGATAAAGGAGTCAAAGATATAAATCATCTATTACTTCTATATAAATTTAGAAGCTAACAGCCTCGTCATATCTTCATAGCTACAGCCTTTGTCACGACCAACCAGCACAACCACATATACTTTTGAAAAATAATCAGCTACAGCTGATGACTGCTCTGATGCCAACCTACTCGGAGAAGGAGGTTTTGCATGGTGCATAAGGGCACATTACAAGGAAGAGAAGTTGCCGACAAATGCTTAAAACATGGGAGGAGCTAAGGGGACGTTGAATTCCAAAATGAAATTGTTACTCTACACCGAATACACCGTATAGTGACCTTCCGTAATTCTAAAGCCTAGGCATAAAGCTTATATAGGCGCTGGCACTGAGCATGAACGACTGACGTCACACATGACTCAAGCTGACGCAATGCTACATACGTTAGGCGGGCCCAGTCTCTAGTCAACTGAATCTTTGACCAACCATATTATCCTTTCTTACTGATATAAAATACTATTGAGACAACTCCTTTTTGACAAGTGTGCAAGAGTGTAAAATTGAATGAACCAAAAGCCTTCTCCTTTTGTTGTTAGGCGTTCTCTGTCTTTTTTTTTCCTTATCATATGTACGAAGAAGTAGAGCAGACCCAAAAGAATAACACAAAGAGTTAATCCTAATACTATTATGAATATGAGTGTCTTTCTAGGACCAGGCACTGTTAGGATTTTTGTATGTTGCAAATATGGTGAATGTACTATCTCTTTCACCGTCAACTGATCACACACACATGCATCTTAGTTTGGATTTTTAAATCTGAGTTCCTAGCTTGCAAATGTATTTGATTTTGAAAGACTTCTTCCTGCATGTTTTAGAACTTAAAATGCACTTTCAAAAATCTAGTTCTTCATGCATGTTTTTGGAAAATCGACTTAGGCATCTATGTTTATGATTTGCAAACATTCCTCATCTTTAGAAACTTGATGTTATGCATAAATCATGATGGCCCTCAGTTACTAGTTTCATTTATTAGAAAATTGAAAATTGCAAACACTCATGTCTCAATCACATGTATTTTGATTTTTCAACTTTCATACAACTTGTGTAGTTTGATAGGAATGTCTTCCCATGTTGTTTATTTATTGACTCATGTGATTAGTTCATCACTTCAATCATCAATTTATGTGCTTAGATTTTTAAATGCATCAAGCATTCATTTAAGAGCTTCATTTTAGAAACTGATTGAAGTAAATATTCATACACCTTAAGCACTCACCTTAGCCACTTGTTAATGTAAGTTTGTATCTTGATTTAAACCTTCAAATCAGCCTATGTTTGAGGCAAATGTATTGAGATTTAATTGTATCTCTTAAAGTGTTTGTGTAAACACTTCTTTAATAAAATCATCTTTGTAAAGGTTATTGCTTAGCCTATGAAAAGCATAGTATAGAGGTTATTTCTTAGCCTTGGAAAAGCATCTTGTAAATGTTATTGCTTAGCCTAGAAAAGCACATTGATAGGTTGTTGTTAAGCCTTGAAAAACATCTTTGCAAGCCGGTAGGCTTAGGCTATTGAAAAGCATAGATAGTGGATATCCGGTGGGGTGTTGGTTCACAAGCCGGTAGTGGATGTAGGCATTGAGGCCAAACCACTATAAATCCTTGTGTGATGGTGCATGTTTTGTGGTGATTATGTTAGTTAGCTTCCGCATTTAGTCTTATTATCATCACAAGTGACTAGTTAAATTAAAGAAGTTTAAAATTGGTCATAATTGGTCACTAAGTAGTAGCTCACCCTATTCACCCCCCTCTAGGGTAAGGATCTCGAACTTTCAATTGATATCAGAGCTTTGTGCTCTATATTCGGATCAAGTGTTTTGGAACTCTTGATTAGGTGTAAAAACCTAGAGTCAAAACCCTAGTGTTGTGTTTTCATGAAGATCATTAGAATGGATCCCACTATGTTAGGCTGTTTAGATTGTTGTGTAGATTCTTCTTATAGACCTCTTCTTCCCACATATGGAGACTCAAACAATGAAACTAATGAATCTCAATTTGAATTAAAAGAGAAAGAAAATGATGAAAATGAAGATGAGAGTCAACAAGCTTATGATGAATTGTATACATTATCCTTAGAGCTTGTTAAGAAAAATATAAAAATTAAGAGAAGAATCTAAAAGTCTAAACAAAGATTTAATCTCTTCTAATGATGAACTTAGAGAAAATAAAGAAGTAATACATTGCTTAGACTCTATATTTATGATCTCTTTGCATAATCTATCTATGGTTCAAGATGAGCTAAATGAAATTAGGATAGGTTGCGATGAACTTAACAATGAAAATTTAAATCTAAGAGATCACTTAAAAAGGCAAGATGAAGACATTCTCAATTTAGAATCCAAGTTGACAATTTCCAGGGAAAACTTGTCTAATGCTCAAAGTAATTTAAAAACCTTAGAACTTGGATCTAATGTTGTTAATGAACTTAAATTTGAATTTAAAATTGCCTATGAAGAATTAAACAAGCTTAAGGAATTTGAAAATGAACTCATAAAAGTTCAAAATGAAAATTCAACCCTTAAAAACCAAGTCACTCAACTTGAGAGCCACAAACAAAAGTATGAGTACAAGTTTAGCTAAGGTGAAGAGAAATATGAAAAGTTATTTAGATTGGGTAAATCTTAAAGAGATAGGACGAGTCTTGGATTTCATAGGTATATTTTACATGACCCTAACGTCACCAACACATTTGTGAAAGGTGAGTCCTCATTCTCTAGTACTGATTCTCCTTTGCCCAAGACAAAATGTCATTATTGTGGTAATGAAGGGCAATTCAAGTTTGAGTGAAAATTAAGAAAAAGTCATATGTCTAAACCCATCTATGAACCTAAGAAAGAAAAACCTAATTCTATGAAGGGTAAGGCATTGAAATCAAAGGAAGACTCTAGAAAGTTCAAACAAGTTAAACCATTTCAGCAAGAGTCTCCTAAGATATATTTTAAAAAAACTAAACAAAACAAACATAGTCAAAATAAATCTATCAAAAAGAAACTTCTCACCTTACCTCCTCTATCTTTAGAAATGAAAGAACTTTTGAAAAAGATCGAAAAATTAAACGTAAAGTTCAAAAGCCAAAAAGAGGGAGGAAAAGCTAGAAGAAATGAGAAGAGTAAGAAGAAAATGAAACACCAACTTCAAAAGACTAATCATCAATCCAATTATAAAATGGTCAAACCTCAAAGATATGATCATAATAGAACTCAATCTAAACTTCTTCTTGTTGGTGGGACTTCAAGGATAGAGTCCATCGGACAATCCTCTCAAGACCTTAGATGGATACCTAAGGTTAGACCTTTAGACAATTACTAAGGCCTTGTAATTAGATAGGACCAACCTTTTCTCATTGTCATATGTGTTGTTGGTCATGAGTCAAGTTCTTTCTACATGTCTTAGTCTATTCTTTAGGTTTCAGATTCATTTAAGTGAGCTTCACTTATTGAAAATGCATTTTGAATTCAAAAGGTATTTCTATGATAAAATGCATGTTTTTGATCAATTTGATTTGACAAAGAATTTCTTAAAGGTACACTATCTTAATTATTTGATTTGTTTTTTAAAATTTGTTTACACTTTCATGTGTGCAAGAGTATAAAAGAGAATGAACCAAAAGCCTTCTCCTTTTGTTGTTAGGCGTTCTCTGTCATTTTTTCCTTATCAAATGTATGAAGCAGTAGAGCAGACCCAAAAGAGTAACACCAAGAGCTAGTCCAAGACTACTACGAATATGAGTGTCTTTCTAGGACCAGGACAAGTCCTTGTGTGGGTGGGTTTGGTGGAAAAGGCAGAGAAAGTTTTTTATAAAAAAAATCTTCCGGCGATGCAGCGAGGGTCGGTTTTGTTTTAAAAGGTGGTTTTGGAATGAGTGTCATCCATAGAGGGAGAACAAGGTGAGGGGTGGAAAAAGAGAGGGGAAAGGGAGAACAGAGAGAGGGGATAGGTAGAATAAAGGGAGGTACAACTCCACCGAAATCTTAATTTATAGATGTTCCTTCCTTCACTTACAAGTTTACATAGAAGTCAAAGTCATGAGAGGGGAGAGGGAGAACATAGAGGGAAGAGGCTCCAAGCTAAAAAAAGGGTGGATGGCTAGAGGATCGGGTTTCAAGCCAGTTTGAGATAGATATAGGCTCTCCCCATTTCTTGATTTTTTTCAAGTTAGTTTTGAGACACAATCTAGAAGTGTGTAAAATTTTGAAAAATATAAATTTGGCCATGATTCCAGACCATGGGGGGATAAGATTGAGACACGCTATTCATTGATCAAAAGGTGGGCCCAAGTGGGCCCTATATAGTTGGATCGGACATGTATTATGCTTGTAAAAGAAAATTCTCCCACATTTGGATAAGAAAATGGTTAACACATAGTGGGCTTGGTTTTGAAAATTGATAATCCACGGTATTTCTCGAATGGTGGCATGGATAGAAGAGTCAAAGATATAAATCATCTATTGCTTCTATACAAATTTAGAAGCTGACAGCCTCGTCAGATCTTCACAGCTATGCTCCCATCGTAGCCTCTACACTCACTTGGAGGCACTCCCCTATTGCCACGACCCACCAGCACAACCACATATACTTTTGAATAATAATCAACTGCATCTGATGGAGGGTGCAGAAAGGCACATTATAGGGAAGAGAAGTTGCAGTCAAATGCTTAAAACTGGGGAGGAGCCAAGGGGACGGTGAATTCCAAAATAAAATCGTTACTCTACACTGAATACACCATGGAGAGACCTACCCTAATTCTAAAGCTTAGGCTCAGAAAGCATATACAGGCGCGGACATTGAGCATGAATGACTGACGTCACACGCGACGCAAGCTGACGCAGTGCTACAGACGCAAAGCGGGCTCTGTCTCTCGTCAACAGAATCTTTGATCGACCATATTATCCTTTCTCATGTGTGCAAGAGTATAAAAGGGAATGAACCAAAAGCCTTCTCCTTTTATTATTAGGCGTTCTCTGTCTTTTTTTCCTTATCATATGTATGTAAGTTGTTGAGCAGTCCCAAAAGAGTAACACCAGGAGTGAGTCCCAAGACTACTACAAATATGAGTGTCTTTCTAAGACCAGACACAAGTCCTTCGGAGGGTGGGTATGGTGGAGGAGGCCGCGAAGGTTTTTTTTATAAAAAAAAATCTTCTGGCAATGCTTCGAGGGTCAATTTTGGTTTAAGTGGTGGTTTTGAAATGAATGAAATCTGTAGAGGGAGAACAGGGAGAGGGGAGAACAAAGAGAGGGGAAGGGAGAACAAAGAGAGGGGACAGATAGAACAGAGGGAGGACAACTCCATTGAAACCTTAATTTATAGCTGTTCCTTCCTTCACTTTCAGGTTTACCTAGAAGACAAAGTCATGAGAGCGGAGAGGGATAAGGGAGAGGAGAGAGGCTCAAAGCAAAAGAAGAGGTGGAAGGCTGGAGGATTGGGTTTCAAACTAGTTTTAGACAGATATAGGCTCTCCCAAAATCCGGATTTTTTTTAATTTAGTTTTGAGACTCAATATTGAAGTGAGTAAAATTTAGATAAACCTAAAATTGGTCATGATTCCAGACAATGGCGGGATAAGATTGAGATAAGCAATTCGTTGATCAAAAGGTTGGCTCAAGTGGGGCCCATATAGTTGGATCGGACATTTATAATTCTCGGAGGAGAAAATTCTCCCACATTTGGATACGAAGATTCTTAAAACATAGTGGGCTTGGTTTTGAAAATTGATAATCCACGATGCTTCACAAATGGTGGCATGGATAAAGAAGTCAAAGATACACATCATCTATTGCTTCTATATAAATTTGGAAGCTAACAGCCTGGTCACATCTTCACAGCTATGTTCCCACTCACTTGGAGGCACTCCCCTATTGCCACGACCCACTAGCACAACCACATATACTTTTGAAGAATAATTAGCTGCAGCTGATGACTTCTCAGATGCCAACCTACTCAGAGAAGGAGGTTTTGCACTGTGCAAAAAGACACATTACAGGGAAGAGAAGATGCTGTCAAATGCTGAAAACTGAGGAGGAGCCAAGGGAATGATGAATTCCAAAATGAAATCGTTACTCCACGCCGAATATACCATACAACGACATGCCTAATTCTAAAACCTAAACTCAGAAAGCATATACAGGCACAGGCACAGAGCATGAACGACTGACGTCACACGCGACGCAAGCTGACGCAATGCTACAGATGGAAGGCGCGCCCATAATCTTGTCAACAAAATCTTTGATCGACCATATTATCCTTTCTTACTGATATTAAATGCTATTAGGACAACTCCTTTGTGACAAGTGTAGAAGAGTATAAAAGGGAATGAACTAAAAGCCTTCTCCTTCTGTTGTTAGGCGTTCTCTGTCTTTTCTTCCTTCTCATATGTTTGGAAGCAGTAGAGCAGGCCCAAAAAAAATAACACCAAAAGCTTGTGAGGGTGTGTTTGGGGGAAGAGGCCGAGAAGGTTTTTTATAAAAAAAGAAATCTTTCGACAATGCTGCGAGGGTCGCTTTTGGTTTAAGTGGTGGTTTTGGAATGAGTGTAATCTATAAAGGGAGAACAGGAAGAGGGGTGAACAAAGAGAGGGGATTGGTAGATTAGAGGGAGGTACAACTATACTGAAATCTTAATTTATAGTTGTTCATTCCTTTACTTACAGGTTTACCTAAAAGTCAAAGTCATAAGAGGAGAGAGGCAAAAGGGAGAGGGGATAGGCTCCAAGGAAAAAAAGAGGTGGAAGGCAGGAGGATCGGGTTTCAAGCTTGTTTGAGACAGATATTGGCTCTCCCCAAATCCGATTTTTTTTTTTTAATTTAGTTTTGAGACTCAATGTTGAAGTGGGTAAAATTTAGATAAGCATAAAATTGACCATGATTCCAGACAATGGGGGGATAAGATTGAGATATGCGATTCGTTGATCAAAAGGTTGGCTCTAGTGGGCCCCATATAGTTAGATCGTACATTTATAATTCTCGGACGAGAAAATTCTCCCACATTTGGATAAGAAGATTGTTAAAACATAGTGGGCTTTGTTTTGAAAATGGATAATCCATGGTGCTTCTCGAATGGTGGCATGGATAATGGAGTTAAAGATACAAATCATTTATTGCCTCTATATATATTTGGAAGCTAACAGCCTCGTCACATCTTCATAGCTATGTTCCCATCGCAACCTCTACACTCACTTGGAGGCACTCCCCTATTGCCACGACCCACCAGCACAACCACATATACTTTTGAAGAATAATCAGCTGCAACTGATGACTTCTTAGATGCCAACCTACTCGGAGAAGGAGGTTTTGCACGGTGCAGAAAGGCACATTACAGGGAAGAGAAGATGCTGTCAAATGCTTAAAATTGGGGAGGAGCCAAGGGGACGTGAATTCTAAAATGAAATCGTTACTCCATGTCGAATATACCATACAGCGACCTGCTTAATTCTAAAACCTAAACTAAGAAAGCATATATAGGCGCGAGCACAGAGCATGCATGACTAACGTCACACGCGACGCAATCTGACGCATTGCTACAGACGGAAGGCGGGCTCTGAATCTCGTCAACAGAATCTTTGACCGACCATATTATCCTTTCTTACTGATATTAAATGCTATTAGGACAACTCCTTTGTAACATGTGTGCAAGAGTATAAAAGGGAATGAACCAAAGGCCTTCTCCTTCTATTGTTAGGAGTTCTCTGTTTTTTTTTCCTTATCATATGTTTGGAAGCAGTAGACTAGACCCAAAAAAAATAACACCAAGAGCTTGTGAGGGTGTGTTTCGGGGAAGAGGCCGAGAAGGTTTTTTTATAAAAAAAAGAGATCTTCCTGCGATATTGCGAGGGTCGATTTTGTTTTAAGTAGTGGTTTTGGAATGAGTGTCATGTATAAAGGGAGAAAAGGGAGAGGGGAGAACAAAGAGAGGGGAGAGGAAGAACAAAGAGAGGGGATAGGTAGAACAGAGGGTGGTACAACTATATAGAAATCTTAATTTATAGTTGTTCATTCCTTTACTTACAAGTTTACCTAGAAGTCAAAGTATTATGAGCGGAAAGGCAAAAGGGAGAGGGGATTGGCTCCAAGTAGAAAAAGAGGTGGAAGGCTAGAGGATCCGGTTTTAAGCTTGTTTGAGACAGATATAGGCTCTCCCCAAATCCAAAATTTTTTTAATTTAGTTTTGAGACTCAATATTGAAGTGGGTAAAATTTAGATAAACATAAAATTGACCATGATTCCAGACAATAGGGGGATAAGATTGAGATAGGCGATTCATTGATCAAACGGTTAGCTCAAGTGGGCGCCATATAGTTGGATCGGAAATTTATATTTCTCGAAGGAGAAAATTCTCCCACATATGGATAAGAATATTGTTAAAACATAGTCGGCTTTGTTTTGAAATTAGATAATCCACGATGTTTCTCGAATGGTGGCATGGATAATGGAGTCAAAGATACAAATCATATATTACTTCTATATAAATTTGGAAGCTAACAACCTCGTCACATCTTCACAGCTATGTTCCCATCGCAACCTCTACACTTACTTGGAGGCACTCCCCTATTACCACGACCCACCAGCACAACGACATATACTTTTGAAGAATAATCAATTGCAGCTGATGACTTCTCAGATGCCAACCTACTCGGAGAAGGAGGTTTTGCACGGTGCGGAAAAGCACATTACAGAGAAGAGAAGTTGCTGTCAAATGCTTAAAATCGGGGAGGAGCCAAGGGGACGGTGAATTCCAAAATGAAATTGTTACTCCATGCCGAATATACTAGACAGCGACCTGCCTAATTCTAAAGCCTAAACTCAGAAAGCATATACAGGCGTGGGCACTGAGCATGATCGACTGACGTCACACATGACGCAAGCTGATGAAGTGCTACAGACAGAAGGCGGGGCTAGAATCTCTTCAATAGAATCTTTGACCTACCATATTATCCTTTCTTACTGATATTAAATGTTATTAGGACAACTCCTTTGTGACATGTGTGGAAGAGTGTAAAAGGGAATGAACCAAAAGCCTTCTCCTTTTGTTATTAGGCGTTCTCTATCTTTTTTTCCTTATCATATGTATGGAAGCAGTAGAGCAGTTCTAAAAAAATAACACCAAGAGCTAGTATCAAGACTTCTACGAATATGAGTGTCTTCCTAGGACTAGGCACAAGTCCTTGTGAGGGTGTGTTTAGGGGAAGAGGCCGAGAAGGTTTTTTTATAAAAAAAATCTTTCGGCGATGCTGCGAGGGTTGGTTTTGGTATAAGTGGTGGTTTTGGAATGATTGTCATCTGTAAAGGGAGAACAAGGAGAGGGGAGAATAAAGAGAGGGGAGAGGGAGAACAAAGAGAGGGGATAGGTAGAACAGATGGAGGTACAACTATACTGAAACCTTAATTTATAGTTGTTCTTTCATTCACCTACATGTTTACCTAGAAGTCAAACACATGAGAGGGGAGAGGAAGAAGGGAGAGGGGATAGATTCCAAGCAAAAAAAGAGGTGGAAGGCAGGAGGATCGGTTTCAAGCCAGTTTGAGACTGATACAGGCTCTCCGCAGTTCCAGATTTTTTTAATTTAGTTTTGAGACTCAATTTAGAAGTGAGTAAAATTTTGATGAACATAAAATTAGCCATGATTCCATACCATTGGGGGATAAGATTGAGACAGGCGATTCATTGATCAAAAGGTGGGCTCAAGTGGGCCCCATATTGTTAGATCGGGCATGTATTATGCTCGCAGGAGAAAATTTTCCCACATTTGGATTAGAAGATTGTGAAAACATAGTGGGCTTGGTTTTGAAAATGGATTATCCACGGTGCTTATCGAATGGTGGCATGGATAAAAGAGTGAAAGATATAAATCATCTATTGCTTCTATATAAATTTGGAAGCTCACAGCCTCGTCACATCTTCACAGCTATGCCCCCATCGCAGCCTCTACACTCACTTGGAGGCACTCCCCAATTGCCACGACCCACCTGCATAACCACATATACTTTTGAAGAATAATCAGCTGCATCTGATGACTCCTCAGTGTTAGGAATTTTGTGTATTGTAATTTGATGGATGCATTATCATCTTAGCATCATTTGAATTTTCACACATGCATTGATTTAAGAAATCTTGAAATCTTGATTTACTCATGCATTGTTTTAAATCTTGTAAATCATATGTTTTATGCATGATTTGTTTTTAATCTTGGATGCATTTAATTTGGAAAAGAAGTTTTATAAATCACGCTAGCCAATGGTTTTAAGAAGTTTCAAATCATTTTGGCTTTGTATGTTTCATGATTTTAAAAGAACTTAGATTGAATTAAAATCATGATTCCAAGCTTGGTTTAATGGCCCAAAACTTCCCACAAGAAAATACCTTAAAATATGCATTTGTGGGGAAATTGGTCCCAGGCCCGGGTCGACCGCGCAGTGTGGCCGGTCGACCTGCCCAAGGGACCCGGTCGACCGGGAAAAGAGCCGTTGGGCTTCTTTTCAAACGGTCAGATTTATGACCGTTGAGCCCGGGTCGACCGCCCACTGTACCAGGTCGACCGAGAACTAGCCGTTGGGCAATTTTTGATATAAATAGAAGCTCATTTCCAAAGAAATTTTGAGGAACAAAGAGGCCCTTCTTGAGATGTTTTGAGGCCAAACAAAGGAGAATGAGCTAAGGAAGGTTAAGGGACATTTGGAAAGCTAAAGCTTGGATTAATGAAGTTAAATCTCTAAGTAAGCTTTACTTTTCTTAATCATATGTTTTCATGCTTTGTTTTATTTATTGGTAAATCTTGTCTAGCATGATAAACTATGATTTGTTGTATCCTTAACATATATATGTTTTGAATTGATTTATTGTTTTGGATGCAACACTTTGAGATTCAATCCAAGTAGTACTTTATTTGGTAAATCTAAGTAGATCATGTTAATGGAAAAATCTTTGAAATTATATGTAACATGATCCATATACTTGGTTGAATCTTTGGTTGTTGTTTTTCAACATAAGAAAATCACTTTCAAAACTATCTTATGTATTGGATTCAACAACTTCACAAATCATATATTTTCATGTTTTGCTTTAATTATTGGTAAATCTTCTCTAGCATGATAATCTATGATTTGTTGTATCCTTAACATGTTTTATGTTTTGAATTGATCTATTGTTTTGGATGCATCGCCATTTGATATAATCCAAGTAGTACTTTATTTGGTAAATCTAAGTAGATCATGTTAATGAAAAAATCTTTGAAATTATATGTAACATGATTCATATACTTGGTTGAATCTTTGGTTGTTGTTTTTCATCATAAGAAAATCACTTTCAAATATATCTTATGTTTTGGATTCAACAACTTCACATGTACTTTTGTTTTAAAGTTTCACAACTTGCTTAGTTTTGATAGGTATATCATTTTCAAGTTGTATTTTAAGTACATGTAATTTGTCCCTTGATTTCAATCAAATCTATTTTTGTGCTTTACACTTTCAAATGCTTTAAAGCATACATATATTAAGCTACATTGTTAAATTGATTGAAATCCTTATGCATCACATGCTTTGTTCTTAATCTTTCACAACTTGCTTGAACTAGATTGGCAAATCTTTTACAAGTTGTTTTTAAACATGTGATTAGCATTCTTACCTCAATCATAAATGTTTTTATGAGCTAAATCTTTTAAAAGCCTTTGACATACATTTATGAACTTTCATTTTCAAAATGATTGAGGACATCACACACACACATCATGTGCTTTCATCTTTGCATTCATACTGTGTGTGTGTATTAGATTTTCATTTTCATATCCGCCTATTTTAGAGGCAAATGTAATGAGCTTAATTGAATCTCCATCAAGTGTAATTTAGACACTACTTAGAGAGATAACCAACCTTGTGGTTGAAGAGGTTATTGCTTAGCCTATAAAAGCATAATGCATAGGTTGATGTTAAGCCTTGAAAAACATCATTGTAAAGGTTATTGCTTAGCCTTGAAAAGCATATTGTAAAGGTTATTGCTTAGCCTATTGAAAAGCATAAATAGTGGAAATCCAGTGGGGTGTTGGATCACAAGCCGGTAGTGGATGTAGGCATTGAGGCCGAACCACTATAAATCCTTGTGAGATGGTGCTTGCTTTGTGGTGATTGTTTTTATTAAGCTTCCGCATTTTATTTGTAATCACCACTTGTGACTAGTTTGTTTTAAAGAAGTTAAAATTGGTTAAAATTGGTCATAAATGAAGCTCACCCTATTCACCCCCCCCCCCTCTAGGGTTCGGATACCCGGACTTTCACTCAGATGCCAACCTACTCGGAGAAGGAGGTTTTGCATGGTCCACAAAGGCACATTACAGGGAAGGGAAGTTGTTGTCAAATGCTTAAAACCGGGGAGGAACCAAGAGGATGGTGAATTCAAAAATAAAATCGTTACTCTACGCCGAATACACTATAAAGAGACCTACCCTAAATATAAAGCTTAGGCTCAAAAAGCATATACATGTGCGGGCACTGAGCATGAACGACTGATGCCACATGCGTCGCAAGCTGACGCATTGCTACAGACGCAAGGCAGGCCCAATCTCTGATCAACAAAATCTCTGACCGACCAGATTATCCTTTCTTACTGATATTAATTGCTATTGGGACAACTCCTTTGTGACATTGTGCAAGAGTATAAAAGGAAATAAACCAAAAGCCTTCTCCTTTTGTTGCAAGACATTCTTTGTCATTTTTCCCTTTTCATACGAATGGAGCATTAGAACAAACCCAAAAGAGTAACACCAAGAGCTAGTCCCAGACTACTACGAATATGAGTGTCTTTCTAGATCCAAGATTGGTCCTTGTGTGGGTGGGTTTGGTGGAAGAGGCAGAGAAGTTTTTTTATCAAAAAAAAAAAAATCATTCGGTAACGCTATGAGGGTCGATTTTGGTTTAAATGGTGGTTTTGGAATGAGTGTCATCTGTAGAGGGAGAATAGGGTGAGGGGTGAACAAAGAGAGGGGAAAGGGAGAACAGAGAAAGGGGATAGGTAGAATAGAGGAAGGTATAACTCCACTGAAACCTTAATTTATAGTTGTTCCGTCCTTCACTTATAAGTTTACATAGAAGTCAAAGTCATGAGAGGGGAGAGGGAGAACAAAGAGGGGAGAGGCTCCAAGCTAAAAAGAGGAGGAAGGCTGGAGGATCGGGTTTCGAGCCTGTTTGAGACAGAAACATGCTCTGCCCATTTAAGCATTTTTTTTATTTAATTTTGAGAATCAATCTAGAAGTGAGTAAGATTTTGATGAATATAAAATTGGCCATGATTGCAGACCATGGGGCGATAAGATTGAGACAAGAGATTCATCGATCAATAAGTGGGCTCAAGTGGGCCCCATATTCTTGGATCGGACATGTATTATGCTCGTAGGAGAAAATTCTCCCACATTTGGATAAGAAGATTGTTAACACATAGTGGGCTTGGTTTTGAAAATAGATAATCCACGGTATTTCTCGAATGGTGGCATGGATAGAGGAGTCAAAGATATAAATCATCTTTTGCTTCTATATAAATTAGGAAGTTGACAGCCTCGTCAGATCTTTACAGCTATGCTCCCATCGCAGCCTCTATACGCACTTGGAGGCACTCCCCTATTGCCGCGACCCACCAACACAACCACATATACTTTTGAAGAATAATCAGCTACATTTGATGACTCCTCAGATGCCAACCTACTCGGAGAAGGAGGTTTTCAAGCGGTGCACAAAGGCACATTATAGGGAAGAGAAGTTGCTGTCAAATGCCTAAAACTGAGGAGGAGCCAAGGGGACGGTGAATTCCAAAATAAAATCGTTACTATACACCGAATACACTATAAAGCGACCTACCCAAAATATAAAGCTTAGGCTCAAAAAGCATATACATGCGAGAGCATTGAGAATGAACGACTGACGTCACACGCGACGCAAGCTGACGCAATGCTACAGACGCAAGGCGGGCCTAGTCTCTTGTCAACAGAATCTTTGACCGATCATATTATTCTTTCTTACTGAACTAAAATGCCATTGGGACAACTCTTTTGTGACATGTGTGCAAGAGTATAAAAGGGAATGAATCAAAAGCCTTCTCCTTTTGTTGTTAGGCGTTCTCTGTCTTTTTTTCCTTATCATATGTATGTAAGCTATTGAGCAGTCCCAAAAGAGTAACACCAGGAGTGAGTCTCAAGACTACTACGAATATGAGTGTCTTTTTAGGACTAGACACAAGTCCTTGTGAGGGTGGGATTGGTAGAAGAGGCCACGAAGGTTTTTTATAAAAAAAAATCTTCTGGCAACGCTGCCAGGGTCAGTTTTGGTTTAAATGGTGGTTTTGGAATGAGTTAGAGGGAGTAAAGGGAGAATAGGGAGAGGGGAGAACAAAGAGAGGGGAGAGGGAGAACAAAGAGAGGGGACAGGTAGAACAGCGGGAGGTGTAACTCCACTGAAACCTTAATTTATAGTTGTTCTTTCCTTCACTTATAGGTTTACCTAGAAGACAAAGTCATGAGAGCGGAGAGGGAGAAGGGAGAGGGGAGAGGCTCCAAGCAAAAGAAGAGGTGGAAGGCTGGAGGGTCGGGTTTAAAGCTAGTTTGAGACAAATATAGGCTCTCCCCAAATCCGGATTTTTTTTTAATTTAGTTTTGAGACTCAATATAGAAGTGAGTAAAATTTAGATAAACATAGAATTCAGCATGATTGCAAACAATGGGCGGATAAGATTGAGATAGGCGATTCATTGATCAAAAGGTTGGCTCAAGTGGGCCTCGATCATATAGTTGGATCGGACATTTATAATTCTTGGAGGAGAAAATTCTCTCACATTTGGATAAGAAGATTGTTAAAACTTAGTGGGCTTGGTTTTGAAAATGGATAATCCACGGTGCTTCTCAAATGGTGGCATGGATAAAGGAGTCAAAGGTACAAAGCATCTATTGCTTTTATATAAATTTGGAAGCTAACAGCCTCGTCACCTCTTCACAACTATGCTCCCGTCGCAGCCTCTATACTTACTTGGAGGCACTCCCTTATTGTTACGACCCACCAGCACAACCACATACTTTTGAAGAATAATCCGCTGTGTTTGATAACTCCACAGATGCCAACCTACTCGGAGAAGGAGGTTTTGCACGGTGCATAATGGCACATTACAGGGAAGAGAAGTTGCTGTCAAATGCTTAAAACTGGGGAGGAGCCAAGGGGACAGTGAATTCTAAAATAAAATCGTTACTCTACACTGAATACACCATAGAGAGACCTGCCCTAATTCTAAATCCTAGACTCAGAAAGCATATACAGGCGTGGGCACTGAGCATGAACGATTGATGTCACACGCGACGCAAACTGACATAGTGCTACAGACGCAAGGTGGGCCCAGTCTCTCGTCAACAGAATCTTTGACCGACCTGATTATTATTTCTTACTAATATAAAATGCTATTGGGACAACTATTTTGTGAGATGTGTGCAAGAGTATAAAAGGGAATGAACCAAAATCCTTCTCCTTTTTTTGCTAAAGTTCTATGTCATTTTTTCCTTCTCATATGTACGAAGCAATAGACCCAAAAGAGTAATGCTAAGAGCTAGTCCACGGCTACTACAAATATGATTGTCTTTATATGACCTAGCATAGGTCCTTGTGAGGGTGGGTTTTGGTGGAAGAGGCGAAGAAGGTTTTTTGTAAAAAAAATTCTTCCGGCGATGCTACGAGGGTCGGTTTTTGTTTAATTGGTGGTTTTAGAATGAGTGTCATCTGTAGAGGGAGAACAGGGAGAGAGAAGAACAAAGAGAGGGGAGAGAGAGAACAAAGAGAGGGGACAGGTAAAAGAGAGGGTGGTACAACTCCACTGAAACCTTAATTTGTAGTTATTCCTTCTATCACTTACATGTTTACGTTGAAGTCAAAGTCATTAGAGGGGAGAGGCTCAAAGCAAAAAAAGAGGTGGAAGGCTGGAGGATCGGGTTTCAAGCCAGTTTGAGACAGATATAGGCTGTCCCCATTTCCGGATTTTTTTTTTAATTTAGGTTTGAGTCTCAATCTAGATGTGAGTAAAAATTTGATGAACATAAAATTGGCTATGATTCCAGACCTTAGGGGGATAAGATTGAGATAAGAGATTCATTGATTAAAGAGTGGGCTCAAGTGGGCCCCATATGGTTGGATTGGACATGTATTATGCTCGTAGCAGAAAATTTTCCCACATTTGGATAAGAATATTGTTAACACAGTGGGCTTGGTTTTGAAAATTGATAATCCACGGTGCTTCTCGAATGATGACTTGGATAAATGAGTCAAAGATATAAATCATCTATTGCTTCTATATAAATTTGGAAGCTTAAAGCCTCGTCACTTCTTCATAGTTTTGTTCCCATCACAGCCTCTACACTCACTTGGAGGCACTTCCCCATTGCCATGACCCACTAGCACAACCACATATACTTTTGAAGAATAATCGGCTGCACCTGATAACTTCTCGATGCCAACCTACTCAGAGAAGAAGGTTTTTCACGATGCACAAAGGCACATTACAGACAACAGAAGTTGAAATCAAATGCTTAAAACCAGAGAGGAGCCAAGGGGACGGTGAATTCCAAAATGAAAATATTACTCTACGCCGAATACACCATAGAGCGACCTTGTGAAGCCCTGGAGTCCCACATCGACTATAGAGAGAAAGTGAATGGGGTTATATGTAGAGCTTACATGCTTACCTTGCATGAGGCCTTTTGATGGGCTAAGGCCCATCAGAAACAAAACCGTGATGCCCGTGGGCCAAAGCGGACAATATCATTAATGGGTATGGGGTGGGGCGTTAGAAATGGTATCCGAGCCGACTCTCGACTAGTTCGAGTGTGGGTCCCCTACCGTGGTCTGGTGCACGTGCGTGGGTCTCCATGCGGGTTGCCAAGAGGGCAAGTAGGCCTCAAAGACTGGCGGGCTACTGCACAGGGATGTGCAGCCTTAAGGGGGTGAATTGTGACGCCCCAGAGTCCCACATCGACTATAGAGAGGAAAGTGCATGCGGTTATATATAGAGCTTACAACCTTACCTTGCATGAGGCCTTTTGATGGGTAAGGCCCATTAGAAGAAAAATCGTGAGGCCCGTCGGCCAAAGCGGACAATATCATGCATGGATATGGGGTGGGGCGTTACAGACCTGCCCTAATTCTAAAGCCTACGCTCAGAAAGCATATACAGGCACGGGCACTGAGCATGAACGATTGACGTTACACGGGACGTAGGCTGAAGTCATACGCGACGCAAGCTAACATAGTGCTACATACAGAACGTTTGAACGACCATATTATCCATTCTTACTAATCTAAAATACTATTGGGACAACTCCTTTGTGACATGTGTACAAGAGTATAAAAGGGAATGAACCAAAAGCCATCTCCTTTTGTTGTTAGGCATTCTGTCTTTTTTTCCTTATCATATGTATGAAGCAGAAGAGCAGACCTAAAAGAATAACACCAAGAGCTAGTCCCTAGACTACTCCAAATATGAGTGTCTTTCTAGGACCAGGCACAAGTCCTTGTGAGGGTGGGTTTGGTGGAAGAGACCGAGATGGTTTTTTATAAAAAGAAATCGTCCGATGATGCTGCGAGGGTCGGTTTTGGTTTAAGTGGTGGTTTTGGATTGTGTCTCATCCGTAGAGGGAGAGCAGGGAAAGAGGAGAATAAAGAGAGGGGAGAGGGAGAACAAAGAGAGGGGAGAGGTAGAACGGAGATAGGCAAGAGGGAGGTACAACTCCAGCAAAACCTTAATTTATAGTTGTTTCATCCTTCACTTACGGGTTTACCTAGAAGTCAAAGTCAAGAGAGGGGAGAGGGAGAACAGAGAGGGGAGAGGCTCCAAGAAAAAAAAGAGGTGGAAAGCTGTAGGATCGTGTTTGAAACCTGCTTGTGCCAAGATACAAGCTCTCCCCATTCCCGGATTTCATCCCTAGTAATAGAGACAGACAGTTGGCCAGATGGGGAGTCTACCCAGCAAATGATGGCAAAAAGGGCGAGAGCACAAGCAGCTGAGGGGAGAGGGAGAACAGAGAGAGGGGAATGGTGACAGAGAGGGCGAGAGCAGAATCAGCTGAGTGGAGAGGGAAAACAGAGAGAGGGTATAGGGAGAACAAAGAGAGGGGAGAGCGGGGAAGGAGAACAGAGAGAGCGCAGAGGGAGAACAGACAGTGGGGAGAGGGAGAACAGAGAGGGGAGAGCGAGAACAGAAAGTTGGCCCTATAGTGGTCATTACTCAAAACGCCTATTTGAGATATGCTACTAGGGATCTAGCTTCTTAAACTCCCTAACTTTGGATTTTCGTTTTTTTGTGTTACTTGTAAAGCCTGTTTCAGATATGCTATGGGGGACCTATCTTCTTAGCCACCCTAACATTGGTTTTACCTTTATTGGTAAAGACTAAAAGAACAATTAATTCATTTACTTACAAGTGGACTAGAAACAGTTTGATACGGTTTGCCTCATGGGCTCTCTTGAAACATTCCTACCATTGGGTTGGATTGATAGAAATGGCTCTTTTTGAGTAACGACGGTTTAAGAAATACCCCTACAAGATTATATCTTAGCCCTTGATTTAACATTCTCAATGCATAACAATCATTTAGATTAGGATAAGAAGATTGTTAACACATAGTCGACTTGGTTTTGAAAATGGATAATCCACGGTACTTCTCGAATGGTGGCATGGATAAAGGAGTCAATGATATAAATCATCTATAGCTTCAATATAAATTTGGAAGCTACCAGCCTCGTCACATCTTCACAGCTATGCTCCCATCACAGCCTCTACACTCACTTGGAGGCACACTCCCATTGCCATGACCCACCAATACAACCACTTATACTTTTGAAGAATGATCAGCTACAACTGATGACTTCTCAGATTCCAACCACCTCGGAGAAGGAGGTTTTGCACGGTGCACAAAGGCACAGTACATGGAAGAGAAGTTGCTGTCAAATGCTTAAAACCGGGGAGGAGCAAAGGGGATGGTGAATTCCAAAATGAAATTATTACTCTATGACGAATACATGGTAAAGGGACCTGCCCTAATTATAAAGCCTAGGCTCAGAAAGCATATACAGGCGCGAGCACTGAGCATGAACAACTAACGTCACACGCGACGTAGGTAGACGTCACAAGCGACGTAGGTTAACATAGTGCTACAGACGCAAGGCGGGCCTAGTCTCTGGTCAACAAAACCTTTGACTGACCATATTATCCCTTCTTACTGATCTAAAATGCTATTGGGACAACTCCTTTGTGACGTGTACAAAAGCATAAAAAGCAATGAACCAAAAGCCTTCTCCTTTTATTGTTAGGTTTTCTCCGTCGTTTTTCCCTTATCATATGTATGAAGCAGTAGAGCAGACCCAAAAGAAAAACAACAAGAGCTATTCCCGAGACTACACCGAATATGAGTGTCTTTCCAGGACCAGGCACAAGTCCTTGTGAGGGTGGGTTTGGTGGAAGAGGCCAAGAAAGTTTTTTATAAAAAAAAAAAAAATCGTCCGGCGATGTTACAAGGGTGGGTTTTGGTTTAAGTGGTGGTTTTAGAAAGAGCGTCATCTATAGATTGAGGACAAGGAGAGGGGAGAACAGAGAGAGGGGGAGGGACAACAAAGGGAGGACAGAGAGAGGGGAGAGGGAGAGCAAAGGGAAGGGAGAGGGAGAACAGAGAGAGGGTAGAGGGAGGCAGGAGGATCGGCTGTAGCTGATGACTTCTCAGATGCCAACCTACTCGATGAAACAGGTTTTGCACCGTGCAAAAAGGCACATTACAGGGAAATGAGGTTGCTGTCAAATGCTTAAAATCGGGGGGAAACGAAAGGGACGATGAATCACAAAATGAAATCGTTACTATACGCCGAATACACAATAGAGTGACCCACCCTAATTCTAAAGCCTAGGCTCAGAAAGCATATACAGGCGTAGGTACAGAGCATGGACGACCGACGTCACATGCGACATAGGCTGATGTCACACGCGATGCAGGCTGAAGCAGTGCTACAGACACACGACAGGTCTAATCTCTAGTCAACAGAACCTTTGACCAACCATATTAAATTTTTTTACTGATCTATGATGCTATTGGGACAACTCCTTTTGTGACATGTGTACAATAGTATAAAAAGGAATGAACCCAAAGCCTTCTCCTTTTGTTGTTAGGCGTTCTCTGTTGTTTTCTTCTTATCATATGTATGAAGTAGTAGAGCAGACCCAAAAGAATAACACCAAGTGCTAGTCCCAAGACTACTCCAAATATTCGTGTCTTTTTAGGACTAGGAACAAGTCTTTGTGGGGGTGGGTTTCGTGGAAGCGGCCAGGAAGGTTTTTTATAAAAAAAATCGTTCGGCGATTCTACGAGGGTCAGTTTTGGTTTAAGGGGCGGTTTTGGAATGAGTGTCATCTGTTGAGGGAGAACAGGGAGAGGGGAGAACAAAGAGAGGGGAGAGGGAGAACAGAGAGAGGGGAGAGGTAGAACAAAGAGAGGGTGGAGGGAGGTACAACTCCATTGAAACCTTAACTTATATACGTTCCTTCCTTCGTTTACAGGTTTAGTTGGAAGTTAAAGTCATGAGAGGGGAAATGGAGAACAAAGAGAGAGGAGAGGGAGAACAAAGATGGGAGAGGCTCCAAGCAAAAAAAGACGTAAAAAGATGGAGGATCGGTTTCCAAGCCAGTTTGTGTCAGGATACAAGCTTTCCCCATTCCAGGATTTCATCCCCAGTGGCAAAGACAGACAGCTGGGCAGATGGGGAGTCCGCCCAACAATTGGTGACAGAGAGGGCAAGAGCACAATTAGCTAAGGGGAGAGGGAGAACAGAGAGGGGGAAATGGTGACAGAGAGGGCAAGAGCACAATTAGCTAAGGGGAGTGGGAGAATAGAGACAGGGTATAAGGAGAACAGAGGGAGAACAAAGAGAGGGCAGGGAGTGGGGGGAGAACAGAGAGTGGGGAGAGGGAGAACAAAGAGTGGGCCCCATATTCAAAATGCCTATTTAAGATATGCTACTAGGTTCTAACTTCTTAAACTCCCAAACGTTGGTTTTTCGTTTTTTTGGTGTTACTAGTAAAGCCTATTTCAGATTTGCTAGGGGGGTCCTATCTTCTTGGCCAACCTAACATTGGTTTTTCTTTTATTGGAAAAGTCTAAAAGACCAATTAATGATTTTACCTACAAGTAGACTAGAAATAGTGTGATACAGTCTGCCTCATGGGGCCCTCTTGAAACATTCCTACCATTGGGTTGGATTGATGGAAATGACTCCTTCTAAATAACAGCGATTTAAGAAATAACCCTACAAGATTATATCTTAGACCTTGATTTAACATCCTAAATGCATAACAGTTATTCAGCCTTTTTTTTTTAATTTAGTTTTGAGAGTCAATTTAGTAGTGAGTAAAAGTTTGATGAATATAAAATTGGCCACGAATCCAGACCATGGGGGGATAAGATTGAGAAACGAGATTCTTTGATCAAAAGGTGGGCACAAGTGGGCCTCATAAAGTTGGATCGGACATGTATGATGCTCGTAGGAGAAAATTTTTCTAGATTAGGATAAGAAGATTGTTAACACATAGGTGGCTTGGTTTTGAAAATGGATAATCCACGGTACTTCTTGAATGGTTGCATGGATAAAGGAGTCAAAGATATAAACATATATAGTTTCTATATAAATTTGGAAGCTAACAGCCTCGTTACATCTTTACAGCTATGCTCCCATCGTAGCCTTTACACACACTCGGAGGCACTCCCCCATTGCCACGCCCCACCAGCACAACCATATATATACTTTTGAAGAATAATCAGCTGCGACTGATGACTTCTCAGATGCCAACCTCCTCGGACACGAAGGTTGTGGCACGGCGCACAGAGCAACATTACAGGGAAGAGAAGTTGCTGTCAAATGCTTAAAACCGGGGAGAAGCCAAGGGCACAATGAATTTTAAAATAAAATAGTTACTCAATGCTGAATACACCATAGAGCGACCTGCCCTAATTCTAAAGCCTATGCTCGGAAAGCATATACAGGCACGGGTACAAGGCATAAACAATTGACATCACATGCGACATAGGCTGACGTCACACGCGACGCAGGCTGACGCAATGCTACAGTCGCAAGACGGGCACAATCTCTGGTCAATATAACCTTCGATCGACCATATTATCCTTTCTTACTGATCTAAAATGCTATTGGGACAACTCCTTTGTGATATGTGTACAAGTGTATGAAAAGGAATGAACCAGAAGCCTTCTCCTTTTGTTGTTAGGCGTTCTGTGTCATTTTTTCCTTATCATATGTATGAAGCAGTAGAGCAGACCTAAAAGAATAACACCAAGAGCTAGTCCCAAGACTACTCCGAATATGAGTGTCTTTCTAGAACCAGGCACAACTCCTTGTGAGGGTTGGTTTGGATGAAGAGGCGGAGTAGGTTTTTTATAAAAAAAAATTGTCCGGCGGAGTAGGCGGAAGAGGGTGGGTTTTGGTTTAAGTGGTGGTTTTGGAAAGAGTGTCATCTGTAGAGGGAGAACAGAGAGAGTGGAGAACAGAGAGAGGGGAGAGGTAGAACAAAGGCAAGAGAGAGAACAGAGATAGGGTAGAGGGAGGCTGGAGGAACGGGTTCCAAGCCAGTTTGTGCCAAGATACAGGCTCTCCCCATTCCCAGATTTCATCCCCAGCGGCAATGATAGACAGCTAGCCAGTGGGGAGTCTCCCAACCAATGGTGACAGAGGGGGCGAGAGCACAATCAGCTGAGGGGAGAGGGAGAATAGAGAGGGGAATGGTGATAGAGAGGGCGAGAGCTGAATCAGCTGAGTGAAGAAGGAGAACAGAGAGAGGGTAGACGGAGAACAGAGGAGAAGAAAGCGAGGGGAGAGAGGGGAGGGAGAACAGAGAGAGGGGAGAGGGAGAACAGACAGTGGGGAGGGGACAATAAAGGGAGATCGAACAAAGAGAGGAGGGAGGGAGAATAGAGAGTGGGCCCCATAGTGGACGTTGCTCAAAACGCCTATTTGAGATATGCTTCTAGGGATCTAGCTTCTTAAACTCCCTAACATTGGTTTTTCATTTTTTGGTGCTACTCGAAAAACCTAGTTCAAATAGGCTACGGGAGACCTATCTTCTTAGACTCTCTAACATTAGTTTTTCTTTTTTTTTTTTTTTGTAAAGACTAAAGGACCAATTAATTCTTTTACCTATAAGTGGACTAGAAACAATGTGATACATTCCAACCATTGGGTTTGATTGATGGAAATGGCTTTTTCTGAATAACGGTGATGTAAGAAATAACCCCACAAAATTACATCTTAGACCTTGATTTAACATCCTAAATGCATAACAGTCATTCAGCAATTTTATTTAAATTTAGTTTTCAGACTCAATCTAGTAGTGAGTAAAAGTCTAATGAACATAAAATTGGCCATAATTCCAGACCATGGGGGGGGATAAGATTGAGGAACGAGATTCATTGATCAAAAGATGGGCTCAAGTAGGCCCCATATAATTGGATAGGACATGTAGTATGCTTGTCGGAGAAAAAAGAGAGGGGATAGGTAGAACAGAGGGAGGTACAACTCCACTGAAACATTAATTTGTAGTTGTTCCTTCTTCACTTACCGGTTTACCTAGAAGTCAAAGTCATGAGAGGGGAGAGGGAGAACAGAGAGGGGAGAGGCTCTATGCAAAAAAAGAGGTGGAAGGCTTGAGGATCGGGTTTCAAGCCAGTTTGTGCCAAGATACAGGCTCTCCCCATTTCTAGATTTTATCCCTACAGTAAAGGCAGTCAGCTGGCTCGATGGGGAGTCAACCTAACAAATGGTGACAGAGAGGGCTAGAGCACAATCACCTGAGGGGAGGGGGAGAACAGAAAGAAGGGAATGGTGGCAGAGAGGGCGAGAGCGCAATCAGTTGAGGGGAGTGGGGGAACAAAGAGAGGGCATAGGGAGAATGAGGGAGAACAAAGAGAGGGGAGAGAGGGGAGGGAGGACAAATAGAGGGGAGAGGCAGAACAGACAACGGGGAGAGGGAGAATAGAGGGAGAACAGAGAGAGGGGATAGGGAGAACAGAGAGTGGGTCCCACAGTGGTTGAAACTCAAAAGGCCTATTTGAGATATGCTACTATTGATCTATCTTCTTAGCCATTCTAACATTGTTTTTTGTTTTTTGGTGTTACTCGAAAAGCCTATTTCAGATATGCTACGGGGAACCTATCTTCTTAGCCACCCTAACATTAGTTTTTCTTTTATTGGTAAAAAGTAAAAGAACAATTAATTCTTTTACCAACAATTAGACTAGAAACAGTGTGATACAGTATGCCTCATGGGGCCCTCTTGAAACATTCCTACCATTGGGTTGGATTGATGGAAATGGCTCTTTCTGAGTAACGGCGATACAGGAAATAACCCTACAAGATTATATCTTAGCCCTTGATTTACCATCCTCGATGCATAACAGTTATTCATCCTTTTTTTAAATTTAATTTTGAGACTCAGTCTAGAAGTGAGTGAAAGTTTGATAAATATAAAATTGGCCATGATTCCAGACCATGGGGGGGATAACATTCAGCGAGGAGATTCATTGCTCAAAAGGTGGGCCCCATATAGTTGGATCGGACATGTATATTGCTCGTTGGAGAAAAATTCTCCCACATTTGGATAAGAAGATTGTTAACACATAATGGGCTTGGTTTTGAAAATGGATAATCCACGGTGCTTTTCGAATGGTGGCGTGAATAAAAGGAGTTAAAGATATAAATCATCTATTGCTTCTATAAAAATTTTGAATCTAACACCCTCGTCACATCTTCACAACTATGCTTCCATTGCAGCCTCTACGCTCACTTGGAGGCACGACCTACTAGCATAACCACATATACTTTTGAAGAATAATTAGCTACAGCTGATGACTTCTCAGATGCCAACCTACTCGGAGAAGGACGTTTTGCACGATTTATAAAGGCACATTATAGGGAAGAGAAGTTCCTATCAAATGCTTAAAATCACGGGGGAGCCAAGGCGACAATGAATTCCAAAAAGAAATCGGTACTCTACACCGAATACACCATAGAGGGACTTGCCCTAATTCTAAAGCCTAGGCTTAGAAAGCATGTACAGGCACGGGCATTGAGCGTGAACGACTGACGTCACACACAACGCAACCTGACGCAATGCAACAAACGCAAGGCGGGCCTAGTCTCTGGTCAACAGAACCTTTGACTAACCATATTATCCTCTCTTACTTATTTAAAATGCTATTGAGACAACTCCCCTGTGACATGTGTAGAAGAGTATAAAAGGGAATGAACCAAAAGCCTTCTCCTTTTGTTGTTTGGCGTTCTTTGCCTTTTTTTCCTTATCATATGTATGAAGTAGTAGAGCAGACCCAAAAGAATAACACCAAGAGCTATTCCAAGACTACTACGAATATGAGTGTCTTTCTAGGACCAGGCACAAGTCCTTGTGAGGGTGGGTTTGGTGGAAGAGGTCAAGAAGGATTTTTATAAAATGAAATCTTCTGATGCTACGAGGGTCGATTTTTGTTTAAGTGTTGGTTTTGGAGTGAGTGTCATTTGTAGAGGGAGAATAGGGAGAGGGGAGAGGGAGAACAGAGAATAGGGATAGGTAGAAAAGAGTGAGGTATAACTCCACTGAAATCTTAATTTATAGATGTTCCTTCCTTAACTTACAGGTTTACCTGGAAGTCAAATTCATGAGAGGGAAGAGGGAGAACAATGAGGGGAGAGGCTCTAAGGAAAAAAAAAAAAGAGGTGGAAGGTTGGAGGATCGGGTTTCAAGCCAGCTTGAGACAGATAAAGGCTCTCCCTATTTGCGAATTTTTTTTAAATTTAGTTTTGAGACTCAGTCTAGAAGTGAGTAAAATTTTAATAAAACATAAAATTGGCCATTATTCCATACCATAGGAGGATAAGATTGAGACAGGAGATTCATTGATAAAAAGGAGTGCTGGACCCATATAGTTTGATCGGACATTTATTATGCTCGTAGCAGAAAGTTCTTCCAGATATGGATAAGGATATTGTTAACACATAGTGGGCTTGGTTTGGAAAATTGATAATCCACGGTGCTTCTCGAATGGTGGCATGGATAAAGGAGTCAAAGATATAAATCATCTATTGCTTCTATATAAATTTGGAAGCAAACAACCTCGTCACATTTTCACAGCTATGCCCCCATCGCAACCTCTATACTCACTTGGAGGCACTCCCCCATTGCCACAACCCACCAACACAACCACATATACTTTTGAAAAATAATCAGCTGCAACTGATGACTTCTCAAATGCCAACCTACTCAGAGAATGATGTATTGCACAGTACACAAAGGCACATTATAGGGATGAGAAGTTGCTGTCAAATGCTTAAAATCGGGGAAGATCCAAGGGGACAGTGAATTTCAAAATGAAATCGTTACTCTACGCCTAATACACCATAGAGCGACCTGCCTTAATTCTAAAGCCTAGGGTCAGAAAGCATATACAGGCACGGGCATTGAGCATTAACGACTGAAGTCACACGTGACGCAAGCTGACGTAGTGCTACAGACGCAAGGCGGGCCAAGTCTCACGTCAACAGAATCTTTGACCGACCATATTCTCCTTTCTTACTGATATAAAATGTTATTGGGATAATCCCTTTGTGACATGTGGGCAAGAGTAGAAAAGTGAATGAACCAAAAGCCTTCTCATTTTGTTGTTAGGCATTCTCTGTCTTTTTTTCTTGATCATATGTATGAAGCAATAGAGCAGACCCAAAAGGATAACACCAAGAACTAGTCCCCAAGACTACTCCAAATATGAGTGTCTTTCTAGAAGTAGGTAGAAGTCCTTGTGAAGATGGGTTAGGTGGAAGAGGCTGATAAGGTTTTTTAATAAAAAAAATCTTTCGGCAATGTTGCGAGGGTCGGTTTCGGTTTAAGTGGTGGTTTTGGAATGAGTGTCATATGTAGAGAGAGAACAGGGAGAGGGGAGAACAAAGAGAAGGGAGAGGGAGAACAGAAAGAGGGGATAGATAGAACAGAGGGATGTACAACTCTACTGAAACCATAATTTATAGTTGTTCCTTCCTTCACTTATTGGTTTCCTAGAAGTCAAAGTCCTGAGAGGGGAGAGGGAAAACGAAAAGGGGAGATGTAAGTCCGGGGATTCGAACCCTAGAAGGGGGGTGAATAGGGTGAGCTTCATTTATGACCAATTTTAACTTCTTTAAAACAAACTAGTCATAAGTGGTGATTACAAATAAAATGTGGAAGCTGAATAAAAACAATCACCACAAAGCAAGCACCATCACACAAGGATTTATAGTGGTTCGGCCTCAATGCCTACATCCACTACCGGCTTGTGATCCAACACCCCATCGGATTTCCACTATTTATGCTTTTCAATAGGCTAAGCAATAACCTTTACAATATGCTTTTCAAGGCTAAGCAATAACCTTTACAATGATGTTTTTCAAGGCTTAACATCAACCTATGCATTATGCTTTTATAGGCTAAGCAATAACCTCTTCAACCACAAGGTTGGTTATCTCTCTAAGTAGTGTCTAAATTACACTTGATGGAGATTCAATTAAGCTCATTACATTTGCCTCTAAAATAGGCGGATATGAAAATGAAAATCTAATACACACACACACTATGAATGCAAAGATGAAAGCACATGATGTGTGTGTGTGATGTCCTCAATCATTTTGAAAATGAAAGTTCATAAATGTAAGCCTAAGGCTTTTGAAAGTTTTAGCTCATAAAAACATTTATGATTGAGGAAAGAATGCTAATCACATGTTTAAAAACAACTTGTAAAAGATTTACCAATCTAATTCAAGCAAGTTGTGAAAGTTTAAGAACAAAACATGTGATGCATAAGGATTTCAATCAATTTAACAATGTAACTTAATATATGTATGCTTTAAAGCATTTGAAAGTGTAAAGCACAAAAATAGATTTGATTGAAATCAAGGGACAAATTACATGTACTTAAAATACAACTTGAAAATGATATACCTATCAAAGCTAAGCAAGTTGTGAAACTTTAAAACAAAAGTACATGTGAAGTTGTTGAATCCAAAACATAAGATATATTTGAAAGTGATTTTCTTATAATGAAAAACAACAACCAAAGATTCAACCAAGTATAGGAATCATGTTTACATATAATTTCAAAGATGTTTACAAAAACATGATTTACTTAGATATACCAATTTAAGTACTACTTGGTTTGAATCAAGGTGTTGCATCCAAAGCAATAAATCAATTCAAAGCATATACATGTTAAGGATACAACAAATCATAGTTTATCATGCTAGAGAAGATTTACCAATAAATAAAGCAAAACATGAAAACATATGATTTGTGAAGTTGTTGAATCCAAAACATAAGATAGATTTGAAAGTGATTTTCTTATGATGGAAAACAACAACCAAAAATTCAACCAAGTATAGGAATCATGTTTACATATAATTTCAAAGATGTTTACAAAAACATGATTTACTTAGATATACCAATTTAAGTACTACTTGAATTGAATCTCAAAGTGTTGCATCCAAAACAATAAATCAATTCAAAACATATATATGTTAAGGATACAACAAATCATAGTTTATCATGCTAGACAAGATTTACCAATAAATAAAACAAAGCATGAAAACATATGATTAAGAAAAGTAAAGCTTACTTAGAGATTTAACTTAATTAATCCAAGCTTTAGCTTCCCAAATGTCCCTTAACCTTCCATAGCTCATTCCCCTTTGTTTGGCCTCAAAACATCTCAAGGAGGGCCTCTTTGTTCCTCAAAATTTCTTAAGGAATGAGCTTCCTTTTATACCAAAAACTGCCTAACGGCTAGTCCCCGGTCGACCTGCCCCTTCCCGGGTCGACCTGGCCTTCAACGGTAAAAAATCTGACCGTTTGAAAGAAAGCCTAACGGCTCTTTCCCGGTCGACCGCGCAGTGTGGCCGGTCGACCGAGTCCATAGGCTCGGTCGACCGCACACACTGCGGGTTGACCGGGCCTGGGACCTTTTTCCCCACAAATTGCATATTTAAAAGAGATTTCTTGTGGGAAGCTTTGGGCCATTGAATCAAGCTTGGAATCATGATTTTAATTCAATCTAAGTTCTTTTAAAATCATGAAACATACAAAGCCAAAAATGATTTGAACCTTTTTAAAACCAAAGGCTTGCTTGATTCATAAAACTTCTTTTTCAAATTAAAATGCATCCAATCAAAACATGCATGAAACATATGATTTACAAGATTTAAAACAATGCATGAGTAAATCAAGATTTCAACATTTTCTAAATCAATGCATGTGTGAAAATTCGAATGATGATTAAAATGGTAATGCATCCATCAAATTGCAATACACAAAATTCCTAACAGGAGAGGCTTTAAGCAAAAAAAGGGGTGGAAGGCTGGAGGATCGGGTTTCAATCCAATTTGAGACAGATACAGGCTCTTCCCCCATTTCCATTTTTTTTTTTTTTAATTTAGTTTTGAGACACAATCTAGAAGTGAGTAAAATTTTGATGAACATAAAATTGGCAATGATTTCAGACCATGGGGGGATAAGATTGAGACAGGCGATTTATTGATCAAAAGGTGGGCTCAAGTGGGCCCCATATAGTTGGATCGGACAATTATTATGCTCATAAGAGAAAATTTTCCCACATTTAGATAAGAAGATTGTTAACACACAGTGGGCTTGGTTTCAAAAATAGATAATCGATGATGCTTTTCGAACTGTGGCATAGATAATGGAGTCAAAGATATAAATCATCTATTGCTTCTATATAAATTTAGAAGCTAACAGCCTCGTCATTTCTTCATAGCTATGCTCCCATCGCAGCCTCTACACTCACTTGGAGGCGCTCTCCCATTGCTATGACCCACGAGCACAACCACATATACTTTTAAAGAATAATCAGCTCCAGCTGATGACTTCTCAGATGCCAACCTATTCGGAGAAGGAGGTTTTGCACGGTGCAAAAAGGCACATTACAGGGAAAAGAAGTTGTTGTCAACTGCTTAAAACTGGAGAGGAGCCAAGGTGATGGTGAATTCCAAATTAAAATAGTTACTCTATGCTGAATACGCCGTATAGCGACCTGCCTTAATTTTAAAGCCTAGGGTCATAAAGCATATGCAGGCGCTGGCACTGAGCATGAACGATTGACGTCACATGCGACGCAAGCTGACGCAGTGTTACAAACACAAGGCGGGCCCAGTCTCTCGTCAACAAAATCTTTGACCAACCATATTATCCTTTCTTACTGATATAAAATGCTATTGGGGCAACTCTAGTGTGACATTTGTGCAAGAATATAAAAGGGAATGAACTAAAAGCCTTCTCCTTTTGTTGTTAGGCGTTCTCCGTCTTTTTTTCCTTATCATATGCATGGAAGCAATAGAGCAGACCCAAAAAATAACACCAAGAGCTAGTCCCAAGACTACTACGAATATGAGTGTCTTTCTAGGACCAGGCACTGATAGGATTTTTGTATGTTGCAAATTTGGTGGACGCACTATCTCTTTCACCGTCAACTGATCACACACTCATGCTTCTTAGTTTGGACTTTGAAATCTATGTTCCTAGCTTGCAAATGCATTTGATTTTCAAAGACTTCATCCTGCAAGTTTTAGATATTAAAATGCACTTTCGAAAATCTAGTTCTTCATGCATGTTTTTGGAAAATCGAGTTAGGCATCTTAGTTTATGATTTGCAAACATTCCTCATCTTTAGAAACTTGATGTTATGCATAAATCATGATGGCCCTGAGTTCCTAGTTTCATTTATTAGAAAATTGAAAAATTGGAAGGAACTCCTCCCAGGTCGACCGAGCCCTGTACCCGGTTGACTGAGCCAACTAGCCATTGGGCAATACGACTGTTGGACCCGGTCGACCGAAGGTGTTTGGGGTCGACCGGGACAACTAGCCGTTGGACTGTTTTTCCTATTTAAGTCCAAATCATTCCTCACTTTTGAAGAGCTTGTTGGGTGAATCTTTGGAACGGTTTTGAAGCCTAAGGAAGGGGAATGAGCTGAAAAGTCTAGAGGGGAAATGGAAATCCAAAATCTTGAGATTTAAAGGTATATCATTCCAAGTTAAGTTTGATTTCCATCCTTTTGAAATCCATGCGTGTGTATGTTGGATTTTGAAGAGAGTTTGATGTTCGAAGCTCGGTATTTTGTGTTGGAATTATTGTCAACACATTGTCACACAAGTATAATAAAGAATGCCTCAGCTCGGTTACGAAAACAAGGAAGACATGCTGAGCTCGGCCATGACAAGGAAGACATGAACTCTGTAAAAGCACGGAGATCAGTAAAAGCACGGAGCTCGGTAAAAGTAGGAAGCTCGGTAAAAGCAGGAAGACCGGTAAAAGCACAAAGCTCGGACATGACAACTCAGTTCGACAAAGCGCAGAGCTCAAAGAAGAATTAAGCACAGAACTCGGTAAAAGCACTGATCTCGAACATGACAGCTCAGTTCGATGAAGCGTTGAGCTCGCTCATTTCGGCAAAGCACTGGCGAAGCGTTGAGCTCGCTCATTTCGGCAAAGCACTGGTGAAGCGTTGAGCTCGGTCAGTTCGGCAAAGTACTGAGGTCGGTAAAGTCGTTCAAGCACTAAACAGCTCCGTAAAGTCTTTCAAGCACTAAGCAGCTCGGTAAAGCGCAAAGCTCGTTCAAGCACTGAGGTCGGTCAAGCGCAGAGCTCAAAACAGAAACTTGCGCGAGAAAAAACAGGGGATCTCTTCCAATCCTTGGAGGAGTTTACAAAACAGAAACTTGCGCGAGAAAAAATAGGGGATCTCTTCTAATCCTTGTAGGAGTTTCCAAAACCTCTCCTAGCCTTTTTGCAATCACGAATTAGGGTTGGCAAATCCTATAAAAAGGCATGCTAGGGATCGTTGAACATACACACAAAAAGAGAGAAGATTTGTGAGGGTGTGTGAGCTTGCAAGGAGATACTGTTGTGATTCTTTACAGCAAGTAAAGAAGAAACTCTGCATCAAGAAGATGGTTCTTCATCAGTAGTTCCTTTAGATAAGTATTTCTCAATTCATGTTTATTAAATCTGATTTGTATGGGATTGAGAGTGAGAGATTGTAGAATGGAATTTCTGTAAAGGGTTCTTCTCTAATCATTGTAAAACATCAAGTGGGTACTTGGTGTTGGGGTTTGGTGATCCTGTCTGTTGGTGCGGACGAATTGTAAAGGGAGTTGTTGCTTCCTAGATAGTGGGTGCTATCTGAATCAGGGGTGGGTGCTCCTTGAAGTTGAAGCTTCAGAACTAATTAGTAAGACTAGCCTCGGATTGGTGCCAAGTAGTCGTTGCACCGTGGACGTAGCCTTTGGGTGAACCACGCTAAAACCTTGTGTTCTTGTCGTTGCTTGATTATTGTTTTACTGCTTTGATTATCTGGACTTAGTTATATTCAAGTAAAAAGTATTGAGACATCACTGATTCACCCCCCCCCCCCCCCCTCTCAGTGATTGTGTGATTCTAACAGTGTAAATCTTTGAAACTCTAAATTAGCATGATTTCTAGCTTTGACTGAGTTGTTTTGCAAACATCTAATCACTTTAGCATATTAGATTGTTTTGCAAACACTCATGTCTCAACCACATTAATTTAGATTTTTCAACTTTCATACAACTTGTGTAGTTTGATAGGAATGTCTTCCCAAGTTGTTTTTGAATAACTCATGTGATTAGTTCATCACTTCATTCATCAATTTCTGTGCTTAGATTTTTAAATGCATCAAGCATTCATTTAAGAGCTTCATTTTAGAAATTGATTGAAGTAAACATTTATACACCTTGAGCACTTACCTTAGCCACTTGTTAGTGTATGTTTGTATCCTTATTTAAACCTTCAAATCTGCCTATGTTAGAGGCAAATGTATTAAGCTTTAATTGTATCTCTTAAAGTGTTTGTGTAGACTCTTCTTTGAGAAAATCATCTTTGTAAAGGTTATTGCTTAGCCTATGAAAAGCATAGTATAGAGGTTATTTCTTAGCCTTGGAAAAGCATCTTGTAAATGCTATTGCTTAGCCTAGAAAAGCACATTGATAGGTTGTTGCTAAGCCTTGGAAAACATCTTTGTAAAGGTTATTGCTTAGGCTATTGCAAAGTATAGATAGTGGAAATCCGGTGGAGTGTTGGTTCACAAGCCGGTAGTGGATATAGGCATTGAGGCCGAACCACTATATATCCTTGTGTGATGGTGCATACTTTGTGGTGATTATGTTAGTTAGCTTCCACATTTAGTCTTGTTATCATCACAAGTGACTAGTTAAATTAAAGAAGTTTTAAATTGGTCATAATTGGTCACTAAGTAATAGCTCACCCTATTCTCCCCCTCTAGGGTAAGGATCCCGTACTTTCAATTGGTATCAGAGCTTTGTGCTCTATATTCGGATCAAGTATTTTGGAACTCTTGATTAAGTGTAAAAACCTAGAGTCAAAACCCTAGTGTTGTGTTTTCATGAAGATCATTAGAATGGATTTCACTATATTAGGTTATATAGATTCTTGTGTAGATTCTTCTTATAAGCCTCTTCTTCCCACAAATGGAGACTCAAACAATGAGACTGATGAATCTCAATTTGAATTAAAAGAGAAAGAAAATGATGAAAATGAAGATGAGAGTTAACAAGCTTATGATGAATTGTATACATTATCCTTAGAGCCTGTTAAGAAAAATAAAAAATTAAGAGAAGAATCTAAAAGTCTAAACAAAGATTTAATCTCTTCTAATGATGAACATAGAGAAAATAAAGAAGTAATACAATGCTCAGACTTTAAGTTTATGATCTCTTTGCATATTCTATCCAAGGTTCAAGATGAACTAAATGAAATTACGATAGGTTGCGATGAACTTAACAAAGAAAATTTAAATCTAAGAGATCACTTAAAAAGGCAAGATGAAGACATTCTCAATTTAGAATCCAAGTTGACAATTTCCAAGGAAAACTTGTCTAATGCTCAAAGTAAATTAAAAACCTTAAAACTTGGATCTAATGTTGTTAATGAACTTAAATTTGAATTAAAAATTGCCTATGAAGAATTAAACAAGATTAAGGAATTTGAAAATGAACTCATAAAAGTTCAAAATGAAAAATCAACCCTTAAAAACCAAGTCACTCAACTTGAGAGCCACAAATAAAAGTATGAGTACAAGTTTACCCAAGGTGAAGAGAAATATGAAAAGTTATTTAGATTGGGTAAATCTCAAAGAGATTGGACGGGTCTTGGATTTGATAGGTATACTTTAGATGACCCTAACTTCACCAACACATTTGCGAAAGGTGAGTCCTCATTCTCTTGTACCCATTCTCCTTTGCCCAACACAAAATGTCGTTATTGTGGTAATGAAGAGCATTTCAAGTTTGAGTGCTAATTAAGAAAAAGTCATGTCTAAACCCATCTATGAACCTAATAAAGAAAAACCTAATTCTATGAAGGGTAAGACATTGAAATCAAAGGAAGACTCTAGAAAGTTCAAACAAGTTAAACCATTTCAACAAGAGGCTCCTAAGATAGATTTTAAAAATACTAAACAAAACAAACATAGTCAAAATAAATCTATCAAAAAGAGACTTCTCACCTTACCTCCTCTGTCTTTAGAAATGAAAGAACTTTTGAAAAAGGTTGAAAAATTAAACATAAAGTACAAAAGACAAAAAGAGGGAGGAAAAGATAGAAGAAATGAGAAGAGTAAGAAGAAAATGAAACACCAACTTCAAAAGACTAATCATCAATCCAATTATAAAATGGTCAAACCTCAAAGATATGATGATAAAAGAACTCAAACTAAACTTCTTCTTGTTGGTGGGACTTCAAGGATAGAGTCCATAAGACAATCCTCTCAAGACCTTAGATGGATACCTAAGGTTAGACCTTTCGACAATTACTAAGGCCTTGTAATTAGATAGGACCACCCTTTTCTCATTGTTATATGTGTTGTTGGTCATGAGTCTAGTTCATTCTACATGTCTTAGTCTCTTCTTTAGGTTTCAGATTCATTTAAGTAAGCTTCACTTATTGAAAATCCATTTTGAATTCAAAAGGTATTTCTATGATAAAATGCATGTTTTTTTTATCAATTTGATTTGAAAAATTGACCGTGATTCCAAACCATGGGGGGATAAGATTGAGACAAGAGATTCATTGATCAAAAGGTGGGCTCAAGTATGCCCCATAAAATTGGATCGGATACGTATTATGCTCGCAGGAGAAAATTCTCCCAGATTTGAATAAGAAGATTGTTAACACATAATGAGCTTGGTTTTGAAAATGGACAATCCACGGTGCTTCTTAAATGGTGGTATGGATAAAGGAGTCAAAGATATAAATCATCTATTGCTTCTATATAAATTTGGAAGCTAACAGCCTCGTCACATCTTCACAGCTACGCTCCCATCGCAGCCTCCACACTCACTTGGAGGCACTCCCCCCCATTGCCATGACCCACCAGCACAACCACGTATACTTTTGAAGAATAATCAGCTGCAGCTGATGACTTCTCAGATGCCAACCAACTCGGAGAAAGAGGTTTTGAACGGTACGTAAAGGCACATTATAGGGAAGAGAAGTTGTTGTCAAATGCTTAAAACCGGAGAGGAGCCAAGGGGACGGTGAATTCCAAAATGAAATCGTTACTCTACACCGAATATTCCATACAACGACCTGCCTAATTCTAAAGCCTAGGTTCAGAAAGCATAGACAGGCGTGGGCACTGAGCATGAACTCTGACGTCACACGCGACACAAACTGACGCAGTGCTACAGACGGAAGGCGGGCCCAGTCTCTCGACAACAGAATCTTTGACCAACCTTATTATCCTTTCTTACTGATATTAAATGCTATAGGGACAACTCCTTTGTTACATGTGTGCAAGAGTATAAAAGGGAATGAATCAAAAGCCTTCTCCTTTTGTTGTTAGGCGTTCTCTGTCTTTTTTCCTTATCATATGTGTGGAAGCAGTAGAGCAGACCCAAAAGAATAATACTAAGACCTAGTCCATAGACTACTACGAATATCAGTGTCTTTCTAAGACCAGGCACAAATCCTTGTGAGGGTAGGTTTGGTGGAAAAGGCCGAGAAGGATTTTTTATAAAAAAGAATCTTCTGGCGATGCTGCGAATGTCGATTTGGTTTAAGTGGTGGTCTTGAATGAGTGTCAGCTGTAGAGGCAGAACTGGGAGAGGGGAGAACAAAGAGAGGGGATAGGTCGAACAGAGGGAGGTACAGCTTCACTGAAACCTTAATTTATAGTTGTTCCTTCCTTCACTTACCGATTTACTTAGAAGTCAAAGTCATAAGAGGGGAGAGGCAGAAGGGAGAGGGGAGAGGAGATAGGCACCAAGCAAAAAAAAAAAAGAGGTGGAAGGCTAGAGGATCGGGTTTCAAGCCAGTTTGAGACAGATACAGGCTCTCCCCAATTCCGGATTTTTTTTTAATTTAGTCTTGAGACTCAATTTAGTAGTAAGTAAAATTTTGAGGAACAAAAAATTGGCCATGATTCCAGACCATTAGGGGATAAGAGTGAGACAGGCAATTCAATGATCAAAAGGCGGGCTCAAGTGGGACCCATATTGTTCCAAAAAGACATCTATTATGCTCGTATGAGAAAATTCTCCAACATTTGGATAAGACAATTGTTAAAACATAGTGGGCTTGGTTTTGAAAATGGATAATCCACGGTGCTTCTCGAATGGTGGCATGGATAAAGGAGTCAAAGATAAAAATCATTTATTGCTTCTGTATATAAATTTGAAAGCTAACAGCCTCGTCACATTTTCACAGCTATGCCCCCATTGAAACCTCTACACTTACTTAGAGACACTCCCCCATTGCCACGACTCACCAACACAACCACATATACTTTGGAAAAATAATCAGCTGCATCTGATGACTTCTCATATGCCAAACTACTCGAAGAATGAGGTTTTGCGGTGTATAAAGTCACATTACAGAGAAGAGAAGTTGCCATCAAATGCTTAAAACCGAGGAGGAACCAAGAGGACGATGGATTCCAAAATAAAATCGTTACTCTACGCCAAATACACTATATAGCGACCTGCCCTAATTAAAAAGCCTAGGCTCAGAAAGCATATACACGCGCGGGCACTGAGCATGAACGACTGACGTCACACGTGACGCAAGCTGACGCAGTGCTACATATGCAAGGTAGGCCCAGTCTCTCATCAACAGAATCTTTGACCGACTAGTTTATCCTCTCTTAGTGATATAAAATGCTATTGGGACAACTCCTTTGTGACATGTGTGCAAGAGTATAAAAGGGAATGAACCAAAAGCCTTCTCTTTTTCTTGCCAGGCATTCTCTGTCAATTTTTCCTTCTCATATTTATGAAGCAATAGAGCAGACCCCAAAAAAGTAACACCAAGAGCTAGTCCAAGACTACTACGAATATGAGTGTCCTCCTAGGACCAGGAACAGGTCCTTATGAGGGTGGGTTTGGTGGAGAGGCCGATAAGGTTTTTTTCTAAAAAAAAAAAAAAATCTTCTGGCGATGTTGCGAGGGTTGGTTTTGGTTTAAATGGTGGTTTTGGATTGAGTGTCATCTGTAGAGGAAGAACAAGGTGAGGGGTGAACAAAGAGAGGGGAAATGGAGAACAGAGAGAGGGGTAGGTAGAACATAGGGAGGTACAACTCCACTGAAACCTTAATTTATAGTTGTTCCTTCTTTGATAAGAAGATTGTTAACACATAGTGGGCTTGGTTTTGAAATTAGATAATCCACGGCGCTTCTCAAATGATGGCATGGATAAAGGAGTCAAATATGTAAATCATCTATTGCTTCTATATAAATTTGGAAGCTGACAGCCTCGTCACATCTTCACAGCTATGCACACATCGCAGCCTCTACACTCACTTGGAGGCATTCCCCCTTTGCCACGACCCACTAGCACAACCACATAAACTTTTGAACAATATTCAGCAACAGCTGATTACTTCTCAGATGCCAACCTACTCGAAGAAGGAGGTTTTGCACGGTGCACAAAGGCACATTACAAGGAAGAGAAGTTGTTGTCAAATGCTTAAAACTGGGTAAAACTCAAAGGGACAGTGAATTCCAAAATGAAGTCATTACCCTAAGCAGAATACACCATAGAGCGACCTGCCCTAATTCTAAAGCCTCGAGTCAGAAATCATGTACAAGCGCGGGGCGCTAAGCTTAAACGACTGACGTCACACGCGACGCAAGCTGACGCAGTGCTACAGACGCAAGGCGGGCAGAGTCTCTCGTCAATAGAATCTTTGACCGACTATATTATCCTTTCATACTGATCTCAAAATGCCATTGGGACAACTCCTATGTGACATGTGCGCAAGAGTATAAAAGGGAACGAACCAAAAATCTTATCTTTTGTTGTTAGGCGTTCTCTGTCTTTTTTTCCTTATCATATGTATGGAAGCTGTAGAGCTGGCCCAAATGAGTAACACTGAGAGCTAGTCGCAAGACTACTACGAATATGAGTGTCTTTCTAGGACCAGACACAATTCCTTGTGAGGGTGGGTTTGGTGGAAGAGGTCGCGAAGGTTTTTTATAAAAAAAAATCTTTCGGCGATGCTGCGAGGGTCGGTTTTGTATTAAGTGGTGGTTTTGGAATGAGTGTCATCTGTAGAGGGAGAACAGGGAGAGGGGAGAACAAAGAGAGGGGAGAGGGAGAACAAAGAGAGGGGTTAGGTAGAACAGTGGGAGGTTTAATTCCATTGAAACCTTAATTAATAGTTGTTCCTTCCTTCACTTATAGGTTTACCTAGAAGTCCAAATCATGAGAGGGGAGAGGCTCCAAGCAAAAAAAGTGGTGGAAGGCTGGAGGATCGGGTTTCAATCTAGTTTGAGATAGATATTGGCTCTCCCCAATTCCGGAGTTTTTTTTTTAATTAAGTTTTTCAGACTAAATTTAGAAATGAGTAAAATTTTGATGAACATAAAATTAGCAACGATTTCAGACCATGGGGGGATAAGATTGAGATATGCGATTATTAGATCAAAAGGTGGGCTCAAGTGGGCCCCATATAGTTGGATCGAACATGTATTATGCTCGTAGGATAAAATTCTCCCACATTAGGATAAGAAGATTGTTAACACATAGTGGGCTTGGTTTTGAAATTGGATAATCCATGGTGCTTATCGAATGGTGGCATGGATAAAAGAGTCGAAGATATAAATCATGTATTGCTTCTATATAAATTTGGAAGCTAACAGCCTCGTCAAATCTTCACAGCTATTCTCTCATCGCAACCACACTCACTTGGAGGCACTCCCCCATTGCCACAATCCACCAGCACAACCACAAATACTTTTGAATAATAATTAGCTACAGTTGATGACTTCCCAGATGCCAACCTACTCGGAGAAGGAGGTTTTGCACGGCGCACAAAGGCATATTACAGGGAAGAGAAGTTGCTGTCAAATGTTTAGAACCGGGGAAGAGCGAAGGGAATTGTGATTTCCAAAATGAAATAGTTACTCAACGTCGAATACACCGTAGAGCGACCTGCCCAAATTCTAAAGCATAGGCTCAAAAGGCAAATACAGGCGCGGGTACTAAGCATGAAGGACTGACGTCACATGAGACGGAGGCTGACGTCATACGCGACACAAGCTGACACAGTGCTACATACGCAAGGCGGGCCCAGTCTCTCGTCAACAGAACCTTTGACCGACCAAATTATCCTTTCTTACTAATCTAAAATGCGATCAGGACAATTCCTTTGTGACATGTGTACAAGAGCATAAAAAGGAATGAACCAAAAGCCTTCCTCTTTTGTTGCTAGGCGTTCTCTGTCGTTTTTTCCTTACAATATGTATGAAGCAGTAAAGCAGACCCAAAAGAATAACACAATAGCTAGTCTCAAGACTACTCCGAATATGAGTGTCTTTCTAAGACTAGGCACAAGTCCTTGTGAGGGTGGGTTTGGTGGAAGAGGCTGAGAAGGGTTTTTATAAAAAAAAAATCGTTCGGCGATGTTGTGAGGGTGGGTTTTGGTTTAAGTGGCGGTTTTGGAACGAGTGTCATCTGTAAAGGGAGAACAAGGAGAGGGAGAACAGACGGACGGGAGAGGAAGAACAGAGGGAGAATTAAGAGAAGGTAGTGGGAGCAGAGAGGGAGGGGAGAGGGAGGTACAACTCTATTGAAACCTTAACTTATAGTTGTTCCTTCCTTCACTTACAGGTTTACCTAGAAGTAAAAGTCAAGAGAGGGGAGAGGGAGAACTAAGAGGGGAGAGGCTGCAAGCAAAAAAAAAAAAAAAGAGGTGGAAGGCTGGAGGATCGAGTCCCAAGCCAGTTTGTGCCAAGATATAGGCACTCCCCATTCCCAGATTTCATCCCCAGCGGTAGAGACAGACAGCTGGCTAGATGGGGAGTCCGCCCAACAAATGGTGTCAGAGAGGGCGAGAGCACAATCAGTTGAGGGAAAGGGCGAATAGAGAGAAGGGAATGGTGATAGAGAGGGCGAAAGCACAATCAACTAAGGGGAGAGGGAGAACAGAGAGAGGGTATAGGGAGAATAGAGGGAAAGCAAAGAGAGGGGAGCGAGGGGAGGGATAACAGAGAGAGGGGAGAGGTAGAACAGAGGGAGAATAGAGAGGGGAGAGGGAGAACAAAGAGTGGGCTCCATAGTGGCCTTTACTGAAAAAGCCTACTTAAGATATGCAACTAAGGATCTAGCTTCTCAAACTCCCTAATATTGGTTTTTCATTTTTTGGTGTTACTCGAAAAGTTTATTTCAGACATGCTACGGGGGACCTATCTTCTTTGACTCCCTAACATTGGTTTTTCTTTTTTGGTAAAGACGAAAAGACCAATTAATTCTTTTACCTACAAGTGGACTAGAAACAGTGTGATAGAGTCTACCTCATGGGGCGCTCTTGTAACATTCCTACCATTGGGTTGGATTGATGGAAATGGCTCTTTCTGAGTAACAGCGATGCAAGAAACAAACCCACAAGATTATATCTTAGACCCTGATTTACCATCCTAAATGCATAACAGTCATTCAGCCTTCTTTTTTTATTTTAGTGTTGAGACTTAATCGAGAAGTGAGTAAAAGTTTGACGAACATAAAATGGGCCATGAGTCTAGACCATGGGGGGATAAGATTGAGAAAGGAGATTCACTGATCAAAACTTGGGCTCAAGTGGGCCCCATATAGTTGGATCGGACATCTAGTATGACAGTAGGAGAAAATTCTACCAAATTAGGATAAGAAGATGGTTAACACAGTGGGCTTGGTTTTGAAAATCGATAATTCACAGTGTTTCTCGAATGGTGGCACGGATAAAGGAGTCAAAGATATTAATATTCTAGTGCTTCTATATAAATTTGGAAGCTAACAGGCTCGTCACATCCTCATGGCTATGCTCCCATCGCAGCCTCTACACTCACTTAGAGGCACACCCCCATTGCCACGACCCACCAGCACGACCACTTAAACTTTTGAAGAAGATTTAGCTGCAACGGATGACTTCTCAGATGCCAACCTCCTCGGACACGGAGGTTTTGGCACGGTGCATAAACGCACATTACAGGGAAAAGAAGTTGCTATCAAATGCTTAAAACCGGGGAGGTGCCAAGGGAACGGTGAAATCCAAAATTAAATCGTTACTCTATGCTCGAATACACCATAGAGTGACCTGCCCTAATTCTAAAGCCTAGGCTCAGAAAGCATATACAAGCGCGGGCACTGAGCTTGAACGACTGACATCAAATGCGACGCAAGCTAACGTAGTGCTACAGATGCAAGGCGGACCCAGTCTTTCAACAACAGAACCTTCGACCGACCATATTATCCATTCTTACTCATCTAAAATTCTATTGGGACAACTCCTTTGTGACGTGTGTACAAGAGTATAAAAGGGAATTGAACCAAAAGCCTTCTCCTTTTGTTGTTAGATGTTCTCTGTCTTTTTTTCCATATTATATGTATGAAGGAGTAGAGCAAACCCAAAAGAATAACACCAAGAGCTAGTCTTAAGACTACTACGAATATGAGTGTCTTCCTATGACCAAGCACAAGTCCTTGTGAGGGTGGGTCTGGTGGAAGAGGCCTAGAAGGTTTTTTATATAAAAGAAAATCGTCCGGCGATCTGCGAGGCTGAGTTTTGGTTTAAGTGGTGGTTTTGGAATGAGTGTCATCTGTAGAGGGAGAACAGGGAGAGGGAGAACAGAGGGAGAACAGAGAGATGGAAGAGGGAGAACAGAGGGAGGGGAGGGGGAGGTATAACTCCACTGAAACCTTAATTTATAGTTGTTCCTTCCTTCACTTACAGGTTTACCTAGACGTCAAAATCATGAGAGGGGAGAGGGAGAACAGACATAGGGTACAGGATAACAGAGAGGGGAGAGCCTCCAAGCAAAAAAAAGTGGTGAAAGGCTGGAGGATCGGATTCCAAACCAGTTTGTGCCAAGATGTAGGCTCTCCTGATTCCCGGAATTCATCCCTCAGCGGCAGAGACAAACAGCTGGCTAGATGGGGAGCCCGCCCAACAAATGGTGGCAGAGAGGGCGAGAGTACAATCAGTTAAGGGGAGAGGGCGAACAGAGAGAGGGGAATGGTTACAGAGAGGGCGAGAGCACAATCAATTGATGGGAGAAGGAGAATAGAGTGAGGGGAATGGTGACAAAGAGGGCGAAGAGCACAATCAGTTGAGTGGAGAGGGAGAACAGAGAGAGGATATAGGGAGAATAGAGGGAGAACAAAGAGAAGGGAGAGAGGGGAGGGAGAACAGAGAGAGGGGAGAAGGAGAACAAAAAGTGGGCTCAATACTGGCCGTTACTGAAAAAGCCTACTTGAGATATCCTACTGAGGATCTAGCTTCTCGAACTCCCTAACATTGGTTTTTTGTTTTTCGGTGTTACTCGAAAAGATTATTTCAGATATGCTACGGGGGACCTATCTTCTGAGACTCCCTAATAGTGGTTTTCTTTTTTTTGGTAAAGACGAAAAGACCAATTAATTCTTTTACATACAAGTGGACTAGAAACAGTTTGATATAGTCTGCCTCATGGGGCCCTCTTGAAACATTACTACCATTAGGTTGGATTGATGGAAATGGCTCTTTCTAAGAAACAGCGATGCAAGAAATAACCCCACAAGATTATATCTTAGCCCTTAATTTAACATCCTAAATGCATAACAGTCATTTAGCCCTTTTTTTTTATATAGTTTTGAGACTTAATCTAGAAGTGAGTAAAAGTTTGATGAACATAAAATTAGCCATGATTTCAGACCATGGGGGAATAAGATTGAGAAAGGAGATTCATTGATCAAAAGGTGGGCTCAAGGGGGCCCCATACAGTTGGATCAGACATGTAGTATGCTCGTAGGAGAAAATTCTCCCAGATTAGGATAAGAAGATTGCTAACACATAGTGGGCTTTGTTCTGAAAATGGATAATCCATGGAACTTCTCGAATGGTGGCATGGAAAAAGGAGTCAAAGATATAAATCCTCTATTGCTTATATATAAATTTGGAAGCTAACAGCCTCGTCACTTCTTCACAGCTATTCTCCCATCGCAGCCTCTATGCTCACTTGGAGGCACTCCCCCATTGCCACAACCCACCAGCACAACTACATATACTTTTGAAGAACAATCAGCTGCAACTGATGACTTCTCAGATGCCAACCTCCTCGTACAAGGAGGTTTTGGCACGGTACACAAAGGTATATTATAGGGAAGAGAAGTTGCTGTCAAATGCTTAAAACCGGGGAAGAGCCAAGGGGACTGTGAATTCCAAAATGAAATCGTTACTCTACGCCAAATACACCATTGACATCTAGCGAAACTAGTTGGGTGTTATACTGCTGAACCAAGAGTTCTTATTTATTAATATATTCCCAAAGATACTTTGGATTTTCACTTACATGGTAAGCTTTTGATCAAGATAGCTACAAATAAGATGTAGCTTTTATAGTTGAGGATATTTGACTTGGATTTGGGCTTTTTTTTTCAAACTTGGGTGGTTTAAAGGGACGACAGGCCAACGATGGAGTGGTATACAAGAATGAAAATCGCGTTGGGTTCTGCAAAAGGCATTGCTTATCATCATGAGGATTGTGAGTCTTCTACTCATTATTTAGTTCTTTTGTAAATTATAATTATTTTTCTTTAAAAAGTATTGAGGTTGTACCAATTTCTTACTTAAGTAAATTCTATTTTCAGGTTATCCAAAAATAATTCATCATGATGTTAAAGCGTCAAACATTCCCCTAGATTTTGACTATGAAGCAAAGTCACGTCTGTTATCTTTTTTTTTTTTTCTTATTTCTTTAATGATATTTGGCAACTAAATAAACATAAAATTCATGGGCTTCAAAACTGATTATGCAGGAAAGGGCACGATGTACGATGGGAAAACTAGTGATCCTTTTGAACAACCTATTAGCAAAGGAAGGTCGCATCTTTTGCAGTTGATTCATCAAATTGATGTCAGTTTTTAGTGGTGTTGATACAAGGTAAAACAGGACAAGCAAGTCTGAGTAGCTCAACACACAAAACATGTTGATAGGGATTATCTCATTCAAGACAATACAAGACAAGTTATCCATATGATAATCCCTTACATGCTAGCCAGTCAAGTATATCAAATACATGACACACGGTTCCTACGATACACTCTAAGTCAGGTCCATGTCCTAGTTCTATAAGAATTTATGCTTTATAATGAGTTAAGTGTTTTATGCCAAGAGAGTGTACAAGTACAAGGAAAATTAACGGCGGATACAATTCACAAGTCAAGGAGGAAGTTACGATCCAATCCCAGGCAAGCGGTGTCATCCCTGTACCGTACCTGTTCTAGCGCAGTACGTGTGGAAATTATTTCAACGATGCTTCTAGGAGAATTTCTTGGTGCACAATCATGTTAAGCATATTTTGAGACAATTCCATACGCATTCGGTTAAGCGATGCATGGTACACGAATACCTAGACAACTATTGAAGCACACCAACCCACGTGCTTCAATTTCAATTCCCATTTATGGTCAAGTGAGAGTAGGTTCATGGTTTCCAACATCTAAGGCTCAACTTAGGTTAGCAGGTCTCATTTCCAAATGAACATGAGCTGGATCATTAGTCCGAGTATTCACATAACTTCTCGATCTCCAATCGTGATGAAACCAGAACCATTAGATTCTACGTTTCCAGGGCTTTCCAATGATATATTACATGTAGAAATCCAACGAACGAATTACAAATTACAAGGCTTCGAAGTTAACATGTCCAACAATCCTACACCCTCTAATTGATCGGATAGGAGGTCTGATCAATCGGCACTAAACGGCTCCCAATTAATACACACAGTCCAATCGATTGGACAGAGACCCGATCGATCGGACCTGGGCACCTCCCAGTAAGCTGTGGTTTTCCTCTGTCCGATCGATCGCACAGAGTGCCCGATCGATCGGATAGCGAAGACCCTCAGTTAACTAGGGTATATCCTCTGTCTGATCGACCGCACAGAGCGACCGATCGATCGGACGACGGACCTGCAACCCCGAAATTGGGTTTTCGGTTTCTTCCTCCTCAAGCCATTCCATAGCCAAACCTGCAGGAAACGAGCCTCCATGCTCCCCATTTATCACAATCATCATTAAACATCCATTCTAGCAAATTAAAACAACCTAGGGTTACCAATTACGAAAGAAACCAACCCAAATCCCCAAACCTAATCCAACATATTAATCCCAAATCAACATCATAAACAAGCTTGGCATTTGGGTATTCTAGCATTTGATCACTATCATCAATCAATAAAACAATACAGTCATGTTAAATCATAAATTGCGTATCTACTTGCCTCAACTAAGAAGAAATGGAAATGGGGAAAACTTGAGGAGAAGCTCTATTACCACGGAATCCCCAATCTAACCCACTCAAAAGAGATCTAAAACACCAATAAGAAGAAACGGAAGAAAGAGATTAAAAAAAAAAAACCAAAAACCTAAACTGAAAGGAAACGATTAGGAAAACTGACGATAGGAAAAACTTACCAACTAGGATCAATGGAAAGAGGAGATTGACAGGATGAAGATGTGCTTCAAGAAGATGAGGAAGAAGAAGAAGGCTGATGTAGCTTTCGTTGCTGAGAATGAAATGATACGATTAGGGTTAATCCCTATTTAAGAAAAAGAGGGGAAAAAGACAAGTTTGCCCTTAAGTGGGTTCGTTGAAGGAGCGGACCACTTGAAGGGTTTCTGATAGTCGGATCGCGACGAGCCAAGAGACAAAAATGATCAACGCGACGAGACCTTTCCAATGAACCCAAAATTACGGCAGTTGAGATTTTATGGAAAAACACTCAATTTTCCTAAATTGCAAACTAACCCCTATTAGGATCAAACGAACTTGGAATTGCACAGAACTTCGCAGACACTATTCTAATACTAAAAGAAACTCGCTTAAGGTCTAAACCTACTTAAATATCTAACAATACAATTAATTATAATAGTTACAAAATAAACAGGTCAACGGGCCTACTATTAGGCCCAACGAACCCAATAAGGCCGGGGACATTACATCTCTCACCTCTAAAAAGAAAATCTGGTCCCCCAAATGCCTAAACATACCTCATCAAGAAAAAGATAAGGATACGCCTTCTGGATCTAGTCTTTGAGCTCCCACGTAGCCTCTTCTGGACTATGATGCTTACATTGTACCTTGACCCACTAGATGGTCTTGGTACGCAGCACTGTTTCCTTGGTGTTGATGATCTGTGCCAACCGCTCTACATAGGTTACGCTATAGCTGAAGTGGCTAGTGCTCCAACACGTGAGTAGAATTTGGTACATACTTCCGAAGCATTGAGACATGGAAAACGTCGTGCACATCGGCTAGCTCAGGCAGTAGCACAAGACGATAAGCCACGTCTCCAATTCTGCTCTTGATCTCAAATGGTCCCACAAACCTCTTGACAAGCTTTCCTTTCTGGTCGAGTCTAACAACACCTCACATCAGAAGACACTTCCAGAAATACCATATCCCCCACTTGAAATTCTAAAGGTCTCCGCCTCTTGTCTGCATAACTCTTCTGACGATCACGAGACTCATTCATTCTCATCTGAACAATCCTAATTTTCTCACTAGAATCAGCAATCTCTGAGAGGCCATGAAAACTCTGAACTCCTCCCTCCTCCCAACATGCCGGAGTCCTATATATCCGTCCGTACAATGCCTCAAATGGTACCATACCAATACTTGAATGATAGCTATTATTGTAGGCAAACTCACATAGAGGCAAACTTTCATCCCAATTCTCCTTGAAATCCAAAACACATGCTCTAAGAAGATCTTCCAACGTCTGGATAGTATGCACTTACTGTCCATATGTTTGAACATGGTAAGCTGTCCTGAACTTCAACTGAGTATCCATAGATGACTGAAAAGTAGACCAAAACCGAGAGACAACCTTAGTGTCTTTATCAGATACTATGGACTTAGGCACTCCATGCAACTTGACTATATTATCCCTGTACAACTTAGTCATCTTGTCCATAAACTGACTAGTCTTGAATAGCAAGAAATGTGTTGACTTGGTTATCGTATCCACAATCACCCAAATAGCATCATTGCCGTTCCTGGTTTCGGCAACCCTGACAAGAAATCCATGGTGATATTCTCCAATTTCCACTATGGAATCTCCAACGGATGAAGTAGACCAGAAGGCTTTTTGTGCTCTGCCTTAATCTGCTGACAAGTCATACACCTAGAAACGAATTCTGCAATCTCTTACTTTATTTTCACCCACCAATAGTAATTCTTCATATTTTGATACATCTTGGTGCTCCCAGGGTTAATAGAATATCTGGTGTGGTGCGCATCTGTCATCAGCTCAGACTTAATATCGTGAATATCTGGCACACACAACCTATCCTTGAAATACAAAACTCCATCAATCAATCTGAACTCTGGCTTGTCATCAACATGTTCAATGATTTTCTGCAATTTCGGGTCATCCTTCTGAGCTTCCTTGATCTTGTTAACTATCTCTAGCTCCCAAAATCTCATAGTACCAACCAAAACTTTTTCATTGACAAGCCATACTTCCACATCCATATCTCTGAACTGCTCCATCCATCTCCATTCAGGCATTATACATCTACTGAATGCGGCCTTCCGACTGAGAGCATCTGCTACCACATTCACCTTCCCAGGATGGTACTTGATCGGAAAGTCATAATCCTTAATATACTCCATCCATCTCCGCTGTCTGTTATTCAGATCACCCTGTGTAAACAGGCATTGTAGGCTCTTATGATCTATGTGCACCTCAAATCTTTCTCCATACAAATAATGCCTCGACAACTTCAATGCAAACACCATTGCTGCTAGCTCCAAGTCATGTGTGGCATACTTCTTCTTATGATCCTTCAATTGCCTCAATCCATATGCTATCACCTTGCCATTTTGCATGAGAACACAGCCCAATCCAATCCCTGATACATCTATGAAAACCGCAAATCCACCACTGCCAGAGGGTAAGGCAAGTATGGGTGCTATAGTCAACCGGGTCTTCAACTATTGGAAACTATTTTCACACTCATCCGTCCACACAAACGAAATATCCTTCCTTGTCAACTTAGTGAGTGGAGATGCTATGGTAGAAAACCCTTTCAAATCCACCACTTCCAGAGGGTAAGGCAAGTATGGGTGTTGTAGTCCACCGAATCTTCAACTCTTGAAAACTCTTTTCACACTCGTCCGTCCACACAAACGAAACATACTTCCTTGTCAACTTAGTGAGATGGAGATGCTATGGTAGAAAACCATTTCACAAACCTCTTGTAGTACCCTGTAAGTCTCAGAAAACTGCGAATCTCCACTATATTTCGCGGGCTACCCCAATTAACAATTGTTGCTACCTTCTTAGGATCCACTGTTAGTCCATCCTTAGAAATAATGTGGCCCAGAAATGCCATTTGCTCCAACCAAAACTCACATTTACTCAACTTCGCATATAGTTGGCTATCCCTCAAAAGCTGCAATGATGTTCTCAACTAATGCTCATGCTCCTCCTTAGACTTCGAGTATACCAACACATCATCAATGAAGACAACCACAAAATGATCCAAGAAAGGGGCGAACACCTTATTCATTAATGCCATAAAAACTATTGGTGCGTTCGTTAACCCGGAAAGCATCACAAGTAACTCCAAATAGCTATATCTCATCTGGAATGCAGTCTTAGGAACATCCACTTTTTCTGACTCGCAACTGATGGTAACTGGAACGTAGATCTATCTTTGAAAAATAATTGAGCTCCCTGCAACTGATCGAACAACTCATCAATCATCAGTAACGAGTACTGTTCTTAACAGTCACCTGATTCAACTGTCTGTGGTCTATCAAATCCTCATTGTCTCGTCCTTCTTCTTCACAAATATCACAGGAGCTCCCCACAGTGAAACACTAGTACTGATAAAACCTTTATCCAACAGATCTTCTATATGAATCTTCAACTCCTTTAATTTTGCTGTAGTCATCCTATACGGGGCCTTCGAAATACGCGCTGTACCTGGTTGCAATTCTATCGTGAAATCCAACTCACAGACAGGTGGCAAACCAAGAATCTCATCTGGAAACAAATCTGGGAATTCTCCCACCACTGGAATCTGATCCACAATCTTGGACTCCTTGTTCTCATGATAAACACGATAAAGCCTTCACAACCGCTCCTTATCAACCGTTTTGCCTTCAATGGCAGAAATTATCCAAGTGGAGGTGGGCTTCTTAGCTCCAACAAACTCAACACTACGGTCTGCACGCTATAACCTCGCAGTCTTATTAAAATAATCTAACACCACTCGGTTTGCTGCTGACCAATTTATACCAAGTATCACATCAAACTCCGACATTGGTAAGATGATCAAACTAGCGGTCAGCTGAACTTCTCCAATCTGAACAATACATCTAGGGTAGACAACATTACACGGTACTGATCTACCTACAGGGGTGGCTATTATCAAATCATATGGTAGTGTATCATTATCCTCCCCCAAGTGAAGTGCAAAACCTGGTGCAACAAATGAGTGTGTGGATCCAGGATCAAGTAGAACTTTAGAATCAAATCTACAAACTGAAAGTGTACCTTCTATGACATTACCGGCAGCCTCTGCTTCCTCATGAGTCGGAGCTTAAGCTCTCCCTGCTTGCTGGGGACGCTGCTGATGATACTGCTGCTGTGGCCTAGGACCACAAGCCTGGAGTCTGGGTGGTGCTGGGGGTCTCTGTTGAAATCGCTGTTGTGGTGCTGGAAGACGCTGCTGCGATGAATGGGGTGGTCTGACAATCATCTACTGCTACTGGGCCTAGCCTGTGTAAAAGGCACCTGTCTCAACGGCTGCGTGGGATGTGGTGGCCTGGGCGCCGGAGCTGGGATTGCTGGTGGTGCCACTCCTATCTTCCCTGGGCAGAAACGAACCTTATGCCTTGTATCCCTACAATGATAACATGCCCCGGACTACTTTCTACAATTGCGAACATGATGACTTTCCCCACAATAAGTGCAAGTGATCCGCTGTAGCAACTGTCGAAGCACCGGTTCAACCCGTAGCCTCTTGGGCATTGGTTGCTGATAAAACTGGGACGAAGAACTCTGTGACTTTGGCTGAGGTATCAGCGCTAAGATCATATGCTGCTCCAATGCAATCACATCTTTCAGGACTCTTCTGCCCAATACGCTTCCTTAACCATATCATCATAATTGGTCAGCTTACTGCACTGAACCTGCATCTTGATGTCTACTCGTAATCCTCTGATAAACCTTTAAACCCTCTTTGATTCGGGCTAAATCAATGCCTCTGCAAACCTAGATAAATGGGTGAAAGAGATCTCATACTCCTTCACTGGTAAGTCACCCTGCACCAATTGCTCAAACTCCTCCATCTTCTGATCCCTGTAATGCTCTGGGATGAACTTCTTTGGAACTGCTCAGTGAATGTCTTCCATGCCACGTCTTCCGTAATCGTCTTATAGGGTTCTTGACTGTCTTCCACTATCTTTTTGCTTTCCCATGGAACATGCGGGCTCCTAACTGCACATGTTGAATGCCCGTGCACTAAAATACTTCGTAGATCTCTCCATCTAAACAACCCACTCATCTGCTACAGCGGGGACCTCTATGCCATGAAATTCTGGTGGAAATCTCTTCTTGAACTTCTCAACCAAGTCGTTGAGGTCATATTCCTTAACCTATGGCTGACCCACTTTCTACACTACCTCAAGCAACTTGGAATACAGGCTAACTCTCATTATGTCTAGTACTCTGTTCGGCCAAAACCTTCTTAGAAAGAACATGTACAATTAAATGCAAATTATTATATTTATATCTAGACAAAGGCATCATTCTTTTTTTTTTTTTAGTTTTTTGTATACACCCCCTAAGGTTTGTATGATTTGCAACTAGGCCCTTGTGGTTTTTGCATTTGTAAATAGGCCCATACTCTTTCATTTCAATACCTTTCATGTCCCTAAAATCAATATTTCTAATGAGAATAGATAATCACTATGAGATTTGTGTTGAACTTTTATGAAAATAATAGTTTGCCCTTACAACTATTCAACAAAAAATGAGTATAAAATTATTGATAAAAATTCCGTTATTTCATCCCAAGTCCCAATTGTCTCTCTTAATAACTCTTTAATGCAAACGGAGCCTAATCATGCATTTTGAAACTTTCATCAGTTTAACAGTCGGTCATACATAGATTTTTTCATTGTCATTATGATTGGTTTGAATCTAATGAAATAGGCCCTACACCAACAAAAATAGATTTATGTGCGGTTATTCTCTCCCACTAAATGTAATTATTAATGTTACAAGCTCCAAAGAAAAATAAGTCTAAGTTTTTAAATTTATAAATATATGGATAAAGAGATGGGTAAAAGTGTCATTTCACTTGAAAAAAAAAAAAAAAAAAAACCCTTTGGTGGTTGGAAGGCTAGTGATTTTGGAGACACGAAAGGCATTAAATTGATGAGAATAGATACTGCATTTGATCATAGCCCAAAAGATGAGAAAGAAAAGGCATCATGGACAGAAGAAACGAAACTATCTCATTCCTCTTTATGGCAAGAGGATATATTATTTGTTTATTTGAAACAATTTGCTTCTAATAGACTGCATTTCATGCATCACAATTAGGCCCACCAGCCCCACCGTAGAAGAAACCAAGACCTGGAGGTCTTTCGACCGGAGATACATATTGTAAGTCATAGCATTTGGGTTTGGAAACCTCTATTTCGTAATTATCAGGAGCTTTTCCAATGATATTCTCATCGTAATAGAGACAATTTCTAAAGTAGGCTGCTTTTTGAGTTCCTCTCTCAGGAAGAAGACCACTACCCATTTCAGTCCCAGTATGTTTTCCCCCAGGTATACTATTGTATATTTCTCCTCCCCACTGAATGTAATCTGCATTTTTTGCCATGCTCTTGAACAAAGAACTCGGCCAGTACCCCACCGTTGTATTCTGAACCACTAACCACCAATTACCATTTCCATTTTCCTGCTCAAAAATTGAAGAGATATTTGTAAATTCTTGAGTAGCTCTCTAATTGCCGAACAGACCTTCAAATAATTAAAGAGACAATTGGGTTCCAGTTGTATCAAACTCATTCCTTCGTATTAGAAAAGAATACTAAGGAAGAAAAAAGTAAGCAATGTCTGCAAGTTTTTAATGGATTACCCTGAATATCTTCACTGCAATAATGAACTGCTCGGCACCATAGGAAGAACCACGTAAAGCACCGCCCATGCTAATCTCCTGGTTTGTTTGAACAAAACCAGGGCATTTCAAGTCGTAGCAACCAGTTTTATTATCAGTCTGATCACATATACAGGCAAATGAGAAAATAATAGCCTACACGTAATTCAGCTTTTGTAATAAACCAAACCCTAGATCACCATCTCATATATCATATAGGAAAGTGTCGAGTTAATTTACTTACACCCCAAAATGCATAAAGTCGAGTTGCATCATCTCCAAACATACTTGGAGAAACCTATGAATTCCAAGAGCACAAAAGAAAAGAGTAAGCGAAATAAAATAAAATAAAAAAATCAACCATATATCCATTACTTTGTACTTTGTGTAGTAGTCATGGCTGTCATTCTTGTTTTGGACCTCATTTAATTTTGGCTCCAACTGCTTTGGCCAATTTAAGATTTTTGTGATATACATTTTGAGATATTGTTATAAGAAAATAGAGAAATTTATCGGAAAAAACACTTAATGTGGCCATAGGACCAAGTCGGACAAATTAGCTAAAGTTGCAGCAAATATGCAATTTGTCCGAAAAACCTTTTTTACCACTTTTTTCTATTGTCAATATCGACCCTTCCCTAAACAGGTTAGGATCGATATCAACCTTGAGCAGATAAAAAAACACCAAGACTCGCACGTCTTTCTTCCTCCTCTCTTTCGCAAACCCAACCCAAAGAAAAGACCTAAATGCATTTCCACACTACAAACGCTCAAATCAATTTCATTCTTGAACTAACAAGAAGGAGAAGGAAATGGGGATTTGCGGCGGTCCCACCCAGGGGTGGGGGATTGCATGTTAAACAAAAAAAAAAAAACTTAAATCAAAGTAAAGAATTCTCATCTTGAAAAGTCTGTAGTGCGAGAGAGGAGAAATTACCATCCACCCAGAGCTCATCAAATCCGAGCTATCTCTTCTACCAACAAAGATACTAGCTTTGCTACTTTCAATTGGCACCTCCACACGTGGGTTCCATACATTGATAACTCCTTCACCTCCTTGAACACTCTTGTTGAAACTTAATTTAGCACTCTGTCACATTGCACCAAATAATCAAAAGATTCTAGTTTCACTTCATTCGCAAACTATCGGTTCTTGGAAATCAAGAAGTAGGCTTCCATGTTAACAAACTTATTACAACGATCAGGACTGAAAATAAATAACTCTAATGAATAGTAACTCAAATTATAACTCACTTCCATTTGTGAGGACGCAGCAGCCAAGGACCTGCTGGCTCCAATTAAGTGTCTCTTTCCAGTCCTTCGAATGGGAATTGTTCCTTCTGGACAACTTCCGCTTTTATGCCACAACTGTTCTGGTAGTTTTGAAGATGATGACATACTTTCTCTATCATAGAAGCTTGGTCTCATCTGTAATATAATGTGAAAAAAAAAAAAAAAAAAAGCATTCCAGCAGTTTAATATTAGGGAAACAATCCTAAAGTTTTTTTTTTTTTTTTTAATAATACAGGATTTCAGCCCTTTAGGCCAGAATAATCCCTATGGGTTGAGGACAGAAAGCCAGGTAAAATTCTCCCTGTGGCCCCAGTGTGGTAGTGCGGTTAGTAAAAATTAAAAGAACAATGCACGTTATGGTTTGGGAAAATTACATGACATCGATCAACAACAACTGAATCATTCTAATCACTCAGTTGGGGATATTTGACAACTAAAGTATCCGCTTTAAAATTGCCATCACTGTCCACCTAAAGCAAGACATGGTTTCTACAAATTATTGCCCTATAGACACGGGAGCACAGAAGTGAACACTTGAAATCGAATAAGAGTAAATAAAATAGGGAATTAAAAAAAACCTGTATAGTGTGATTTCTGAGCAAAGGATGGTCAAATGCAGGCTGCTTGTAGATATCAACACAATCAATGATATCACCATCTTCACTCTGTAGCCACAATCACCAAAAAGGAAAAACATCATCATCTTGGGGACTAACGCATTCACTATTTATACGCTATAACAGGTATGGTACGGGTCACTGAATCTAAGTTGGACTCAATTAAAAATATAAAATTCCATACTCGTCAATAACTTGTAAAACCCACTCCCAACCCCTCTCAGGTCCCCTATAAAACCAATTCTTTCGCTGGTGCAATATCTCAAACCCATGACTTAACGATGCAAACCAAAGGTTTAAACCATCAAGACAAGGTAGAGATTGGCTTTAAAACCGATCCATTGTGAGATATTGGATGTTAGAAACAGAGAAGATAAAACATCAAAATGCTAAAAAGAAATGAAACCACCTTAATGGTCTTGATTGCAGGCTTATTGAGTCGTTTAAGCTCTCTTCGTATCTCCAAATCTGCTTGGGTTTTTCTTCCTATTGCAGTAGAAGCTCCATGAACATATATCAAACTGTGGAGTACAAAAACCCACACTATCTTTTCGCAAGTTACTTTTCCCATTGAAAGAAATACTCAGAAAACCACCTACGTACAAAACCATCATGATAAGATATCAAATATAAAGAGATGGAAAAGATAATTAATACTACTCTTTGATAATAGAGGAATGAGCAAACCTTCAAATCAATACCACCGCTTTTCTGTGGTAGTCCAAAGCTGGTGTGGTTGAATTTGGAGATCTATATAGTGTTGGTGTTATTAGTCAAATGACAAATTAATGGAAACTTATCCCACTGATATCTTTTAATCTCTCTCTAAAACGAGAAAGATTATAACGTTATCAAATTAAAACCATTTAATTGCAACTTAAACCACTTACTATCTCCATTTTCAGAGCATTTATATTTATTTACCTCTGGAATCTTTTAAAATCAATTAAAGAGAGGATTCATAATTTTTTTTAATTTTCCAAATAGTTTTGTAAATGCACTTTTTTAGAATAAGAGTCAAAACTGATAATGTGTTATGAGAGGATTCATATATTTCAGCATTTGTTGATACATTATTGGGAACCAATGTTTAAAACTATGGTTTAAAGCTATTTATAAAAGAAAATGTGGACTTTTGTACACCAATATAAAAGTAAGTCCTGCAAATAGCAATAAATCTCTCTTTATTCCCTCTTTTTAACCCCCATAAAATCTCTGAATAATAACTTTTTTCTTTCTATCTTTTCAAATTTAAATCTTCTCAAAATTCTTATCATAAGTTTTAAATGTTTTCAAATCTCCTGTCTTTCTTTGTTAATACCAATTTTGATTCAAATGGGCAATCTAGTGGAAATCTTTCCTATAAAATACTAATTATTATAAGTTTGATGTTCTCCCATTGCTCTAGCCCTTTAATTTATTTCTCTCTTTGCCTCTTTGGGATCCAGAATCAGTCCAAGAAATCCCATTCAGATGGGTAATCTAGCTAAATTTCTCTAAGTTAATTTGGTGTTCTTTCCATTAACCTAGCTTTTATTTCTCTCTCCCCATCTTTGGAATCCAGAATCAATCCAAGAAAGATCTGAACATTTTCATACGTGTAGTTTTAAAATGAGACCCATCTAACAATTGTGATGTAGTTTTCCACAAAATCTGGAATCGTGAATCTGCACTCAATTTTAGTCTCCATCACATAAACTCTCAAAATAAGAGTCTCGGATGAATATGACTCTATTCGTCCGCTATCCTAACTGCAAACCGGCCCTAAAAACCATGAGAACTCTTGGTTCAGCAGTACAACAACCAACTAGTGTACTTGGGCCTTGGCTGCTCCACGGTTTTAAACATTTGACAGCAACTTACTCATCAAACGGAAACAAAAATTATCAATTAGAAAACCTGTTTGTAGAGAAATGGATTTAGAAATTTCATAATTACTTGCCAGTGGCTGAGTGAAAGGACCCGGGTCAGCCAAGAGCAAGGCAGGGACTTCGTACCACATCGCCTATGAGACTGCCCGAAGCCAAGCTTATAAGTGCGAGCCCCCTCTTGGAAACAAAACCATGAGGCCCAAAGGGCCAAAGCGGACAATATTATACCAGGTGGTTTGGGTCGTTACACGGAGCAACTTTGAAATCCTAAAAGTTGAATACTTGGGTGATGTAAATCAGGTTAAAATAAGTTTAAGACTTGAATCACTAGCATTTTTGGGCTTTGAAAAATCAAAATCCCACTTGGCATCATAAAAAGTACAAGTTTAAGTCACATTTAAAAAAAGAAAAAATAAAGAAAAAATAAAAATGGATTGAAACTAATTCACTGTTTCTATTTTTTGTTTTTCAATACATGACTTTTATGCATTATCTGTTATATTATATGAAATGAGATTTTAATAAATGTCTCTGTTATATTATATGAAGCCATGCTCCCATCGCAGGAAAAATCTAACAGTTGTTTTTTTCTCTTTTTGAAATGTAACGAAAAACTTTCATTCAAAGAAAACAAAGAAACAAATAACAGAAACGAAATGAAAACAGAGGAAGTAGAGCACATAACACTAAAGTGTAACACTGAATTGAAAAAGCAGGCGGTAAAGTGTAACAGAAAATGACAGACCACCTGGCAGGTTTATCTGTCTTTTTTCCCTTATCATTTGTATGAAAAAGTAAAGCAGACCCAAAAGAAAAACACCAAGAGCGCCATAATTACTCCCAACATGAGTGTCTTTCTAGGATGACAAGGTCTTTTATAAAATTTATTGTCCAGCGACCCTGCGAGGGTGGGTTTTGGTTGAAGTGGTGGTTATGACTGAGCCTCATCTTCTAACAGCAGAGAGAGGGGAGGAATGAGTAGCATCTCACGGGCAGAGAGGGGAAGAATGAGTAGCATCTCACAGGCAGCAAAGAGGGGAGGAATGAGAAGCATCTCACAGGCAACAGAGAGGGGAGGAATGAGAAGTGTAGAGGGAGAACAGAGAGAGGGGAGAAATGATAAGTGTAGAGGGAGAACCTCGCTAGGAAGTTTTACCAAATGAGAAGTGTCCTTCATAGTGCTTACCAAAATAACCTCTCATCCAAATTAGGCATTAGCAAAGGTCTCTATAGGTAACAGCCTATCATCCTAATTAGGCCCTGTTGCATCTCTGATAGGCTATCCCTATAATAGGTGCCTGGGACTCCACTATGAGGCCCACATTCATCTTGTAGGTGACATGAACAATAGAAGTGGGAATAATGGTGTAGTTCTCTGTTCTCACCAGATCTCCTTATATACACTGTATTTGGTAGCTACAATTCTTTTAACGAGGAATATTACAACTGATCAGATTTGGTCTTATCCTATCCTAGAGTTATATGTATGGTGCTCTAAGGTACATGTAAATTACAGTAGTGCTCCTCCAATATACTATGCCTTTTCATACTCCCCCGCAAATTGATGTGTATCAGAAAGCATCAATTTGGATATGAAAAACTGATGTCTGTCACGAGACATTGCTTTGGTAAAAAAATCTACAAGTTGGTGAGATGATGAAATATTAGGAAGTGACAATAGATTGTCTTGTAATTGTTCTCGAATAAAATGACAATCGACCTCAATATGTTTCGTCCGCTCGTGATAAACTGGGTTGAGGGTAATACGAATTGCACTAGTATTATTAGCATATAGCGGAATAGGAGTGGGAACCTTGATGCCAAATTCACACAAGAGTCTTGTAAGCCAGAGTATTTCTAAACAAGCAGAGGACATCGCTCTATACTCGGCTTCAGTGGATAACTTGGATACACGATCATGCTTCTTACATTTCCATGAAATTAGAGAGTTCCCTAAGAACATACACCACCCTGTTGTCGACCGATGTGTATCTGGACACCCGACCCAATCAGCATCAGCATAGGCGGTCAACTGTAGTGGTGATGTTCTTGAGAAAAATAAGCCCCGTCCTAAAGTGCCACGGAGATATCTGATAATCCGGTAAACAGCAGCCATATGATGATGACGTGGGTCAGACATAAACTGACTAACAATGTTGACCACATAGGATATATCGGGTCGAGTTGTAGTCAAATATATGAGACTACCCACTAATTTCTAATATAAGGTGGGATTTAAAATTGGATCGTCGTAATCCCTATGATATTTGACATTCACTTCCATAGGAGTATCCACGGTTTTAGAATCAGCGAGATGAGCAAGGTCAATTAATTCCTTGGTGTATTTTGTCTGAGTGAAGAAAATCCCATGTGTGGAATGGGCCACCTCCAACCCCAGAAAATAAGTCATTGGGCCAAGATCTTTCATCTTAAAATGTGACCTAAGATACTGTTGCAACTGTCTAATCCCAAAGGCATCATCTCCCAAGATAAGAATGGCATCTACATACACCAACATGAGAGTAATGCCAGCCGATGACCGTTTAAAAAATAGAGAATGATCCAAAGAACTTTGTTTGAATCCAAACCTAATGACAGTAGTGCGAAATTTTTCAAACCATGCTCGAGGCGTTTGTTTGAGACCATAGAGGGATCTACGTCACTGACATACATGCAAGTTGGGGTTATCCAAACCCTCATGAGGACGCATATAAATGGTTTCTTTTAGATCACCATGCAGAAAGGAATTGTTAACATCCATTTGAAGAATTGGCCATGACTGAGTAGCTGCAATTGCAAGAAGGGTCCGCACAGTTGTCATTTTAGTGACCGGTGCAAATGTTTCCTCATAATCTAATCCATATTCCTGATTATTCCCCAATGCCACAAGTCTCGCCTTATAGCGATCAAGCGCGCCATCTGATTTGAGCTTCACCGTAGATACCCATTTACAACCAATAGGAGTGATGCCCAGTGCACAGGAAACAAGATCCCATGTGTGATTTTCTGACAATGCTTGCAACTTTTCATGGATCGCATTCTTCCAACAATCATGAAGAATAGCTTGTTTATAAGAACGAGGAATAGACACTAACTAAAGACTATAGAAAAGAGAAGCATATCTTTTTGGTGAGAACCCATATCTTTCTGGTGGGTGAGAGATACGAGTTGAACGACAAAGAGAAGTTATAGAATCATCATTGACAGGAGCAGGAACAGGAGCCATCACGATGGAGTTAGGAACTGGCACAACTGTTTTTGCTCTTCGTTGGTAGACAATATCCTATGCAATATTCTCAAGCAGTGATGGTGCTAAAATGAGAGGAAATATGGGCATAAATGAGATAGAAGAGGGAGTAGTCTTGGCTAAGGAACGAAAATAAGGTTCATGATCAACAAATACAACATTACGAGATACATAAGGTCTATTATTGGTAGAGTCATAACAAACAAATCCCTCCTGTGTATCTCCATAACCAAGAAAAACATATTTTGCCATTTGAGAAGAAACTTTTGTATGCTCATGTGGAGGAAGAAGAACATAACAAGTGCACCCAAAAGTGTGTAGCATGGTGTAATTAGGTTGAGAAGAAAATAGACAAAAGTATGGTGATCGATTATTCAAAATAGATGTGAATTGTCGATTAATCAAGTACACGGATGTACGAACTGCATCAGCCCAAAAACGTGGTAGAACAAAGGAATCAATTAAAAGTGCTCGAACAGTGGAGAGAATATGTTGATTTTTGCTTTCAGCAACACCATTTTGTTGAGGTGTGTAGGGGCAAGAACACTGAGATTCAATCCCCTTTTCTTTTAAATATGATTGAAATTGAGCAGATACATATTCTCCCCCGGAATCAGAGCACAATGTTTTGATTCGCGTGGAAAACTTATTTTCAATAAGTGTGTGAAATTCCTTGAAGATGCGTAAAACTTCAGTACGTGTATTAAAGAAATAGACCCAAGTATAACGACTGAAGTCATCAATGAAGGTAATAAAATACTTATATCCATGACGAGAAAGTAGCTAGGCAAGACCCCATACATCAGTATGTACTAAATCAAAACAAGCATGAGAAACAGTTCACTAATGGGAAAATATTGAGTTTTACCTTTAGCCATGCAACAACTCCCACAAATAGCATTAGAAGATGAAAATGAATATTTATTTTCAATCACACCAGAGTTCAACATTGTTAACAATTTATTGAAAAATAAATGGCCTAATTTTCGATGCCACAAATAAAGAAATTGTTGCTTAGAATTGGAAAGTCCTGAAAATAAAGCAGTTTGAGAGGTGCCCAACTGTAAAGCAAATAGTTGTCCATCCCTATGCCCCCTCATGATCGGCTTCCCAGTTACCTAGTCCTGTATCAAACATCCATCACGAGAAAAAGAGACACGACAATTGTTATCAACTAAATGACTGACAGAAAGAAGATTGGCAATAAGTTTAGGAGAAAAGAGAACTTCTTTCAAATGCAATGGTGGAGAAGACAGATTACCAATGCCAGAAATAGAAATATGACCACCATTAGCAGTACGAATGTGATGAGTATTATCCACAGATTTGATATTGGCCAAGTTTGTTAAAGAGTTAGTCATATGTTGACTGGCACCAGAATCGACATACCAAATAGAGGATTTATTGTTACCTGAGAGACCCATGGTGGAAAAAGAAGAAGCAAGGGAAGTTTGGACAATCTGTTGCACCATTTTTGTAGTAGGAGAGTTGTTGGAAGCAGTGCTGAAGGAAGTAGGAGTATTGGCATTGACTTGATAAGCATGTGATGTTCGATGCTGGGGACGCTTTCTGCACTCAGATATCACATGTCTAAGCTTTCTACAGTAGTTGCAGATTTTTCCATATTTGCATGTGTTAGCGAGATGCCCAAATTCTTTGCACCGGAAACACTGGATTTTGGTGACGTCTCTCTTATCTTTGGCAACAAAAGCTGTGATATTGGGGTTTGCAGAAGTGGTGGATTGGTGGGGATCCAACAATACCTGTGACTTGCAACGTTGTTCCTCCCATAGTAGCTCTTGGAGACATGTATCCACTGTAGGTAATGGGGTCCAATTCAACAAAGCAACCCGAATGGGTTCATATTCTCTTCTCAATTTCATTAAAAACTGATTAAGTTGAGTAGTTTGATGTATCTTTTAAACCACATCTAATGATGCTTTAGACACCGTAGCATAAACCAAGGAATCATATTCAATCCATAAAGACATAAAACCAGAGTAATAGTCTTGAATTTGTTTGTCCCCTTGATTATATTCAGCAAGGTCATACTCCAACTAAAATTGACGTGCCATATTCTCTTAAGTAATGAAAAGCCGCAAATACTGCCACATCTCAAAGGCAGTGTGATAGAGACGGAGATTTAAAGTAATGGATGGCTCCACAGAATTCAATATCCAGCTGATGACCCGAGCATTTTTCGTAGTCCATTTGGCCAACTTATTAGCTTTATCAGAAGACGGTTTTGATGTAGTTCCGTCAATAAATCCCCAAAGTTCTTTTCCTTGAACAGAATTTCGGAACTGAAATTCCCATAGAAAATAATTTTTCCCATCTAATTTGACTGCTAGTAGTTCTGTTTTACCCATCTCCATAATTCAGCATAATTTAAAAAAAAAAAAAAAAAATACAAACAATCAAGATGGGACTCCACAGAATTTAAAATAGCATGCAAAGATGCAGAAAAACTCCACAAATCTCTGAATAGTCAAGTGAACTAGTAGTTAAAGTTCATTGACCTGGAATGCAACACCACAAATGATCACCTGATCCAAAAGCCAAGATGGCATATAGTGTTGCTGACGGAAAAATTGTCACCCTATGTCGTAGTAGGCTCTGATACCATGACATAAACAATAGAAGTGGGAATAATGGTGTAGTTCTCTATTCTCACCTAATCTCCTTATATATACTGTATTTGGTAACTACAATCCTCTTAACGAGGAATATTACAAATGATCAGATTTGGTCTTATCCTATCCTAGAGTTATATGTATGGTGCTCTAAGGTACATGTAAATTACAGTAGTGCTCCTCCAATATACTATGCCTTTTCACAGTAGGGACTAGAGGGGATGGAACTCAAGATGAAGGGTGCATATTATCATCATGTGGGCCCCATAGTGGAGTTCTTGGCATTCGTTACTTGGAAAGCCTATTAGAGATGCTACAGGGGATCTAGAGTCTAGACTCCTTTACCATTGGTTTTTTCTTTTTCTTTTTTTTTTGTAAAGACCCTACCATTGGTATTGTGGCCTGAAATGTGGCCTTCTAATGTCAAAGCATCTGGAGTTCTATTGTGAGAGCATCCGGAGTTCCGGACACTTAAAAGCTGCTCCAGGGCAGCTAGGACTATGGTTAAGTTTGGCATGTCTAATTTCTGTATCTTATTGTCTTTAAATTGATTCAAACCATTTTTAGCATGTTTGGATGTAACGTTTACGGTGTCCATTCCAAATGGATACTAGACATTATGGCTCTGTTTGAACGAGGAGGGAAAAGCAGCAGAATTGAAACAGGCGAATTCGTCTTAAGCGCGTAGACACAAAGATTTGGACGGTGGTTTATCCATCACCATTGTTTTAATTTGTTGTAAATATCCCGGACCCAGAACATTAATCTGGAATGTTATAATCATTCATAAGGCTCAAAACGGACCACATACCAAATTCCAACCGTTGATCCGTCTTGAGAAGTTCTCGAGATTTGTGCAAAACATCGAATAACCACACATCAATTTTTATGGGCTATTGTGGGGGTGATAATCACAATCCAGCTAATTAATCTTCTTTGAAATATTGAAAATGGTTGTGCATAAAGTTTTCTGCCTCACATTTGACCTATAGCTATCCAAAATCAAGAAACATCTTAGAACCGTTGATATCACATGGTACTATAAAAGTAGAAATAAATTGACACTAGATAGTCCTTTTTTTCCCCTTGAATTTCAGACCCATAAACCACAATCCATACCGTTGGATAGCTGAAGGAGTGTAAGAACTACTATGTGATCAAATTTGGCCCATTGATCTATCATGGATCTCAACCAATTTGTAAAAACACATGGATTGTTTGGTCTAATTTTCTAAAATTTGTGGGGCCCCATTTCAAGATCCGAACCCTTCGTTCTCTTGATAATACTTAGCTCATCCATTGGGTAAAAAATTAGCCTCAGATTCCTTGTGGATATAGAGAAATTAAAGAAAAATCATTTATGATGTTTAAAAAATCTATTTCAATCAATTATGTTGTGTTACCAAACGTATTGTTTCATGAACATCTATTTCAGATAGGGCCCATTTGAAATAGATCATTTTCATTAAGATCCTCTTAAAACCAATAAGAGTTGCGAAACAAGCCCTACAGTTTTCCACCATAAATTAATGATTAAAACTTGAATACCGGATATGCCTACTATCATTTACGGGTCTGGATCTTTAGGGCATGTTTGGCAAAGGGCACCCCATTATCCGCGTTTTCGAGGATTTCTCACGTTTGGTTGGGAGAGGCTTTTGAGAGGAATGATATGAATTTTCCTCTAATGGGATTATTTTGCAAGATCACACCCCCCCCCCCCCCCCCCCCTACAAATCGAACCTAGAGAATCCACTCATAAGTGGAAAGGTGGAACTACGTTGTAGCTATAGTGTTTTTAGACAATAATGTGCAGCAGGCCAACTTTTGCATTTTTAATGTATGTTTTGGGTCCCACAATCATGATCCAAACCGTTAATAATATTTAAACAATCCACAATGGCCATATCACCAAATTTCAGCCGTTGATTCATCTTAGATCTTGAGATATTTACAAAAATGTCAAAACCGTTACATTGCAATTTTTGAAATTCTGTGGGCTAAAAAGGGGATTAAAATCAGTCAATTCTTTCCAATTTTCTGGTTCCTGTGAGCCCTAAGATCATTATCTGAACCAGTAGTTATTTCTGAAAGGTTAAACACGGCTATTTGACCAAATTTCAAACATTGATCCTTACCATATCTTGAGATATTTGCAAAAACGTCCAGGTATTAAAATATTAATTTCTTATTCCCAAGGGCCCCCTTTGCACGATCTAAACCGTTCAGATTTTCTTGATGGCCACAAACAACTTTGAGGTGAAAGTTAAGTTCTTGATTTTTCATGGATTTTGAAAATATTTATAAAACAATTTATAACCATTGGATCATACATTCTACAATTTCTAAGAATCCTCCCTCCATCCAAACATAGAACCCCCTTTGGGAATCTTACTTGAAGATTGTGGCCTTCTTTGGAGATGGAGAAAATCCTGTAAATAGAGGATTCTTTTACGTTTACCAAAGGTGCCCTTAATATTCAACTACTTTCTCTCACGGGAAGAGAGTGCTTGATTGATTTTTTATTTTTCAATACCCAGCTTAGAGCGCTGAGACCCCAGCCCTTTGGTGAGGGAAGTAGACATTGGATAAAGAAAGGAAGTCAAGAAAAATTAAAATAGTCAAAATCAACCGGACAAATTGGGATTGATCTCTCAATTAGAAATTGTGGCTTTCATAAATATATACTAACAAGAAAGGCCTGTGCTTAACACAGGCTCAAAAAATAAAATTATATTGAAATATGTGTTTTTCCTTAAAATATTATTGCAAAAACTAAAGAAATCTTAAGGGAAATAAATAAATTATTTGTCTCTATTAAAACTTTATTCAAAAGGAAAAGAAAAACAATAAACTTACATAAAGTATGAAGGATAAAATCTTGAAATTGCTTTAAATAGCTGATTTACAGATTTGAATCATTTTTTAAGCTTAATCCAATGTAATAAAGCTAATTCCAGTAAAAAAAATCCCCATCTTGGTACAAATGCATATGTTAAAATCGAAAGTTAGAATATTACATATTGTAAATATAAGAAAACGAGAATGGGTTAGACATATTTACCTATTGCCTTACTTGTACTTTTAATTATCCATTTTTATATGATGGCCTCTCTATTCACCTTGAGATCTAAATTGAGGGTGAAAAAAAAAAAGACATTACCTATAATAAAGAAACAAGTAACCAAAACATCTTTAAGAAAATCTAATAGATAGATATAAAATCATACTCACCAGTTCCTACTAAAACTCAAAAGGAAAAAGATAAGGAGCTCACCATAAACTTGCATTTCTTTGCATTCTGTCTTGATATATATAAAAATCAGTAAAGAAGAAAAAGAAAATCGCCGTCTTGCAAAAATATACAATTCAATAAAAATCCAAAAAAAATCCACTTGAAATTAGAATACAATGATAATATTGAGATATTGCAATATTTAGATCTCATGACACAAATCAATGTAAATTATATTAAAATGATATTATGGTAATATTTGAGAATCCCACTCACAATTTCCTAGAAAGAGAGAGAACTCGCAACTGGATAAAGGCCAAGACGAAGAGACAGATGAGATGGATACTAAAGAAGTATTCAATGTTGTGTTTGTGTTAGAAGAATTCATTGATTATGCAAATCACAAAGCATAGAATTTATATATTCAACATAAATTATAAACAATTGTTTCTTTAAAACAAAGCATATAATGAAAAAAAATCAATTAGAAAAATATACTTCACTATAACAAAAACCTCAGGTGTACAAATCATTCAAGCATCGATGGAATTAGAAGAATAAAAACTTGAAAGTTATATAATCAGCGTAAACTTATCTACCAAAAATCTCAATAAAGACTCAATCTAGACGAACTTAATGGAAAATGCATAACAAAAATATGACTTATATGAAACTGATGGGAAGGTGATTGATGTGCAAAGGATAAAGAGAAAAATAGAAAAGAAAAGAAAAAAAAAAGTGTACATACAAAAACCTTGCTAAAGAGAATAGAGAAACATAGGGGAAGAAAAAAAGTAAAATCATAGATTCAATCCATATGAGAAAAATCCAAGTTTGTGCAAGTACACCTCCTTGTCAATGAGCAATGCCCCATCATCTTCTATTGGTTACATATCTTCAGCTTTGAAATGAAAGGCCTATTATCAGAATACTAAAAAGAAATTAAGGTGGCAAAAGGACAGTCTCTAGCAATATTTTTCCGTGAAGGGAATTATAGATTTGGAGAATGGAGGGAGAAACCAAAAGGCAATGAAGGTACATGTGAATGAACGTTATTGAGTTGATTTCTCTTTAGTCATTTAGAGGCATTAAGAGAGTTTTTGGGAGAGAACTAATCACTCAAGATTTAAGGGATTTTATTGTATTAAATAGAATCCGGTTTTAAGTATAGAAAGAGCACTATTAATGTTATATTCAAGGGTTGGGTGGAAATTGATGACTATAGAAAAGATCCAAATGTAATACCTAAAATTTACTGCAGAAACGAATTGGCTTTGAATATAAGAATTAAAGAGAATTAAATGGGAAACAATGGCATGGCATTAATTATCTCTTAACATTATTCAGAAGTAAATTGGATTGATTACTGACAAAATTGCTTTGTATATGAAATCTTGTCATTGAGAGAGGGTTTGATTTGAGATTATATTATTAATTTCAGGTGTTATCTTATTTGAAGTTTTCTTCCAAGGAGTAATAATTCGCTTCAAATCATTGAATGAAATGGAGAGAAGTTACTATAACCAAATGGTCAAAATTAATTGAGCATAAGTCAAAATCAACTGAACAAATTGAGGCCGAGTTCTCAATTTATATTAGCCTCATATATATATGATAATGGCCTGCAATCCTGGTCGATATCTCACTTTTTATATTGACCTCTATATATATTCAAAGCAAAAGAAAAACTTAAAGAAAGAAAGCTTCTCTTATTTATCAGCTGATTCTGATTACCGTACTGGTCGTAGGCTATATAATAATGAACCACTGTTTGAAACTCGTAGGTGTCAGGCATTGCAGGCTTTCATTTATATCTACTTGTTTTTGGTAAAACATTTATATCCACTTATGCTGGCTTCCATCATCTGATTTGTGATTTATATGGCTTTAGGGAGTTCTCTAAGTGGCATGGAATCATGCCGGATTCCAATAGAAGCTGATGAATGAAGTTGGCATAGCAGTAGCTTCATCTTCATTCTTTTTTCTTTGTTTTTTTGGCTGTGAGTAGAAACCATTTTTAACATCATGGTTGGTAAAGATGTAGCTAGCATGGGAACTCATGAACCATTAAAACATTTACTCATCAACATTTCCAATTGAAAGACAGGTTCAATCTTTCAATAGTAGTGTAGTAGAATTATGGTGTTCATGGATTCTTATGACGGAAACCCAATACTGAACGCTGTGCAATCCAGAGTCCTGAAACTCTATGGTGCTTCTATATATTTAACGTTTGGCAGAGCTGTAGCTTCATTTCCATGCTATTTTTACTTTGAGTAGAACTTGTTATTGTATACTAAAGACGCTGATTTCAATTGCAAAATTGACTTTCAATTCCTATTTTAATTTCAATTTTGACTGATTGCTTAATCCCTTTCCTCAAATCTTGATTCATAAAATACAATGGAATGTTCTGGACTTGTTTAAGATAATGAATCTCGTAAAGCTTTGAATTCGAATTCAAATCCAAATTAGAAAATGTAATGGAAAACTCAAAACTAACACGTGTTTGTGGTCTATAAGAGGTTTCATGTCATACCCTAACCTCGTTGGAGGTACACATTGTACATAATTGTAACGCCCCGGAGTCCCACATCGACTATAGAGAGGAAAGTGAATGGGGTTATATGTAGAGCTTACACCCTTACCTTGCATGAGGCCTTTTGATGGGTTGAGGCCAGTGGGCCAAAGCGGACAATATCATGCATGGGTATGGGTGGGGCGTTACAAATGGTATCAGAGCCGACTCTCGACTAGTTCGAGTGTGGGTCCCCTACCGTGGTCTGGTGTAAGTGGGCGGGTCTCCATGTGGGCGGGCCAAGAGGGCTGGCAGGCTACAGAGACTGGCAGGCTACTGCACCACCCCTACACGCATGCATGATATTGTCCGCTTTGGCCCACTGGCCTCACGGTTTTGCTTCTGATGGGCCTCAACCCATCAAAAGGCCTCATAGCAAGGTAAGGGTGTAAGCTCTACATATCCCCCATTCACTTTCCTCTCTATAGTCGATGTGGGACTCCGGGGCGTCACAATCCACCCCCCTTAAAGGCTGCACGTCCCTGTGCAGTAGCCTGCCAGTCTCTGTAGCCTGCCAGCCCTCTTGGCCCGCCCACATGGAGACCCACCCACTTACACCAGACCACGGTAGGGGACCCACACTCGAACTAGTCGAGAGTCGGCTCTGATACCATTTGTAACGCCCCACCCATACCCATGCATGATATTGTCCGCTTTGGCCCACTGGCCTCACGGTTTTGCTTCTGATGGGCCTCAACCCATCAAAAGGCCTCATGCAAGGTAAGGGTGTAAGCTCTACATATAACCCCATTCACTTTCCTCTCTATAGTCGATGTGGGACTCCGGGGCGTCACAATAATCGTCTCCTAGCCTCCTTGGAATGTACATAATCCTCTTCCTCCAAAATCCAGAAGAAAATTTTAGAGAATTTTACCCGAAAAAGCACCTTAGAGGTCCACTAACCAAAAGAGGTACCCATAGTTTTAATGCAACAGAACCGGTATTCTTGTCAGAATATTTTTTTTTTTTTTTTTTTTTTTTTTTTTGCTCTTTTTCAACAAGCGACGACGTCATCGCTTAATATCGAGAGTTAGTGTCGACGTCGTCGCTAATTCGTCAAATCTGTCTCTTCTCTGACCTTTATCATCTACTATTGTTGATTTTCTGTACAAAAATGAACCAAAACAGAACTCTCCCCAAACATTGAATATTCATTATGGAGATTATTGATCTCCATTAACGATGTAGGCATAGCACAATTTGACTTTCTTTCATGCGTTATGTACCATAGAGCCTGAGTTTCATGTTTACTTTTCGAGGAAAATTCATTGGGTTTGATATACAGTTTATTCATTTCATTATCTTTGTTGTATGATTATTTTTGGGTGGCTAAATAATCAAGGTAAGAACCTTTTGAAGAAGGAGGAAAGGAAACCGCCAGATAAAGGGGAAAACAATGGGAGGAAGAAGGGAAAAATAGGGTTTGAGACGATTTGTATGGATTTGAATGTGATAACGTCGTCACACATTTAAATCTTTAATAAAAAAAATGGAAGTGGTCACAGGGAACCACTTTCGTGCCATATTGACCAGTGTCGTGTTTTTGGGTTAGTGGCCATCTAGGGTCATTTTTTTAGTAGTTTTCTCAAAATATTCTAAATGAGACCTATATTTTTTTCCCTTAAAATCTCATAGCAAAACTTAAACAGGACCTTTATTTTCAATCCTCCCTGTGGGACCCACCTAGATGCATGAATATGCATAGAGAAGATCTCATCGTGGATAAGGTTTAGGGATTTAAAAAGAAAAGCCAGATCCCATCAAATGATCCTAACTACCCTTGATTTAATAGCCTTGAATTTTGATGGTTTTTTAACTATACATGTTTTTTTAAATTTATCTCGTGCAAGTGAAGGTCAGATTAGTGTCAACTAAGATTACAGCGCCAATTCACAAGAGTGCTGCTTGCGAAAGGAATATTGGTATCATAAAGATGTTTCCAGTTGAGCCCCAGGGCTCTGTCGGGGACCTTTACTAATGGAGTTGAGTAAAGTAAAGATTATTTTGAAGAAAAAATAAAATATAAGTGGGTTATGAATTAGAAGAAAGAAAATGTAAATTATTCATTTTTAGTGAATAAAGAGTTTCCTCACAGTAATTTCTTTTCTACTTTGCTCTTTTAAATTTCTAAAAATTCCCTATGTTTTTACAATTTTTAAGAAAGGATAGAGTCCCTATATAAGTTTATGCGGGACCCACATGGCCCATCCTTTGATGGAAACAAACTCCTCCATCTGTTAGTGCACTCATGGGCTCTCCTTGTGGTGCAAGTTTCAGTTTTGACCCATCAAATCGGTGGCCCAAAACTGTTGTACGTGACTGCCTTTTCCCCTTTTTTTTTTTTTTTTTTTTCAAAGTCTCCGACAATTGCATACATCACATGTTATTTGCTATAATAATAAAACAGTCTCTGAAACACATTTTTTTTATTCAGAAGTAGATTATTTGGGCCAAGTTCTCCATCAGAATTTGTCGGGACCGTTGCGGGCCATCTTGAGATGCTCTCACTAATGCAAATAATCTTCAGCCTTAACAAAAATAAGATCATCATCAATTCCTACATCAATAAGCTGGGGCGTACGAATCCCCTGTGACAGAACCACCCAAAAAATTTCAGGGCCTGCTCGTTTTTCACACTTTCCATTTCTAAACTATTCGAAATTAATCTCCCTCTCTCGCCTCTCTCCTCTTCCGTCACTCCCTCTCTTGCCTCTCTACCCTACCGTCATCTCCTCTCTCCCTCTCACGCGAGAGAGAACCTAAGAAGGAAGACCTGATCTCACCTCAATTTGGCACTCATCCAATTTTTACACTTTTTTTTAAAACCACTATTGACACTTAATCCACAGGGTTGCACCTTTTGGCTCAGATGGCTTTAAGGATCGTAGACACTTCAGTAGGCTACTGTTCATCATGTGGTAATTACAAATGCAAGACTAGAAGTGACAGACCAATCAATATGGCAGTCCAAATCAATCGGAAGTTCGAAAAAATTTTATAACGTGGTAAACCAGTTCAGTAGAAAATATCCTCTTCCACTGAAAAAAAAAAAAAAAAAAGCTTCCAATCAGCCCAATAGAAATTTATTTTCAGAGCAATTGCAGAAAACTTGGATCATTTTTTTGAGCTTTTCCACAAGGAAAAATGACCACACCAAATCTAGATTTTACTGTAGCATGGAATTTAATTTTAATAATCCTCACTTTTTTCCGCGGAAAAATGGTTACACAAATCCTTAACTTTTGTTATACACATTACTAATTGTCAAGTTTTTGGGCTTTCGAATCATTAAGTGGCGTCAAAGTATTCTTATTTTGAGTACACAATTAATGCCAAATTTTAGTGTGATGTCCTGTTTAAAACAGGGACTTCTTGTGTGACCCCATATCTCTCATGCCAACCAGTATGGTGAAGCATAGAACCCACCAGCTTTTTGAAAAGCTGACCATTCACTTACCACCTCCAGTTAAGAGCATGCACTGATATTGTTGATTGGTATAAACTATATTCAGTACCAAAGTTTGGTGTATATATTGGGTGGATATATATAGATATATATATATATATATAGAGAGAGAGAGAGAGAGAGAGAGAGATATTGATTGAAAGAAATCAAAAGCGTCTAATAAAAAACACTTGGATTAACAGAGATCATTAGACCAGTCCCCTCATATTGTCTTTCTGATCATAAAAACTAACACAGCGTGACTTTCTTACCAAACTTTATCTGAGGAACCAGAAGTCTAAGGTAATTTCTCCTTTAAAAAACTTACCTTACTAAGTGACCTGCTCAGGTATTTGTCGCTCTGCTTTCTCATTGCATCTCTTTGTGATTTCAGCAGCTCTGGATACGACAGAAGAATTATTGGAACAGCACAGCCCAAAAACAAAGAAGTAATAGCAACCCACAAGGATTCTTTTGATGTCAACACAAACACAGCAGTCATAAAGGCAGAAATTGTTGCGAGCACTGCAATCCCTGAGATGTAAGAGGATGTCTTTAACGCAGATGAGATCAGGAAGTCATCTTCTGAACAGGCATTGGCATAAACGAGCAGCACTGTTGCGACCATGGAGCAACAAAATGCTAGAGTATCTGAAAGCATGAAAGCCTTAAATGCCGCCTCTCTTACGAAGACAGGCATACCTTCATCAAGGCCATTATTCTTGTATCCACCTGGTACAGCAAAAGCAGCGGCAAAAGTGACTGTGGCAATCAGTGTTGTGACAATTGGTAACGTCTGGGCAGCCGATTTCACGTTTGAGCTGATGCTTACGAATAAGGTTGGAACAGGGCTTGGCAGTACAAGTGGAGGTGGAGGTGGGTGGAGGGGCAGAAATAACAGCTCTTGCCATTTGTGGCGACTAGGGACTGCTCCAAACTTTCTCAATGTATCACGCATCATTTGCTGTCACATGACATGCATAAAAGAACATTAATTGGATAGTTTCAGAATTTCGCAAATACTTTTCTGCAAAACTCTGAGATTAGAGTTCTTCAAATTAACTCAAACATAAGTGGTTAAATTTCTAGGAGGCTGACCTTACACTTGACTACAGCAACAGCATGTTTGTTCACTAGTAGGCATATAAAAGAAGAAGCACAGGAGCTGAAACACCTTGCTGGGCTTTTTGCTGAGTTTTTTCTTTGATTATGTGTGTATGTGTGCGTGTCTGTGTATTTATGTGCGCATGCGCGTGTGCATGTGTATAGATGTAGATGCGTGTCCGAATGCATCTTGTTTCTTGTTACATTTTCATTTGGGAGTTCAGAACAAGTGATGCTTTTCCCATTATAAACTTGAGTGGACCTATCACGGTTTGTCATATTACCACGGAAGTGTGCCATGCACGCGGGACTGCTTCCCAATGCTTCGGCAGGGTCCGCTACAGTGACATGGCAGACAAAGATTGGTCCACTCATGGTCACCGTGGATAAAATACTCATATGATCCAGATTCTTGATTTGGCACTTCACGACGCAGCCAATCTGAGAGACCTATTTATACGCCGAGCTATAATCTATTATTTGTAGCTTTCTTCAATTGTAGTAACCATTACCTGTTCCTTCGTGTCCCCACACATATCCAGAGCTGTGAGGCCTTTTTTGTTTGTGACTGCCAAGTCCAGGCCCTCGCAGTGAAACAACAACTCCACGATCTCTTTGCTATTGGTCTTAGTGGCCAGATGCATGGGCGTATTGCCTTCCTCATCAGGTTCATTAATCATATTCTGAAACTCTGGCCTTGTTATTAGATACTGAAGGACGGCTTCACTCTTCTTCCTGACAGCAAGGTGAAGGGCATTTTGGCCTTCTTTGTTGATTAGCTCCGCAGAGTCAGGGCAGTGATCAAGTATAGTTGTAACGGCTGTAAATGGAGCTTTTATAGTGGCGATGAGCAGAGGATAATCTCATTTTTGTCGGGTACATAAGCGAGTGAAGGATCGGCTTTTAGCAAGAGGACAAGGATCTCTGTCCGAGTATGAACCTCAGAATTAACATCACCATAGTAGCCTATAGTTGATGCATAGTGCAAAGCTGTCTTCCCGAAGTCATCTACCATTCGAATGAAATTGTTTTTGTTGGAATGAGGGGCATGATTCAACAAAATCTTCACAACTCCTGTCATTCATTCCTGGAGAATTAGAAATGAAACTTCTGTAGACTAAAAAATTGGGCTATTTTATTGGTACAAACCCCCATTGACTGGCCTTGTAGTCTCTCTACTGCTTTAGGCCTTTCAAAACAATAAATAATATAAAAAATAAAAAAATAAAAATAGGCCAAGTAAGATGTTTCAAGGTCCAAGCCAAACAATCATAAACAAGAGTCTTTTGCAGATTAGCCATTTATAATAAATGAGGCCCACAACGTATGGATCAGGATAACCATCTAATCCAAAAGACCAAAAGTATCCTCAAATTATCCCTAAATTCTCGGTATCCATTAGCCAAGACATTAAAATATCAGTCTTAGACAATATATTGACTGAGACATTCAAATTCTTGGCCAATTGAATATAAACCGTCTTTTCCCCGCTTTTCACATCTTCTGCTTGGCTCTTACCCGTTCGAAATACTCTCTCGGCAGTTATTCTACCTTCTATTTCACTTCCAACACCTTCCAAGCCAATAAAAATACCTATTTTTTTATGGATTTGGTAAGGAAAAATCACATTCAACTCTACCAAGGTTAATATTTTGTGTTTTTTTTTTTTTTTTACTTTTATAAATATTTATTTAGAAATAGCTTAGAAATGATGATTAATGCAGGTTCTTTTTGCTGTGGATGTGTTTCATTCTCTTAGATTTATACATTTTGATGTTAGATCTACTAATTACATGTTTTAGAAATAGGGTTTTTTTCTGAGATCTTGTAGCACTCTTGCCAAACTTATTTTGATATATACAAATAAATCAATTTAATTATAAACAACTTTTATACAATTTTAGAAAGACAACGATATAGGATGTCATGACTTAGGGAGACCCATAATTTGATTTATAGTTGTTACTAATGAAAAATAATAATACTTTTTAGCATTTTATAATATTATAGATTTTTTGGATATCTTTAAAAAAAATTGTACTCAAGTAGTTCATGTTGTGAAGACTACGACGAACAAAAGCAGGCCTCGAGTCTACAAAACCCACTTCCCTCCTCTTTCCTGAGAATAGGGAAAAACAAAATCTTTCAATAGGTAAGATAAAAACCCCACTTCTCCGAAGACCTGCTACTGTTTCTAGATCTTAATATCCTAAAAGGAGAAAAATAAGAACACCCTTACTAAAACTTAAACCCTAGAAAATGAAACCAGAGGAGGGAGAGGAAAGAGTCTATTCAAACAAGATGGCTTCTCTAGACTCTTAAGAGTCGAAGTGGTAAGTTTGGGAATAAAACTCAAACGAATGGACAATGGAGGATTGGAGGAGTTATCGAAAAATATAAAGTATTTATATTATCTTATGGGCTTGGTCCTGGGTCCACAGCTCTGAACCAATGTGGATCTGAAATTGGACCCGTTTAAGTACTAGGTCCAAAAAAAGGATCCGGAACCGAACCCATTACCTTTATGGGACCTAAATAAGGACACATGCCCTGTTTTTAACGTATGGATTGGAAGCTCCAGGTAATCAGAGAATCGGGAACCCATTTACATCCCTATTAAGAATGGTGCAAAAGGTTAGTCTTTGAGTACTCTGATTTTGGACATTAAATATTGGCTGCTTGTTTTGTGCTAGCTTGGTTTACTCATTTCCCAAGAAATTTCTTGTTTTGTGCTAGCTAGGTTTACTCATTTTCCAGGAAATTTGAATGGGGAAGACGGACTTTTTTTAACTGGGAAGACTTCTTTCAAATTATACTCTCCTCCTTATAAAAATAAAACTTAATGTTTGTGCATTTATTCTAATAATTTTAACTTCGTTTCAAGTTGAGAGTCGTAAAAGGCGATAAAACTTTTTTCAATTTATATAAAAAATTAGGAGAGGCATGTAGACCCGATGATTGCGTTGACCGTGTGGGCACAGCATGGCATGGACAACGACATGGCCGTGCTAGGCCGGGGGTCCTGGCCCGTGGCACGGCATGACACAACATGACCCTCGGCTTGGCAATGTCGTGCTGGGCCACGGTGCCTAGGCCTCAACACGGCATGGCATGACGTGAGGCCCGGCCTAGGAGAAGCATTTGGGCCGGCCTGTGGGTGGGGTGACCCAGCTCATCCGGGGCATTGCCCAGAACAGCAGGACCTAAGGCGTGCCAGGGGCTGTGCTGGGCCGAACCCAGCCAACCTAGGGCACAGCACGGCACAGCCTGTGAGTTTTCACGGTCACAACACGGCCCCACCTTTGAACCCTAATCAATCCTTCCCAACCTGATTAAGTTTGACCGGAAACAAAAACATACCTAATCGACCTTTAATGACGGCAATATGTAAAGGATTCTGACTATCCGGACCTTCCATGCTGAATTCTCCTCCGTTTAAAATCTCGTTCACAACTTCAAGCAACCCTGCCTCGGCAGCCAAGTAAAGCGGACTTTCTTTAGCGTCGTTTACCTCATGCGCTAGCCTCTTCTCAAATCGCAACAAATGCAATGCAACTTCCTCGTGCCCCTTCTTCAGCGCCTCATGAAGTGCAGTATTGCCTTCCAAGTTCTTCTTCGTCCACACCTCAGTGGCAGTGGCACCATTCCCCCATGAAGTTCCTTCCTCCAATGTAGGCGTAAGAAGCTGTGTGATGAGAAGATGGCCAGCCCTGGCTGCCATGTGAAGTGGGGTATCACCTTTGAAGTTGGTCTTAGAGATGAGGGACTCCCACCTTGGGAGCATCTGTATCTCTCTCACAATATTTTCATGGCCAAATTTAACTGCAATGTGGAGGGCCGTGTTCTTCTGAGGAGTGCAACTAAGAGTTGGGTCTGGAGGACTGTCTCCTTCCAGGAGAAGTGCCACGTTTCCTTCTCTTGCAGCTTTGTATAGCCGGGGATCCATATTCTCTTGCTTTGTCATAATTTGATCTTGTGTTGAAGCTCCTGCCATCTCCTTCGAGTGATAAAGAGCTTAAGTGAGGTCAAGTCACCTTCTCTTTCAGCTTGGTGAAGTTGGGAACTTGGCAATTTCATGAAGCTCTATATGTAGAAAAACAAACAGGCTAACGAACATCATTCATTGATTCGATTATTGTACTTCCTGTGAAGCCATTGGCCTAGGCTTTTGACTTCTCGGTGTATATTTTACAGACTACCCAATGTGTTGACCAGTTAAGTGCAAGTGCAACCTCCCCGGTTAGCACGTCGGAATTCACGGTTGTCGGGGGTTGGGTTGGATGAAGAACAAAGGTTGTGCTGGTTTCCACATGGTCGTGCATTTAGCTGAGGACTCTCGTTAGTCGTTCCTCATGAGTGAATTAATTAGTTGAAAGATGAACAGGGGAGCTCATCTTGAAAGATGAACTGTTTAAAACGAATCCCTCATCTTAGATGGGATATTGGATAATTTTACTTGAGTTGGGTACAGTAATAGTGAGGTATGTAACACTCTACACCTTCTGAAGTGCCAAAATTTTTCTGCCGAAATGACCATATATATATATACACACACACACACACGAAAATATTCATATGCATCTATCTCTCACCACATTATGGTGAGGGACAACATAGTGGGGCCACTTTATGATTCATCCAAATCATCCACACACATGGAACCCCCTAAACTACGATCAATTGAGTTTTCATTAATCCGATTGGATTTACACATTATCTGTGAATTACATTTGTAAGAGTGGGGATCCTCTATTTGCAGCTATTACACAGTACCGCGTAGCATCTTTTTAGAAACTTTGTGGTGGGGCCCGCATAGAGATCTTCGGTACCATTCAAGATGAATCTCATGGATCCCCTCATATCATATATCCTCCAGTTTCACAATTGTTCCCACCATCCAATTGAACATCATAATAGAAACATGACTAGGCACGTACTACAAAAAAAAAGTGACTTTTAGTGGTGAAAAATCCACGTTTATCGACAATTTTTTTTCCTCCGCTAAAAGTCCACTAAGTGTAGAATTTTAGTTGCGGGAATTTTTTTTTTATCACTATAAGTGTCAAAAAAGCTTGGACGGTATGTGTAGAAGCAAAAACGGCACTTTTAGCATTAAAAGAGAGTTTTTCCGCAGCTGAAAGTTACTTTTTTGTAGCATTGCAATATTCCAACATACATGGTGTTAATCACGTTTCTGTCATGGTATCTAAGCAGATGGTAGGACCCACCATTTTTAGGCTGAAACTCTGAGGATATGTAATTTGAGAGGATGTACATTCACCTTCAACAGTATAGATGTTCTATGTGTGGGCCCAACCATGGAGTTAGAAAAATGTTACTAAGTACCATGTAATAGCTGCAAGAGAGGTTTGGACTACATTGTAACGTGACGATACATAATGTTTATGCATGTGAAATGTAAATGAGTGCAAACAGAAAGTACGTAAACATTTTTGTCAAATTAGCCCATTTTTAATTTACTCATCTTCCACTCTACTTCCTGTTAAACAAACCAAACCAAGAGTTAAAACCTAACTAGCAAGAATATTTGAATACTTTCAAGGCACATTTTACTTTGGGGGAATTTTCTCCTACGGACATCTTGGTAGGCACCCGTTTTTAGTCAAGGAATTTTGTTTTTTGAAAGCCCATCATCTCTTTGATGGTTGGATCAATATGTCCCCATTCGAATGTTCTCACAGGAGAAAATATTGCTTTTGCTTTGAAAGGGAATTTTCAATTTGGGAGTACTCCTGAATATAGGAAGGTCAGGGCTTGAAAATCTTGAAAGAATGTCACGAGGAACTCGAGTAGGAGACCAAAACCCTCACTTGGCATACACATCTTTATATGTGACATCCACGCATTATAAATTTATACTCTTTGGATGCAGCTCTATCCACCAAGAATTAATTACCACTGGCCCAAGTTGACAATATAGGGACATTGTTCAACATTGGGTTTATTTTTTTTACCCAAAAAAGACATTAGATTTATTCACAAAAGGCCTAAATATATATATATATATAGGACTATGATCTACACCCACATCTATCCATCATTCTACTCTTCTAATTATGAAGAATCTAGCGTAGCATGCAGGAGGTAAGTACAGATTGAGTCGGGTTTGATTTTGTCACTAGAAGATTTTCGAATAAATTCTCAAAATAATATAATTTATTTTTTTGAACATTTAATTTTGATATAAAAATTTAGACGAAGATCTCAACCCATTATTACACATTCTCTCTCTTCCTGATCAATATGTTTCTGCATTCCATCTTGTGACAATTTTTGCAAATGCAAAGTGGGTTGTGCTCTTGGATCTTTAATTGCCTGCTGGGTTCAGGTTTGACTTTTTTTAATAAGCAAACTGCGTATCAACATCGAAAAATACCAGCTTCATTTTATTTAAGATGTGACTCCCCTGGAACCTTGTGGTACGATTACTGGTGTTTGTTCTCCCTGAAGTGGTGAAAATCACAATATTAGTCATGGTGGGTTGCAAATATCACTTTCCATGCGCCGCATACTAAAGATTTTCGTTTGACGGGTAAAGACCCAAACATGCAATTGGGTTTTGGGAATTAATCCAAGGTTTTCGTGTGAATTTTGGAGATAGATGTAGAGTTTTTTATGTGGATTTTCAAAGCCAAGCCAAAACTGTCAATATGGTCTTAGAAGTGAACAGAAGTCCAACAGGTAAAACCGCCCCACATAAAAGTGCACTTGGTTCCGCTCCAGAATTCAAAGACCGACCAGCATACTAGATCTATATATAACATAACAGTACATAAACGGAATAAGAGAAGACCTACCAAAGGTCAAGTCTAGATTAATTTGTACCTCCCCATAATGTAATCGTAAGATGATTTTTCAAGATTATGAAAAGATTTGTTCATGGGTTCTAAATATAAAAATAATACATAAATAAATAGATAAATGAATAAAAATCAATGTTTATTGTTAGGCATGCACGTTGCATTTGGAGTCATTGACCTAGAATGTGCTGATTTTTTAAGGATACACACATTTTATCTATTAGCACTCTGAAATATGGAATAGTTAGGTGCCAACCTCCGTACCCCCTCACTTCGAGGCACAGTCGTCGGAGAGTTCTGGGTTGACTTGGATCATGACCAATGGTTAAGTGCACTTATATATATTTTTTACAGCCTATCCAAAGTGTTGACTAGTTAAGTGCAAGTGCAACCTCCCCGGTTAGCACGTCGCAATTCACGGCTGTCGGGGGTTGGGTTGGATAAGGAACAAAGGCTTTGCTGGTTTCCATATGGCTATTTAGCTGAGGACTCAATAAGATTAGGTCCCACCGTCATCCTTGGCGTCTTTATTTCTTGATCTTTTTAGGTGTGCTCCAGATAAAAGATCTTTGGCATGAGATTATTTGGAGAGATCAGCCGACCAAATTGTTTGGGGTCCAGTTTTAGAAGAAACTTGACGGACGCTGAGGTGGCTCAGTTTTGAGCTATGATGTTACTTACTGGGAATGTCTCTGTCCATGTGAAAGACAAAGATAGACGTGTTTGACACTTCACTTATATGAGCATGTTTGTGAACATAGTTCACCAAGGATCATATCTTGTATTACAAGAGTTTTGCTAGCATGTCATATATACTAGTATTAGGTATCACACGCATAAATCAAATTACATTAAGTGGAGGCACACTTGCAGGCGTTTACTATAATCCTGCGTCTCCTACACAAATTATCCATAGCCAAAATATCATCAAGTAGGGCTGACCATCCAAAGACTATCACCCTCGGAGGGGCCTCCATCTTCCGAAGGCCAGTAGCATGCCTTGGGAGGGCCTATCGTCTCTAGTCGAGGCTATGAAAAAGACCATTAAAAAAAAGGCTATGAGAATGGAAGAAACATAGAAAGTCCCATCCACAAAAGTTTTCCATATATACAGGTGGTAGTAATACTGTACATCTGACTATGATACCCGTACAGGAGAGATTAATGTTGTATACTCTTATGTGATGTGCCTTTCCAAGTTTCCTAATCGCTTAGTCTTCGACATTCCTATTGCTTTGGTATTCATATCTAGTATGTGTTCATTGTGTAAACTCAAATCTATTTAGTCTCGTATGAATCTTAGATGCATTGTCATGAATGATTAATCTATTGTCCTTAATTCCTGTTGTTCCTATATTCTATACTAAATGTTCTTATAAGGTTTGTGTAGATTGATTATTTATTGGGCTGTTAGCTCATTACTTGCATTTATCTTATGTACGTTCAGATACCGAGGTTGATGGTGTTGAATATGTAATTTTCCTTTCACTTTGGATGAGATTTTTGCATTCAAGAGATCGAGCATTAATTTAGATATCTTGTGTAGTTCTTCAGACATTCAGATGTCTAGTTTAATTATTTGACGTGTCTTGTAATAAGACTAGGATTTTGTTTGGTTGAGATTTTTGTTCAGACCTAATTTAATTGCTAGTTAATGATTTGGACTTTAGAATGCTCTGTTGTACCAAGTTATCTATATAATTCTGCTGAAAGATTTGACCAAGCTCATTTTTGTGCATTTCCTTGCGTAAAGATGATGGCATTTCCTCACCTTTTCCAGAAAATGTCACTGCACAAACATGCCCTTTCGGACATCCGATCATATTGGAATGTTTGCCACTTAGACCCACCTATCTATAGAAAAAGAAGATTAGCCCGGTCGACAAAAAGCACCATTAATTTGTCTGAGACTTCCATGATCTATCCACAAAAAAAAATATAGGTCCTTTTTTAATGACATGGGTATTTCCATGGCATTTTTATCTGACAGAACTATTCCTCCAAGCGCCAGTATGACCTCGCAACACGTGCACCAAGTAAGTATAGGGGGGACTTAAACACAAGATATGGGCAGCAAACCCACACATTATGCCAGTGAACCATCACCCTGGCGGGTAGAGTCGTTGCATTGACAAAGACTTACTATTAAACCCACTACGTGAGTGAAAATACAAGACCTCAAACAGGATACTTATTGATCAAGAAATCAGATGGTAGATGACCAAACCCACAACATAACAATATCATAACATAGTTCATATGCAAATACAAATCAGTCTACCATAGTTTGCACTTCCTCTCGCTTAAAAGACCCACCCAAAGTTTAAACACCAACTCCCTCTTTGCTCTCCTTTCCTGTTGTATCGCTTCGTGATTTCAACATTAAACATAAGACAACACAGAGTAAACACCAACTCCCTCTTTGCCCTCCTTTCCTGATATATCGCTTCGTGATTTCAACATTAAACATAAGACAACACAGAGTGGGACAGCACAGCCCAGTAATATAGGAATAATCGCCAGCCACAAGCTTTCTTTCGGCACCAATACATACACACCAGTTATAAATGCAGTTATCGTTGCAAGAACTGCAACTCCTGATACATAGGAACACCTTTCTTAGCACAGTTTTAAACAACAATCCATCCTCTGCCATGGCACTAGCATACACAAGAAGTACTGTCGCAGCCATGGAGCTGGAGAAGGCGAGAGTATCTGAAAACAGAAAAACCTTTAGTGCTACCTTTCTTATAAAAACAGGTTCGCCTTCATATGGGCCGTCATTCCTGTATCCTCCTGGCACTGTGAAAGCTGCAGCAAAAGTGATTGTAGCAACCAGTGCGGTGACAATGGATAGTGTATTGACTACGGATTTCATGTCTGAGCTGATTTTTATGCCTTGAAGTGATGGTGGTAGTGGAAGTGGGGACGGATGGACGCTGACTCCGTGGATAGGACGTTCGGGTGGAGGTGGAGGTGAAGGTGGAGATGGAGGCGGAGGTAGAGGTAAAAATAACTGCTCATGCCATTGGTGACGACCAGGGACTGCTCCATGTATTCTCAATTCATCGCGATTTGTATGCTGGCATGCGTGTAAAAACATATTAATGATTTAGGATCTACATATTTAAAGAACACTTGTATGGAGAATTTTAAAATGTCCCAAATTGTGTAATAAGTTACTAGAACTCTTCGTATTCTAAACTCAAGTAAGTACTTGGAACTTTAGAATTTGCAGCATTCTAAAAGCAGAAAATATTCTCCAGAGGCTCTCCTTTGTGACGGTTTGGACGCACGGTGCGCAATGGCAGGTAAATGTCTTTCTTTCTGAGGGCTATTTCAATATTTCAACCACAGCTAATCTTGGTGATACCGTTCGGAATTCTCACCGCAAATGGAGAATTATTAGAAACCAAAGAAAAACATTTTTTCAGAAAATTGAGATTTTCAATCAGCGTGAGATTCCCATCTATCAAAATTACAAAAAGTGAAAAACAATGTGCTCTAATCAATGCTGTGGTGTGTCCAAACTCCTACATGAGCGAAATTTGACCAATGGAAGGATAAAAGCACTGTTTTGTCCTCCCTTTTTTTCTTGAAATCTACTAATTAATCTAAATCTTGACATCTGTTGCTTCTTAATGTCCAGGCAAAACTCAGATTCAGCTTTGGACTCTATACAAATGAGCATATTCGAAGCATTCTGCATTTAGCATATGGATTTAGACAAGATCCTCTCAATCCAGATGAGAGATCCTCTCAATCCAGATGAGAGGATCTTATGGGTAGGTCAACTTTTCTATGGGTGCAGCCATAACCTGTAAAACCAAAAACGCTTGCAAAATGTCTCACTTTCAGCTAAATTTCACTCTAAAAAGAGTTGGACCAACCCCATATTGATTATGTGTGGATAAAAAAAAAAAGTTGGACACATCAATAGACGCCTATAAGATTTCTCCACTCTTACTAACAAATTGAAGATGGTAGTTACAGATAGATATACTTTACCTGTTTCATCTTGTAGCCACAAATATCCATTGCGGTGAGGCCCTCCCGGTTGGTGGCCGCCAAGTTGATACCCTCATATTGCAGCAAAAGCTTCACAATTTCATTGTTATTGGTCATAGCGGCCAGATGCATTGGCGTGTTCCCATCAAAATCACGTTCGTTAATCAGCTTCTTGAACTCTGGCCTGTTTATCAGATATTTAAGGACACCATCGTTCTTCTTAATGACAGCACGGTGAAGGGCGTTGTGGCCTTTTTGGTCGACCAGCTCGGCCGAGTCGGGGCAGTGGTCAAGTATAATTTTAACAGCAGCAAAAGGGCCTCTTGTGGTGGCTATTAGAAGAGGATAGTCGCCATTTTTGTCGGATACATATGCAAGAGAAGGGCCAGCTTGTAGCAAAAGGATAAGGATCTCTCTTCGAGTCTCTATCTCATCATATTGGCCTATAGTTGATGCATAGTGTAAAGCAGTCTTCCCAAAGTCATCTACTTCTTGGATGGAATAACTGGCACGACGCACCAAGATTTTCACAACTCCTGGAAAAGGAATTTTACTCACTTCATATATGGCTATTCTGCAAAGCATATAATGTATATTTCCAATACGCTTTTTTAAGTTTCCATAATTGGGGTTTACCTTAATCAACCCAATCATTCACAGACACTTATACTTAAATTTTATCACAATAAAATTACATTGTGTGTAGTCATTAAACTTTGAGGAATTAAAACTAAGAGCTAAAAGCATTAAATAGTTATCCAACCATTGCTCGTCGTTAGATTGGAATCCAAGGGAATGACGCGTTCTATAACCATTAGACGTTGTAACCATTAGACCTGAAGGTTGTGGATCAAGGGGTATGAATGATCCAAAAAGGTAAATATTATAAATACTCTCAATCTCATTGGGATCATTCCATCCATGACCTCCCTATGATTGCAATGGGCCCATGTGGGTCCTTCAAATGGGTTCACTAGGTACCATGTCCGAACCGTTCCCACCAGAATAAAACAAAATATATCTTCATAGGCTTCCGTTTCATACGATGCCTGTATTGCAAGATAATTATACGGGATTTTCAATCCTCTCTTTCAATTCAAGGGTCTAGCTTTGTGGGCCAGGTGGATGAAAATCCTACACCACCCTTGCGTAGACCCTTTTAGGTAAGGTTGTAAACGAGTTGGTTCCGTTCGAGTCTATGGTGGATACGGAACCGAAACCGTTAAGGACAAAGTGGAACCGAATATGGACCCAAATCCGTTTCGGAACTAGTTTCTTGGCTTCAGAACCGGAAACAAAACCATATATGAGACGGGTATGGATCCGAGTCCGGGTCCGGGTTTAGGTAGAGAATGATATTATAAAAAATATAGTTTTAAGGAGAGATTTTTGAAAATCGAAATAATATGTTGGGTCTCGGATCCACTGGTCCAAAACCAAGACCCATTTGCTTATCGAGGCCTAAATAAAGACCCAGACTCGAATTTTAACGGATCAGAATCTCCGAAAATCCAGGGAACCGATGACCCATTTCCATCCCTACTTGTAGGTGAACATGCTGCATTTTAACAAGCTCCAATGTGACCCAAGAATTCTGTTTGAAGGGGCGAACCCAAACAGCCTATTGGATTTGGTGCATGATTTTCTCGTGGGTTTTGAAAGCGGATGTAAGACTTTTGTTTTGGAAACAGACAGTACGGCGGATGGGGGCAACCATGAAAAAACTCTATACGTAGGTCTGCCCCTACACACAAAACAAATTCTCCTGTGCATCTGCCACTCACGGGGCTTACTGTGCCACTCATGGGGCTTACTGTAAGAGGTAGCATGTGGGTTCAGCCTATGCACTAATCTGAATTGACCATCTTAAAACCCACATATACATCAGATTCCATGGGTTTGCATTAATATTCCAAATGATCTGCACCATTGGATTGTGGATAATTTTTTTTCTTAATATAAAATTATTAAACTTGCGGGTCCGGGATAAGGGATCAGGGGTATGGGATTTAATTTGATATGTGCGCCCTAAAAACATGAATCTTTCCTTCCCCCTTCACATGATTTGTAATTTACTATGCCAGGTAGCTTGCTAGGGCCCACCTAGGCCCCATTGAGACCAGAGGGATGGAAAGACTCATGTGTATAGGCTTACACATCAAATTTCAAGTCAATCCCAAACCTCTAACCTCTTTGATCTATTACCCATAAGTTTAATGTGTTTATATTAAAAATTATATACATAAATAAACAAATTCTGCATTCAATTCAATGGTCTAGTCCATTCAGATTGATGCAAACCCATGTAATACGGTGTATATAGGGGGCTAGGTTAGGATGATCCATTCGAATTAGTGCATCGGTGCGCTCCACATGCCATCTCTCACGATATGCTCCTTGCAAGGTAATTGAACCAGAAAATTTGCTCCATATATTATATATGGTGAGAGGCATCATGGGGCACAGTTGGGGCCCTAGTGATCACAGGAGAAGGGGATGGAAAGAGCCATTTTGGATGGACCCACATATCAAGTTTGGAATTAATACCATACATCTAACTCCTTCATCCATGGCGCACAAGTTTAATAATAATGACTTTATATTAAAGGAAAAGTTTCGACCTTCGATCCAACGGTCCAATCCATTCAGATCAATGAAACTCAACAAATCTGGTGACATTTCGAATGGATTATAAGGTGGGCCCCACTATGTTGCAATCACCATAATATGGTGAGAAGTGTATGCATATGATCAGAATCTCTAGTAGATAGCTTTGCTCATTGGCATTTACCTGTCATGTGTGCGAGGTAGCTTGATGGGGCGTAGCTCAGGTCCCACTGATCACGATACCAGGGGATGAAAAGATCCTGTACCCCTATTTTCTCAGATTCCGAGAACTTCCAACAGTCAGGCTATGGCTTAAGGTATTAATCAAAGGGGTCTGAGCGATCCTGAATTGTCTTAATATAAATTTACAGTATCTAGGTCCAATTTTTTCATTTTTGTGTAGAGTGGAACCGACTTAGAGTCTAAAATAGATTTTTAGTCTTTACTTTCAAGCATTTTCGTTCTTATAGCTTAATTTATGTTATAATCTTATTTAATTATTGACAAAATGGAGAGAGACATCTCACTATATGTGAAAAGTATTTTAGGTACTATATAAGGAGTCAAAGGAGGTGTCTACACCCACCCCCATTGAACTACCACTTATCACAAAATCAATTGGTGATAGGAATTGGTACAACAATATTTTTATGGTGAGGGCGAGGGATCGACCACAATTATGACCGTTCAAAAGCGAGAGTGGACGTTGACGTCAACAATGACCTTTCTCCCTTTTCTAATACAATTGCCTTTTACCCCAAAAAAAAAAGCACTTAATTTGATGATCATAATCCTTTGATCATACCCAGAAATTTAATGATTTTAACATTAAATTTTTTTATTTTTTTTTATGCTCGCGATGCAATGGTTTAGACCCAATGAATCGGGGCAAACTCGATGGGGTCTGTGTGACATATGGGAGCAAGGGGGCATGTGGATGATTCATTTTGATCACTGATAGGGTGGGCCACACATGCTACCCCGCATTGTAGAACCGTGCGAGGTGGATGCATAAGTCGATCACCAATCAAATGGACCATCCAACCCCAACTCCCCATATATATATCACTCGGTACAATGGGTTTGCACCGATCCATTCAGACCAAACCATTGGATCGAGAGTCAGTTTTTTGTTGTTTAATATAAACCTATTAAGCTTATGGGCCACCATAGATCACAGGGTTACAATCATCAGAATGACTTGAAATCTGATATCTAACGTTGTCCCACATGGATCTTTCTATTACAAGATCTGTGGGGAATCAGGTGTGCCGAAATAGCATCTAGCTCGTAAATAGCAAGTCACCTTGCTACTGGGGTCCATGTATGTAGTTGATCCCATGGAATCTTCATTGATCCAAATGGACTGAACAGTTTGATTGAATTTTTTTTACCGTGGGCCACAAATGAATGGGTTGGGACTAATAGAATGACTTGAAATCTCATATCTGTGGTGGTCCATCTGAGATCTTTTGATCCACAGCCATATATGATTGGTGGCGCTTTAGGTGAACCCATTACATGTCTCACATAGAAGCAGACCTATATATCTCATAGTAAGGTGAGAGATGCTCCCACAAGAGCATCTCCCATATATATATATAACTTAACTGGGGCCCCAACCAATCACAGTCAAGATAAGGGGAACGAAAGATCCAGATGCTGCCAATCAATTTATGAGTCTTTGAGTCAATTCTATCATACTAACTCTCTGATCATAGCCCTCAAGTTTAATAGTCTTAAAATTAATTTATTTGACTTGGATCCAACACACCAGCTCATTTATTTATTTATTAGTTGATGTAAAACCAATAAGATCAGTGACATAGTAGATTTTAACTATAAGAAACTGGTAAACTTTCGAGTGTGAATATTGAGTCCGGATTCCCTGTTTTGCAGAAATATGGAGATACTGTTTCGTCCTATCAAATCATGTTAGCCGTATAAAATCCAATGCCAACTAATGAACCCTCCTTGGAATGAAAAAAGAAATGAAAATATTTTATATAATTGGCATAATTTAATAGAACGAAACAGTATCCTCCTGTTTCAACAGCGAAACAAGGGATCTGGACTCGTGATTATCCGATTGGGATGGTTTGGTTAGCCAACATCTAATCCACAATAAGAGCCAATATATATCTTTATATCCTATTTGCGCAACAAATGAATGTGACCAAGAAACATTACCCAATCGGCCTTTAATAACAGCAATATGCAAAGGAGTCTGTCGTTGTGGCCCTTCAGAGCTGAAATTTCCTTTGTCTATCATCTTCGTTACAACTTCCTCTAGCCCTGCCTCAGCAGCCAAGTAAAGTGGACTCTCTCCTGTTAAGTTCACATCACGCGCGAGCTCACACATCCGCTGATCAAAACTAACCAGATGCAATGCCACTTTCTCATGCCCCCTCTTCAGCGCCTCATGGAATGCAGTACTACCATCCATGTTCTTCATCCTCAACGCCGCACTACCAAGCTCTCCGGACAAGGCTCCTTCCTCCGAAGTGGGTGTAAGAAGCTTTGTCAGGCTAAGATGACCGGCCCTTGCCGCCATGTGAAGTGGGGTGTCACCTTTGGAGTTGGGCTGAGAGATGAGGGATGGTTGGAGTTGGATCATCTTCTTCACAATATTTTGATGGCCGAATCTGACTGCAATGTGGAGGGCCGTGTTCTTCTGAGGAGTTAGACAGAGAGTGAGGTCTGGAGGGCTTTTGCCTTCCATGATACTTGTTAGAAGCTCTATTTTACCTTCTCTTACAGCTTTGTGGAGCTGGGAATCCATTTTCTCAGGTGTCTTAGTGCTGTCTTGTGCGGTACTCGCCATCTCCGTTCGACTGAGGAGCTGAATTGAGGTTAAGTTTTCTTCCCATGCAGTAGGTGAATCTATAGGTACTAGGTATTTCAAGGAGAGCTCTCTCTCTCTCTCTCTCTCTCTCTCTCTCTCTCTAAATAAAGTATATTAATTTTTGCTGACTTGGTTTGTATACGTGGAGCCATTGACCTAAGCTGTAATGTTGAGTTCTAGATACCCACTAATATTAATCGGTCATCATCCGAGTTGCTAGCTTCTAACCACCCAGGCTAGTGCCTCCACAAGTCAAAAACCAGACAACCTGTTGCAGCTGGCAACCGTATAAACAGATGATTACATTTTCTTTACATCTGAACTTCTAAGACTTTGAAAATAAAGACATTCTACCTTCTATACATTAGAACGTATTTGGATAGACAAAAAATAGACTTAAGTGAAATTAAATGGCCACTAAAAATAGAGTAAAGTGAACTCTATCATATTTGGTTGAGTCTGTCGGGACAGATCACGAAGGATTGCTGTCAGCTATAAGTACATCCATTTCACTTCAACTCTAAATACTCACATAGTTTAGAGTAAACATGGATTCTATTCGAAGCCTTAACTTCACACCAAGCATCCAAAAAGAGTGAAGTAAAATGAAGTGCTCTACCTTGATTTCAACTCACTTCTCCCCACTTCAATCCTGATGTGAAAATCTACTTCACTTTTCTCCCCCTCATTTATCCAAATAGGCCAATGGCCTGCATTCCATAAATGAAACTCTTTGCTCTCGTCTTACCAATGAGAGTTTCCATTGGCCCCAATTTGACACTAATGCAAACATCATTCACCATTAGATTTATTTACAAATCACTGACTACACATTCTTTTTAACATTAAATATTTAAAACTTTGGGGCTAAGATTATTTGATTACAATGATTTTACCTACTTTTTGTTCACAACCACATCTATATATGTACTATGGCGCATGTAAGTTGCACCAATGGGTTCGGTAGAGCTGCCTTTTGTTGACTGCTATCGGTCACTTGAACTGGACAAATTTATAAAGACCCGTTGTGCATGGGTCAATATTGTTTAAACCACTGTGTCATTGAGAAGTCTATGCATACACATGGCAAATCCCAAAAATTCGGAACACGAGGTCCTAAAACCCTCTAATTAAACCTTTTGCACAACTAACTACTCTTTAAAAAATTCTTTATATCAGTATAACTTATGCCAGCCTGACAAAAGATTCAACATGACCATGTGCACTAAGTACACATGAGCTCCTCAATTTATCCTTCCAGGTGGTTGTAATCAACATGACTGGACTAACATGGAATCGGGATGCCCTGTTGCATCTCTGATAGACTATGCTGTAACAGGTGCTTGCAACTTGACTATGGGGCCCACGTGATGATAATCCATACCATTCATCTTTGTAGGCACTGAAGGGGATAGAATTCAAGATGAACGGTCCAGATTATCAACATGTGGGGCCCCACAATAGAGTTCTACACATCCATCCATTACTGGGAAAGTCTATTAGAGATGCTACTGGGATCCAGACTCCCTAGCTACCAATGGTATTGTGGCCTGAAATGTGGCCATGTAATGTCAAGAGCATCCGAAGTACTACTGTGAGAGTATCCGGAGTTCTGGACACTTAAAAGCTGATTCAGGGCAGCTAGGACTAAGTTTTCCACCATAAGATTATGATTAGAACTTGAATACTTGATACACAAACTATCATTTACGAGTCTGGATCTTCGGTTTTCAACTACTTCCGCTCACGCGAAGCATGTGATCATCGATTTTTCATTTCTCAGTACACAACTCAGGTGGCTGGGATCCAGTCCTCAGGTGAGGACAGTAGACCTCGAGTAAGGTGAGGGAGCCCTCTGCTGAGGGAAGTAGAAATCAAGTGAGGTGAAACAGTCCATAGGTGAGTGAAGGTGACTGCCCAAGGTTGTAAGAACTGAAGGAATAAAATGACCATTGTTCTCTTATTTTATTGAGGCACTAAAATGAAGACTTCTTTCCAGCAGAAACCATCTGATTGTGCTTGGTTGCTAATTTTTTATGAAAATATATAATGACTAAAATTGTCCTCAATTTACTGATAAATTAAATAAATTTTGAAGGTATTTTAGTAAGAATTTAGCTTAATTGAGGCAGTACTAAGTAGTTTGGCATCCATGATATATATACTCCTTGCATGCATTATAGATAGGTTCCCTTTGTTTTTCCCAAATTAAAGAAAAATACATTTTATGTAACCGTCCCCCAACTTGTAGCTAAGCTAGTAAGGGGCGTGAGTTTATGAGTAAGAGAGTCTGAGTTCTAGTTCTCGTGTAGCCAAAAAAAAAAACCTAGTTCATGTTACCAAATTAAATTTGAAATCGAAACATAAATAGAGAAGCTCGAGGTACCCTACTGGTATGGGTGTCTCATCACACACAGCTGCCCAATGAGCAATCCCTGGACAGATATGTGTTGTCTTATACTTTTTGTACTACTCGATCACCCATAAAAAAATAAAAAAATAAAAAAAGAGGAGAAAAGGAAAACGAAACATAAATAAAAGGGGGAGAGGTTTAAGAAGTGAGGAGTTAGGTATCTATGCTGGAGACCTAACTAATGGAACCATCACTTTCCCTGTGATTTAGTGTGATGTGCGCCTCAGCATTTTATACATGCAAGAAAGAATATATAAGAAAAGAAGTCTTTCATAAAAGAGGAGAGATTATATGATAACCCTTTTATAAAACCGTTAATCCTTAGCTATTAGATCTTTTAATATAAAGGCATTGCTCGGGGAACCTAAAAAATTATAACAAATGGACCCTTATCTGCTTTGCATTACGTCCTAGGAATGTATAGAAAGAAGCATTGTGAGGTGACTCAAGACAACCCCTAAGGGGTTGGCCGAGTGGTCATGACCACGGTTCATCGCTCTTCCGGAGCTAGAGATCTTGGTATCGACCCTTGTTTCCCCACTCTTCAGGAATCGAACGTTGAGTCCACTAGTGCTACCACCTTGGGGCCACCGGGGTGTTTACCCAGCTTTCCTCTGGGCCCGAAGGGATTAGTCCGGCCCAAAGCTCTGATAAGAAGAAGAAAAAGAAAAAAAAAGGTGACTCAAGACCCAAGGATTTAAAGGTGACTATCGACCCTTGGTTCCCCTTTTTTTTTTTTTTTTTTTTTTTTTTTTTTTGGAATCACTCCCATAAAGTATTCATTATTTGAAGGCATTAAATAGATTTCACCTCAAATTATATTCATTTGAAGGACTTCTATAGAAACCTCTAAGTCTTCACTTTTAGCCCCCTTAATAGAAATGCATTGCTGAATAAATCTTATGAATTCAGTGCGGATGAAACAAATGCCGTCTTATAGAATTCTTTTCTCCTTTATTGAAATTAAATTCACAAATTAAAATTAAACATTAATTTGAATTTACAAAAGGAAAATTTCCAAATCTTTTTTTTTTCCTATTAATCTAACAATCCTAGATCGGGGGTGGGAGTGCTGGTCCCACAAATTAAAGCCGACTATCTCTGTTTTTGGCATGATGGAATTGGAAAATCTAGTTCTGATTGTGATTATCTTGATTCTAGAGAATATGATTTGAGACAATTTACGATGGAAATGATTTTGTAGATGATTTCATCTTAGGATAAAATAAGCTGCAGCTTATGAAAGCCCATGTCATATATATATATATATATATATGTAGTGGGGGCCCTACATTTAAATTATTACCATTGGATATGGATGTGAAGGCCCCCTCCCTATCTCTCATAGTAAGGTAAGAGATGCTCTCACAGAAGCATCTCCATATATATATATATATGCCATCCCTCTCCTTAGCTCAAGTGGATGGGAGAGGGTTGTATGCTGCCTAGTAAGGGGCCCACTATTTGATCCATCCAAATGGACCACACACAGGGACCCCCTGAATTGCACATGTCCACCAAAATTTGGCCCCATCCGATTAAACTAGACCGTTGGATCGAGTGATACCCTTCCGAATGGACTATACACCGTTAAAATTTTGTGGCCCAAATGGAGATGATAGAAATCAAGGTTTTAAATAATTCTTTTGGAGAGGATGGCCCCTTTGTGTCCTTCAAATCCCCCCATCCCCATTCCCATACGGGTCCCCAGGTGGGCCCAAGCTATTGAGCGGACACCATTATCCTCAACTCGAGCTGAGGCTAGGGGGGCTCATATATATATATATATATATATAGGGAGATGCTCCTATGAGAACATCTCTCACCTTATATGAGAGATTGGGTGGGGGCTCTCACATCCACATCCATATCCAATGTCAACAACTTAAATGTGAAGGGCCTCACCCTTATCTCTCATATAAGGTGAGAGATATCTCTCATAGGAGCATCTCCCATATATATATATATATATATATATATATAAAGAAACATTCGCGTGCATTCGTCCCTCACCCTATAGGGACACTTACATATATAGCTTTCTCTCTTTGCACATAAACATTCATTTTCTGCATATGATGATATATAACTTTTCCTCTTTTCCACATGAATATTTTCAATTACGTAAGTGTCTCTCACCCTATGGTGAGAGATAGATGCACATGAATATTCCCATATATATATATATATATATGGGAAATTCTCAAAAACCCCCCTTGTTAAAAAAGGGGCATAAACGTCCATTTTACATATCCAATTAAATGATGCCACGTCAGAAGTAAGTTACATGATTGGATAAATATTGCTGCCTTGAAATTTACTAAAAATATGGAAGAATCAAGTTAACCACTATAAGAGTATCGAAATTCTCTCCTTCCCTCAAAACCGAGAAACAAATAATTCTTGATTGGAAACTTGTAAGAAACAATCTCCCATGTGGGGCCTAGGGATTTATTATATGAATGTCATCAAAGGACATTTGTGGGCTTCATGCATATCTCCTTCAAGTAGGTTTCAACCATTTCTGAAGTAATTATCTCCCGTGTGGGGCCTATCGATTTACTATAGAAATCCCATCAAAGAAAATCTAGTGCTTCATGCATATCAATGGGTTATGATTTTTTATGGATGTCATATGATGGGCCATGTCAATTCGAACTCAAACCTGTGTGAAATATTAATGTTCATTGGGTTATGGGTTTTTATGGATTAATGCCATGTGGTGGGCCATATCAATGAGAACTCAAGCCTTTGTGAAGTAGCAATGTTCCATGTGGGGCCTAGGATTTATTAAAAGACTCCCATGAAGAAAAATCGTTGAGCTTCCATGCATGTCGTATGAAAGCAATTGGTTTCAAGGTTGGATTACCTAATTTCAAGAAGATAAGATCGACTAGCAAAGAAACTGAATCGGATAATTAGCAAGTTTCAAGGAGGAGATAATGGAAGTTGGAAATGAGCCTATAATAAGACTCTTAAATTAGATGCTTATGTCAGCATATAATTATCTTGATTCTTCATTCTCATTGGATGTTGGGAATGGGCGTTTTCTTCATAAAAACTCCCCCAGAGTTTTATATATATATATATATATAAATATATAGGGGCTGACTCTCCTAAGCTCAAGCTCAGGATAAGGTAAGCTTAAGTGTGTGGCGGGGCCCACTTGGGGACCTACATGGGGATGGAGATGGGGGGATTTGAAGGACTCCCTGGGATCCTCCTCTCTACAAAAAATCAGTCTCAACCGTGATTTCTATTATATCCATATGGGCCCAAAAGTTTAATGGTCAAGAGTTCATTTGGATCGATACATAGTCGATCCAACGGTCCAGTAAATTCGAATTTGACCAAAAGTTGGTGGACATGTGCAATTTAGGGGAGTCATGGGTTCGGTTCATTTGGATGGACCAAAGGTGGGCCCCACAATCATGAGCTTACGGAATTTTCTCCTAAACTTGAGTTTAAGAGAGCCTTTTAGATATATATATATATATATATTTATTTATATATATATATGAGGGAAGCTAGAAAACTCCCCCGGCCGTTTTGCAAAAAAAAAAAAGAAAAAAACTCATATCATGTCGAGTCCAATGAGGTTCAAGCAAATTTTTTGGCATAAGTCATATGACCAATTTTAGTTGATTCAGGTCCAAGCCATATGGCCAATGTTGGTTGAATATGGGAGAGTCATTACATTAACATCCAGGTCCAAGCCAATTCTTGGCCTAAGGTATATGACCAATCTTTGTTGATTCAGGTCCAAACCAATGTTGGTTGGCCAAAGCCATGTGACTAATTTGGTATAAGTCATATTTGGCGTAAGCCATATGACCAATTAACCTTACCAACCATTTTTTACCTTAACCAATTTTTGGCCTAAGCTATATGACCAATTTTTAGCCTAAGTCATATAACCTTACCAACCATTTAATCATGAATACTTTTTCCACCTTTTCCACAAATCATAAAGGGATGTTGGAGCCTTCCCATCCTTCCCATCGATCATCCAAAGCCCTTGGTCTCCCTTAAATCAAGGTTAATTATCTTTTATTAATGGCATATGGCGTGCCACTTCAATTAGACTTCAACCATTTGTAAAGTAACAATCTCCAATATGGGGCCTATGATAGTAGGATATATTTTGTGATTGCCATCAAAGAGAATATAAGGGTTTCATGAATTTGAATCTCGATAATTGGGTTAACGGGGGATGCAAGAATTTAATTAACAAGCACACATGTGGGGCCTATATATGACGATTGCCATCAAAGAAAATCTTTTGTCCTAAGCCATATAACCTTACCAACCATTTACTCATGAATGCTTTTTCTACCTTTTCCACAAATCATAAAGAGATATTGGGTTATGGGGGGGAGCTAGAAATTTATTAACATGCTCACATGTGGGGGTATGATGATTGCCATCAAAGAAAATCCAAGGGCTGACTTTATTTTCTTAGTTATGACTACAATTCTCCATGTTTTAAGAAGAAGATAACAAAATAGTATAGATTACCTAGTTTTTAAGAGAATCAATTGAGAACCAGAAATATATAAATAGAGAGAGAAAGATAAGCTTATGATATTGATGACATGTGCTAGACTTTGATAGGCTAAGAAAGGGGATTTTTTTATTTTATTTTTTTGGGGATTCGGCAAGAGGTCCCTCAAAGTATGACTTTGTTGCAAGCAATCCACAAAAAAAAGTCATGCAGCCAAAGGTCCTCTAACACATTTCCATACCTAAAATGTCTAATTTACCCTTTCTTTAAATCATATCCCATGATTGGTGGGATATCCCATTAATAATAGTCAACTACCATTTAATGGGCCACGATTAATGGAATCTCATTAATGCGATGTTCAAATAAATTCTAAAAACACACAAATAAATTTCAAAATAACACAAATAAATTTCAAATAACGCAAATAAATTTCAAAAAAAGCAATAAATTTTAAAAGAACACAGATAATTTTAAAAAGACACAAATAAATTTCAAAAGATATAAATAAATTTCAAAAGATGAAAATCAATTTCAAAATATCCAAAATAAATTTCAAAAGATCCAAATAAATTTCAAAAAAATATAAATAAAATTTTGAAAAGACTCAAATAAATTTCAAAAGACGTAAATAAAATTAAAAAACGCAAATAAATTTAAAAAAACGCAAATACATTTGCCAAAACGAAGATAACCCAATTTTCCAAATTAGCGAATAATGTGGCAAAAAACTCAAGTCTTTTTTGTTAAAAACTCAGTTAAATTTATTTCAAAAAATACAAATAAATTTCAAAAGACACAACTAAAATTCAAAAACACAAATAGATCTAAGAAAATATAAATAAATTTACCAAAAACACAGAAAGATTTGTTCAAAAACTTACTTAAATTTTTTTAAATGGAGATAAATTTTTCAGAAACTCACCTATATTTTTCAAAAACGCAAATAAATTTAGCAAGAACTTAGATAGATTTATTCCAGAACTCAGATAAATAGCCAAAAACTCGGATAGATTTGTCCAGAACTCAGATAAATAGCCAAAAACTCAAATAGATTTCTCCAGAACTCAGATAAATTGGTCCAAAACTCAGATAAATTTATTCCAGAATTCAGATAAATAGCCAAAAACTCAAATAGATTTGTCCAGAACTCAGATAAATTTGTTCCAGAAGTCAGATAAATAACCAAAAACTCAGATAGATTTGTTCAAAACTCAAATAAATTTGACAAAAAATACAGAACTCATATAAATTTGACTTTGATTGGAATGAGGATGAACTTCTGGAACAGGGCCAGGTCGAACCTGACCTGCAACCAACCTGCCCAAACCGACCCGAACACAACCCGGAACCAAACCCAAATCGGTCTTCTTCCCCAAAGAGAACTGAAGGCTCGATCTCACACCGAGGTCGAAGTCGATCTCTGTTTGGAAACAAGGAACAGAACCCACATGGTTTGGGAATTGTAGAAACAGAACCCATCATGTTCTGGAACAGGGCCGGTCTTCTTGTCACCATTCTTTTCACAATATGGTTGTCTTGGTCAAAGAAAGAGTTTTTTGTGCTTTTATGGCATACAGGGCCGGTCTTCTTGTCACCATTCTTTTCACAATATGGTTGTCTTGGTCAAAGAAAGAGTTTTTTGTCCTTTTATGGCATAAAGTGACGAAGTGGGTTGGAGCCTCTTTTGTTTCAGAAACTGTGATTGGAGAAAAGAGTTTGGATTTGTTGGTTGGTTCGGATTGTAGCTGGTGCAAAGAAGCAGATCGGATGCCGAAATTGCAGCGCCACCGTTGCCGGAGAAGACCCCACAAGCCGTCGCGTGCAAGTCGTTGTTCGTTGCCGGACTCCAGACTAGTGTAGAACAGGTTTGAAGAAGAAGACGACCCTGCATTGGGATGATTTCAGGCCGGTTTTGTGATTTGAAGCCGCTGCCGCCCATCGCTATATTCGCCGAAACTTGACCGGAGGAGGATCGTCGTCGTTGTAGAAAGTCTCCGGTTGCTGGGGAGGAAAAAGTTGCAGATCTGAATTGGATCGGTTCTGTTACAGAACTGTAATAGACCGAGTGGGAGAAGAAGGAACCCAGATCTCTGGGTCAGTTTTGGGTCGGTTCCAATCCTTCGATCACAAACACAGCACAATCCAATCCTAGAAACCCTAGGCTCTCTCCTTGTCCAAATTGAAAAACAAGAAGAAGAGGATAATGGAAGATTTAAAATTTCAAAATTTAAAATTTTATGCCTAATCAGTTAAAAGGACAAATCAGTCATAAAAATATATGAGGTGGCGTGTCTAGGGACCTCTCACCGAAATATGTCCAGGCTGCATGGACTACACGCCTTAGAAGAAAAGTTGATGGACTGGAGGCCTTACAAGTTCCATATGAGGGACCTTTCGCTAATTATCTCTTTCTTTTTTGGCAAAACGCCGGGGCAATTTTCTAGCATCCCCCTTAATAGGATCTAATTTACTTTAAGTACAAACAATTGAAGGGCTTTTATATATCTTCACCTCTATCCCTTCAATTTTATTCCCTTTGATAGACAGTCATTGCAAAGAAATCCTATGAAACCAGTACCATTAAACAAATACAGTCTTAAAAAATTCTTTTCTCCTCCATTTTGAAACAGATTTTAGAATCTAGATACCACTACAAGAAAATGTGGATTCAGTGACAACTATTCAGTGAGGGAGGTACATATTGTCACTGAAAGTAATTGATCTGTGACAAGAACTTTTCATTGTCACATATAAATAGTCGTCATGTTTCATTAGTGACAAGAAAGTATATTGTCACGAAATTGGACTTTTCAGTGATAAAGGGTTTTTAGCTCATCACTGAATGTTGTCACAAAATACGTCGAAAAATTTGGCGCAAAATACACTGGACGACTTGTTGGCGCGTTAATTCATCCCACGCTTTTTTCCCTCCCGCGCTGCCCTAGCTACCGTTTTCCCTCTTATCCCTCTCATTTCTTTCTTTCCCTCCTCTCCTCTCCTCTCCTCTCCATTCCACTATCGATCGTCGTCCAGAACGATTCTCCTCTGTCCAGAACGATTCTCCTCTGATCTTTTTCTATCTCTCCGTCTCTCTCCCAGGCGCTGCTCTCCATCCCTTTCTATCTCTCCCTCTCTCTCCCAGGCGCTCCTCTCCATCTATCGATCGTCTACTCATCTCCGGAACCCATCTCCTCTCATCCCTTTCTATCTCTCCCTCTCTCTCCCAGGCGCTCCTCTCCATCTATCGATCGTCTACTCATCTCCAGAACCCATCTCCTCTCATCCCTTGCTATCTCTCCCTCTCTCTCCCAGGCGCACGACCCTCTCATCGCCAGCACTGCGAAGCGCGAAAAGGAGCCCCGGACGCCAGCAGAGCCTTCATCTTCCTCCTCGTGCCGCCGGACGCCTCCCCTGCACCAGGTACACCCCTCCCTTTTCCTGCACTCTGCACACACTGCGTGCCATTCCCCCTCTCCTCTTTATTTCTTCTCTGTTCTCTCTCTCCCTCATTCCCCATCTCTCTATTTCCTCTCTGTCTGCTTTCCTCCCTCCCTTCCTCTCTTCTTCTTCCTCCCCTGTCTCCCCTCGCCTACGCACCTGCACACCACTCCCTCTCTCCCTCGGTTCTCTCTCTCTCTTTCCCTCTCTCTTCTCTTCTTCCTCCCCTTTTCCTCTCCCTCTCCCCTGTTTCCTCTATTCCGCCCTGCGCCCACCTACACACCACTCCCTCTCTCCCTTGGTTCTCTCTCTCTTTTCCTCTCTTCTCTTCCTCCTCCCCGGTTCCTTTCCTCTCCTCTCTGCCCTGTGCAGCCTCCTTTTCCTCCTCCTCTTCTTTCTTTCTTCCTTATCTTTCTCCCTTATCTCCCTTTCCCCTTTCTCATTCCACGCTCTCAGCAACCCCCTCTCATTTTCCTCTCCCTTCTCCACTCATTCATCCCTTCTCCACTCTTCCTGCACTCTGCACACACCCGCGTGCCATTCCCCCTCTCCTCTCTCTTTCTTCTCTGTTCTCTCTCTCCCTCGTTCCCCTAGGCTATGACGCAGCCCATATACAACTACACACTGCCATGTCGCTACTGTATATGCCTAGGTAAAATATCAGGTCATCTACTTACAAGTTACAGCAGTCTTCCATTTATGAAATAAATGGGTGGCTACAGAGAATGTTTCAGCATCCAAAATTATTGAAGACATCTTCACTTGGTGTATATCGACGCTCATGTTGGGGTTGTGTAGCCAAGCTTAATCTTGTTTTTCTCTAATTTATACATAAATTTTTGGTATACAACTACCTTTCAAAACTACATAACTATCCTAATTTCGTCGAAGTACTACTGGCCGATTCCTCCTTGTTCTAACCAAGTCTTGAATGCCGCTCTCCTCCCACAAGGACTCTAATGTCCATTGGCAACTGCTGGGCAAGTGGATGTATTTAGTTTCTTAGAAGTCTCAATATTTGAAAAAGGGGAACATGTTGAGATTGGTTCCTCTGTATAAGGGTTCTGTTTGTAATCTCTATTTAGTTAATCACATTCATCTCTTTGTAGTGTCACATGCATATTCATAGTTTCTTCTCTGCTGATTAATTTTGGGTGTGGAGGAAGAAGTACCCCAACCAATGGGCATTCTTTAATAAAAAGACTGATTTTGATGATAATGCCCAAAGCACATTTAGGATCCTACCAAAATATGAGTGATTAGAGGGCCCCATATGCTTGCAAATAATATATTGAAGAATTTTCACGAATTGGAATTCCCAAAGTTGATTTCTGTCTTTAAATAAAGAAAGAATAAATTGTGATTATTCTGGAAAAACCATGTGCATGATCAATGGAAAGGAGTTCTTGTATTTTGGGTAAAAATAAATAAATAGAGAGGAGTCAAGATGGAGTATTTTGGATGTCAAATGGTCTTAGTAGTCCCCCAAGCACCCAATTTCTTCAGCATGGAGCCCAACTTCAAATCATTTGGGTCAGGGCTCATTAAATGGGGCCAGTTTCTGGTCTGAAAAGTGGTTCATATCACTTATAATGGGTTTGGATCCTTTTGATTACTTTTGAGTAAAAAAGTCCAATAATATCTTATAGAATCTATATGGGTTGAGATTCCTCTGGATAATCAGGTTATTGGGGGCCCCTTGCCAGCCTTACATGCTTGAGACTGAAACTGCCAATGTTGCATTGTTTCCACTGTTTGGGCATCATTAACTAGATGAGGCCTTTGGCATGCCTTCACACAAGAAGTTTTTCTTAGCAACCCCAAATTTATATATATATATATATATATATATATATATATATCAAGTAAAGAATGTTTTATTTTGTTACTTCAAAAATGATTATTAGGGGACCACCGAGCACCATCACCACCACTATTCCAGTGGGCCATCGATCAAGTGGGCCCCACGATCTTCATCATCCCTAATTTCAAGCTTCACTATTTGGTAAGCTTCTTCCATTAGATTTAATTGTCAAATGGTTTTGATTTATGGAAAATAAATGGGATGAATTGTGATGATGGAGATGATGTGTATAAACAAATGGTTTTGATTTATGGAAAATAAATTTAAGCTTCTTTGTTTTTCTTCATTTCTCCTTAACTCTGTGAACTTTTGCTCGTCCTCCCAGCTAACACTTTAGCTCCCTAGCTCTCTTTCTCTTACTTACTTGCTTTAGTTCATTCAATTCAAGGTTTGTATTATTTTCACCATTTTCCCATCAAACTCATCATCTTCATCTTCTTACTTACCATCTCCATGTTTCTTTTCATTCCTTCTTGTTTTAGAAGCTTTTAGCTCTGGGATTTGGTTGGGAACTTGGAGACAACAATTAGAGCCTTTGGAATTGAGGCAAGTGAATAAGTATATTTGTATTACAACATTAATATGATCGATTTAAGAAACTATGCATATTAGATATCCATTCAAGCTCCAAGTGATGTGCTTTAATTTCAATTTTTGTCATAAGTTTATGTTGAGCTGATTTAATGAATTATAGGATATCTATATGATGTGTATTTGATCAATTTGATATCGAAAATGGTAGTATATCATGTATATTTCAATGTGAATATGTAACTGGACAAAAGAATGAGTTTGCATAGTGGGTTGTTTCAGCTTGTGAGTGTTGGCAGCATGCATGCCCAAGAATAGTAACTAGTAGCCCAACATAGGGAAAAACTAATTGTTAGTTCTCCTATGTCAACTTTCTAAATGTTGTTGAAGCTGCTTTCATATTTGTTACTGTAGAGATGGCTGAACAAGTACTGTGTTTTCTGTTTTCTGTCTCAGAAGTGGTTTGTTTTTTTGTGGGTATTTTCAGGTTCTATGCGAATGGGTGTCTTTCTATTATCTTTTGTTTTCTTTTCCTTTTTTTTTTACCTGTTCTGTTCTCCTTGTTCTGCTGGAGGTGTTTCGTTATCTGAAATTCTACCATTATAATTTTATCTCCGAAGTTGAAGTCGTATGATGAACTTAATGAAAATGATGTAAGTAGGTTTCCCATCTTAGGAGTTAATTCTATAAAGGGAGAGTGAAATTGCCATCTCACAAGGGGCGAAAGTAGTATATAAATTAAGTATTTTGACTGAAATTGCAATCCCACAAGTGGTGCAGGGTGAGTGCAGGCTTTATAGTTGTGTTTGGATTTACTACTAGAACTGGAATTTCAGTCAAACTTTTCTAAGAAATTATGTTAATGTTTTTGTTAACTGTTATATATGGTGGCGAAAATAGTAACTACACATTTGTCTGTTCAACAAAGTAAATGATTATACAGAGGAAAGGGCACATCATAGTTTGAAAAAAAAAAAAATAGAAGCTAGGTCTAATAAATGACTTCAGGGTCCAGTAAATGACTTATTTGGAATTTTGAAATATTGCCAAATATGATATAATGCGAACTATAAAAGCACAAAAAATCCCTTTGAAATTCTCATTTACTGTGTAAAGTCAGTAAAGCAAACTTGCACTGTGAAAATAATGCTTTTCATTGATAGGGTAGCATTATTTGCATCCATATTTCAGACTCTGTAAAATGCTTCATTATAACTCTGAGCCGCATATCAATGCCATGTCTGCATTTGTATCTGACATCATAATTTTAATGACAAAAAGAGTTGCCTTAGATGTGGAAATTTAACACATCTAAGGCAACTCCAGTTGTACTGAAGGGAGAGATAGAGAGTAATGGAAAGTTGCAGTAACTTATGCCTAGCTATCAACAAAGACAAAGTTTATCTTTATGACTATCTTTTCTCTAATTAATTATAAATACTTGTTCTCTGTTTTAATAGAATACTTGGTTACAAACAAGTAATCATCTTGATCCCTTTAGGAATGTGATGATCCGTGAAATAAATGTGATACTATCTTGACATAAATTCAAAGAATCAATATCCCTTTATTATGGAGTGAATGAGAACCAGTGTCCTGAGATTAGGGAGTGAATGAGATATGTTGCCCTTTTGGTTGATTCTGCTGATGTGCATCTTTATCACACCCCTTCAAATTTGATGGATTTGGAGAGCATTAATAATGTACTGCAAGATAATTTCTCTTTTTCAAATTGTGTTAGCAGTCATAGAAGATTTGGTATTATATATATGGTCCTCTACTCTCACTAATAAGGATGCCAAATCTTTTGCAGGACGATATCTTATTACTTCAGGGAATGATGGTGATGCTTGTTGCTCAAAGATGCATGGAAGCTCTCACTAATGAGGATGCCATTTTGTTATGCCTTGGATACCATTTTGTTATTATGCCTTGGATAATTAAGAACGCAACTGTTATGTATCTATTTTTGGATAATTAACTTTCTAGCTATAGCTAGCTAGATAAACTCATATGATGGATTTTGTATGAAATGATGGATAAACTTTTTGCTATTAATGTTGTAGGTGGTGGAAAATATAATATTTAGCAAGTTTTTTGTTCTTAAAATGTTGATTTGTATTTTTTATATCTAGATGAATTAATTACATATGAAGCAGGTAATTGATTATTAAGTATATGCATGTGTAATATGTTTTTTTAATGAAGCTTGTAAAGCAGTGACAACAATCAGGTAATATCATTGTCACTGTAATTAGTCATTTGATCAGGAATCATGATTCTGTGACAACATATGTAGTCACTTGAAGGGTTACAGTAACAACAAATAAAACTTGTCCCTATAATCGTTCAGTGACAATGTTAGTTGTCACTGAATACACACCAATTTATAAAATTACCATTTATGGTTTACTATATAGTGATGAGTATTATGTAACATAAATTGGGTAGTGACAACACATGGTCGTCACATATACTTTGAAGGGTTACAGTAACAACAAATAAAACTTGTCCCTATAATCGTTCAGTTACAATGTTAGTTGTCACTGAATACACACCAATTTTTAAAATTACCATTTATGGTAGACTATATAGTGATGAGTATTATCGTAACATAAACTGGGTAGTGACAACAAATGGTCGTCACATATACTAATATATTTAATGACGACCTATGTTGTCACAAAAAACCCACGTTCAGTGACGAGCAAACTTGTCACTGAAAAGAAAGCATCAGTGACAAGGACATTTTGTCGTCACAAAAAACCCACGTTCAGTGACGAGGACATTTTGTCGTCACTTAGATCTTCAGCGACACCTACATATGCGACGAGTATCAGTCGTCACTAGGTTGGTCACTAAAACTCGCCCGTGACGACTATTGAATGTACAGTGACAAGAATGATTGTCACAGAATCCCTGTTTTCTTGTAGTGTACAGAAATGGATAATTGAAATTTACTTAAATTTACACAATGAAAAGTTTCAAATCTTTCGTTTTCTTTCTATTCATGATTACATCCCAAAAGTCACAAGGGTACCTTCCCTGTACCATACAAAGTTTTTTTTTTTTGACACCCATGTGCATCCCATTTCCTAAATTATCCCAAACTGGCTCTCACTTCCTTCTTCATCAGCTGTAAATGAACCTTTCGATTTCGAGGTTCTCATAAAAGATCTTGATGATGAAGATGAAGATGTGGGAGATGAAACCTTGGTCTTTTTCTGCTTTGTTTTCTTGGGCACTTTTGGTAGCTCTGAGTTTGGAGAATCTGCAAAAATTGCTGAAACAGGGTGGATTCCCATTGATTGTTGAAAATCTGTTGAGACATGAGAAATGTAAGGATAAGGCGAGATTTTTATCTCTAAATCACTCTAGTTCATGATTCAGAATCAATCATATGCCAGTTTTCAAAGCAGAGTTTTGGAATGGAAAGGCCTATCACCTATGCATGAACAAAGGATGCCAATGCTACTATGCAAGGATTTCATAAAAGTGGGCTCCAAATATAAATGTCAAATTATTGAGTTGGCAATGCCAGTCTGATTTCAGCGTTGGGAAATATTAATTTCTTCTCTTGCTATACCGTGTGGTCAATTTTTAAAAAGTTCTAATCCAATGTCTCCATCACCGTGTTAAAGAGGATTTTTTTTTTTTTTTTTCTACAATCTAAACCAATGTATCCGACACTATTTTAATGGGAATTTTCTCCTACAAGCAGACCGCATAATATTTATTTGCAGCTGTTCTCGGAAAATCAGATCCCTCAAATGATCCTAAACTTTCATTTTATATCTTCAAATTTTAATGGCCTTTGAACTGTATATATTTCCGAAATTTAATACAAGAGTGAATAAAGAGTAAGGGAAAAGATCAGATTCGTCAAATGATTCTAACACTTGATTTAATAGCTTCAAAGTTTAATGAACTTTTAACTTTATATATTTTTAAAATTTAATACAAGAATTATTAAAGGTCAGATTATTGTCTACTGAGCGTAGCACCAAATCACAAGAGTAGTGGTTGAGAAAGTAGCAGTCTGATAAGATAAAATGTTCTGGAATGATCCGTAGAGATCAACTGCAAATGCAATTTGCTAGTGGGTGGAAATTTGGCCTTTGTTGTTTTTAGTAACTTAGACCAAAAAAACTATTTTCTTTTTTAAGTACAATAAAGTACTGCATAACCCTATACATACATGCAATGTATAAATACAGAATTTCAAGCGAACCTATAAAAGAAGACCTACCAGGCTACCATCTCAATTTGACACTCATTCAATTATACATTTTTTGACAACGGCCTCTTACCTCACCTGCTACCTTCCCTTACCAGAGGGTTTTGTCACCTTACTAGAGATCTACTTACCTCACCCGAGGTCTCCAGCAGGAATTGATGTTTGTTGAGCCCACTTTTCCGCATGGAAAAGAGGGACAATGAATAAGTTACAGAAAACCGATTTCAATAGGGTAGGAGAGTTCAAACTTGGTTTTCCTCATAACCCAGAAAAGGTTCTCTAGTCCACTTATCCAGATTTCCATAGTGTTACACAAACATGCCTTGGGCACGTTTGTATACTTCCACGGATCACTTTTTTTTTCCCGAACATATCATAGGAAAAGCTTTTCCACCCAATTATGAAAGATATATCTCATTTTTGTGCTTTTCCTAGTGGAAAAGTGGCCGCACAAAACATACATTTTTTTTTTGTAGTGTAGAGAATCATTTTCATAATCCTCACTTTTTTTCTATGGAAAAAGTGCCAAACAAACATCCCATAAAGGATTTGTAGACGTTTCGGTAGGGTTTTGGTTATCATATGGTTAGGAAGTCTAGATTAGAGGAGAGACCAATCAAGTGAACAGTACAGATTAATGGACATGTTTGAAAATGGATGTACACCTAACTTTTGGTGTATACATTACTAATCTCAAGTTCATGTTTCATTATTAGGTGGGCTGAAAGTATCCTCATCTTGTAGTACACATTGCTAAATTTCAATGTGATGTCCTATTTAAAACAGGGACTGCTTGTGTGACCTCATACCTCTCATGCCACCTAGTATGTTGAAGAATGGGACACACCAGCTTCTTGAACTGCTGACATTTCACTAACCACCTCCAGTTAAAAAACGCTCTCATTTTTGCTTAGTAAACTATTTTCACCAAAGTTTGGTGTATATATTACTAATGATCATTTGGTGGGTCAATTTGGTATCCTTATGACTTTTTTGTTTTATTTTTACCTGTTGGCAAAAAGCAATAAATATATATATGGGGCCAACTCTCTGAAGCTGAAGCTTACCTTATCCGAAACTAAAACAGTACCGGTCCTACAAATCAAAATCGATTATCGTTATTTTTTGCATGATAATCGTCTCCAAAATTAAGATAAATCCAATCAGTACTAGATTTTCCAGTTTCATCATGCAAAAAATAGATATAATCAACTTTGATTTATAGGACCAGCACTATTCCGACTTAGGATAAGATAAACTTTAGTTTAGGAGAGCCCTCCTATATATATATATATTTATTTATTTATATTGAGCACTCTCCAATCAATTGAAGTATGGCTTCTAAAGCTTAAAAGTAATTTTCCAAATCTTGACCATTCGACAAGGTTAAGTTCTGGACAAATTTGTATTCCCATGATCAATTAGAGGGCCCATAACATTCATATGTGTGCCAAGTTTGAGCGATTGGCAATTAGGGAAGGGGAGAGGCTTTTGGAGGTGGGCCCCTTAGGATGGACTGGTCTTAGGTGACAGGGATGGTCAAATCGTCCCCTTCAAATTTCACTACGAACTTATCTTCAATTTCAAAGTGACGAAGACATGGATGAAAGTAATAAGAATATACCATCTAAGAATTTGGCATAGACCGGAACAGTCGAACGAAATTCATGTAGCTGATACAATATAGTGGGGAGGAGGCTCAATGATGATGATAATGATTTGTTTGTAGGATCTTAGGATTTCATTAATCTTAAAATCATTTTTATGGATATTTTTCTATTTTATTCGATTATATCTTATATCTATACGTGTTTCACTCATGATATAACAAGAGATTTTTTTTTAATCCAAAATTTATCGTTTAGGTCACCATGCATGCATGCATACACTTCAGACTTAAATCAAATCCTACCACGCCCAGTCTGAAACCTGCAAGACGTCTCATGTGTCCATTATGGTCCATTCTTTAGTGGACATAATTGGACTTAGCAATGTCGAGCCTGACTCAATCCCAAATATATGTGTATGTGTTCTATAAAAATTACATAAAATATATATATGAAAATTACTTAAATCATATATCAAGATTTATCAAGATATACATATTATTATTATATAGTATTGATGAAAATAGGGATGCAATAAAACCAGTTAACCCCAAGGGGTTGGCCGAGTGGTCGAGACCACTGTTCCTTCTCTTCTGGAGCTAGAGGTCCTGGTATCGATCCCCGGTTCCCCCCTCTTTCAGAACGAAGGTTGAGTCCACTAGTGCTACCACCTGGAGCCACAAGAGTTTTACCATGCTTTTCTCTGACCCCGGAGGGATTAGTCCAGCCGTAAAGATTAGGAACCGGATAGAGTTTTGGTTGGGCTCAGAGTGGACAAACATATCCCACGAAGGTTTCTGTTGTCAAAATTCAATACGGATCACTTGACTTTGGGCCCAGCTCGAAACCCAAGTAATATCTATTATTTAAAAATATTAATAAAAATATTTAATAAACATAGCCCATGTTTTGATCTATCTGAGTGGACCAAAAAAACAAAACCCCCTTGATGGTCATGGGTCCCAAGGTTTGACACCCATCCAAATGAATAGGGCCATTGGATTGAGTGTGCACTCGTTTTGGATCGTGAAAACTTGTTAGCTGTGGATTAAATGCCGGTAATGGTTGGAGCCTCCCTCGCTATACACAGGCCGTGTTGGGTGAGATCTTTCAGTCCCCACCAGTCCCATGCCCAAGTGGGGCCGAGGTGGGCCCCATAAAGTGACCGCCTCCCCATCATATTGTTTTACCTTATGTGTGTAAGCATGTAAGGACCAGACCTGGACTCAATCTAGGTCCAACTGATAATCTTTCAATTATGTGCTCAGGCTGCACTAATTTGTGTCTTTAGCATGAGGATGGAAATCTTTTACGAGGCAGAAAAATTCAAGCCATGTATCTTGGCTATGGGTATTGACAATGGTGAGCTAAAATTAATTTGGGCTTCAAATCCTCACTTTCAATAGATTCACAAGTCAAAGCATGGGATGAATTTTACCTTCCTAGTTTTACCCACAGTATACAGAGGTCAGTCACAAGTCAGGAGAACTTGAGCCGCGATAAGAATGGGTCGGGTTAGGGTCAACCCGCCTAACTTATTAAATGGATTGGTTTAGGTCAGGCTGACCCGGATAGAGAAACCCATTTAAAACTTTTGGTGGTTGAATGTATTGACACTTAAGAATAGTTTATTTATATGAAATGAGCTAAGCTAGTGTTGGGTTTTTTTTTTTCTTTCTTCTGTAACTTAACTCAAATATAGCCTTAATATTTAAAACGGATTAGGTTTGGTTCATGCTTTTACAAGTTGGATCGGGTTAAATGGGTTGGGCCATGTAGGATTGATCGACGACCGGTGCAGGCTGAAGTTACTTCACGCGGTTAAAAAAACAGGTCGATTGTGGGCTGGACTTCAACTCGTAAATATGCCTTACCAATAACTGATGCGGATTCCAAAATCCATTAATTTCTATACTCCATGGGAGAAATCCTCTGCATCCAAACAGCCCCAACCAGTGACCTAACAATACTAACCCTCTAATCAGAGGAATTGATAATAAGAAAAAAGGAAGAATCATACCTTGAGAAGACCATGAGGCAACTGCCCTGGAGTTTGGGTCCTGACCCAAGTTGCTTAGTTCCGTAGATGAAAAATCAGATGCACTCCTAATTTCACTCATCTACATGGATTTCATAAAATGAAATGGGCCATGTCAGATTAATGAACTTCTCAAGAACAAATGTACCAGTGGAAAGTATGCATACCCAACTTGGTGCATTCACAGACGTGCCACTGCCATCCCACCCTATGTGTGCCACATGTCTCACATCTGTTGGGTACCCAATTTCCATCTCATGATGCTCCTTGTAAACTGCAAAAACCTCACCCAAGTTACAAAGTCACAAAATAAAAGAAGAGGTAATGAAGATAAAAGATTCTTGAGAACTTATGAATATTCATTTCAAGTTAGAAAGGAAGGAAAGAAAATGTTACCAAAGATCTGTGATATATATTTGATCCCCTTGAAGATTCCCTTTATTTTGGTAGCCATGGCAATCTGAACCCCTTCATAAAGTACATGAAAAGATAAAATACAAATGGTTATTGTTAACATGTTAAACTTTGAACCTGCAAAAAAAAGCTTTGAAATGGATGGTATGATGGTACAAAAAGTGCATTAGATTTGGATATGAAGCTTTTATCAATAGGAGTTGGATTGGATAAAAATAACCTTCTCTGATATAGATTTAGTAGTTAGTCTTTTGTAGTGTTTTTCTGCTATTAATGAAACCACTTTCCCAAAGAAAAATAAGGGGGGCTAAGATTCATGGTTCTAGAACATGGTTTCAGACATTGTAATGGCCAAAGCCGAAATCTTTACAGATCAATGTTTGCTTTTCTCAGCCCTTGTTACTAAAATAAGATTCTATCTTTAATTTTAATTGCTTTTAGAGTGTTTTAGATGTAATAAAATAACAATACAGATTATAAATGTGGTGGGATGAGATTTCTATACATTTTAAACTAGGGGCTAAACAAGGAGAAATTGGTATCAGTCATTGCCAAAAATCACTTCAGTTTTAAACACCATACTTGGATTCATCATTCATGCCATGATATCATGGAAGATCTTCAATGACAAATATTCATTGCCATTTTCGTCCCACAAACAAGAGCAAATACAGAGAGTTGTTTATAGAAACTTACCTCTAGAGAATGATAATACCATGTGAAAGATCTTGTGATTGCAATTAAAACTTCTTCTCTCTACATTCCATCCACATTCATCTTCGACACTAGTCGACAAAAAGAAGAGAACATAAATGGCTGTGTATTGGTATAGAAAAAAGGCAACAAACCTGCTAAGGAAAACTGCCTTTTTTTTTGTGGTGAGAGAGAGAGAGAGAGAGAGAGAGGGAGGAGAGAAAACAAAAGCAACAACAATAAAACCTCAAATAGGAAGGTCGGTGAGGAATTTAAATATCTTCATTATCTATGACATCTGGTCTAGGTGGACTTCTTCCTCTCTTACATCTTGTAGTGACTCATTTTGTGGGTCCAAACCTCAAACTGTATCCAATCCTCATGGCTAAGGAATTTGAACCACCCACATACTTTATGCATATACTAGTTTATCGTTCATTCAGCATGTCTCACTATAGCTTGGTAACCTGTAACTCAGTTCCAACACAGCCAGCCAAGGAGTGCATCAGCTTGGCAACTAGGCTTATTTAAGTCTAAAAATCCAAAATTGGTAAATAATTGAAAATGACAGTGATTATAACAGTTTAATAAAGTTAATGATCATGTTTTCCATCTTTTAATTATAGTTGTGCATATATGGTTGATGAAAATAATTACTAAAGTTGACCAACAAAGTGGTAATTATGACAGATTTTGGAAAGTAATCATTACCCACGATACACTCATGGTAGAGTGGTGTTGGCACCTTAACACAAATGGACAGATCGATCTCGAGGTAGTCCAATTAATGTATCAAAAATTAAAAATAAAAATAAAGTTACCATTACAAAAATCTTAAAAAAAAGTCGAGGTGTATAGGAGAAAAATCTCCTTTTTTTAAGCATTCAAGTTTACAAATATTTCGAAAGTCAAGTACGAGGTTCTTGAAAATCTCATGTGGCCTAACTCAAAAGCAATTATAAACTGAAGATTCACAATATTTCTTATTCCCTTCATATTTTTATAAATTGCTTTTGTAGAAAGAGAGATCATTGAAACTAGCTAAAATAATTAGAAAAAGAACATCCATGTAGAAGTTTTGCAATTTGTCTTTTCCTCTTTTTCTTCGAGTTTTGCTCGTTATTCTAGGTGTAAACCTTTCACCTTGAGAAATAGGGATCCATCTCTCATTAATACACAGTGAAACCAAGGTGCCTCTGCCACTGATCCATCAATAGTTGATTAGCTAGAAGTTACGGCATTGACGATAGTGTTGGGCATCATGGTTTGAAACTATGATTGCCAATGTTGTAATAGTGAGAGTTTTGAGGGTGTGGTACATATCTTGATCCAATGATAAGATTAAGACTATCTCTCTCTCTCTCCTCTCTCTAAGAAAGAAGAAGAAGATTGTCAAAATGTGGAAACTGGGCCTCACTTCTTCCATTCCATGTAATCAAGAAAAAACCACCAGTTTCTTGAGTATAACATCTTAATAAGTGATACACTCCTTAATTTCCTTCTTTGGATGGGGCAAGCTCCTCCCCGGGTGGAGGTTTTTTTGTTTGCTAGCAGTTGCGGTGAAAATCTCTATCGAAGACAATTTGAGAAGAAGATGCTCTTATCAACTTCCATCTCCAACATTTGCGTGATGTGTCAAAAGGAGGTGAAAACAGTTATTCATCTTTCACTTCATTGTGACTTTGCGACCAATGTTTGGGGTCATTTCATCAGTAGATGCGGAATTGCTTGTTGTTTTCCAAGGAAGATTAAGAAGGTTGTAGAGTCTTGGATGAGAGATCATTTTGTTGGATGTGGTTGTACACTTTGAAATTTGATTTCTTTCACTATTCTATGGTCAACGTGGAGAGAAATGAATGATAGAATTTTCAAAGGTGGGTCCCCCTCCCTAGTGGATTTGATTGCTTCAATTAACATGAGGATATCAAAGTGGGCTGAGTTTAGAAAAGAGCTCTCCAATTTTAGTTTTAATGATATTATTTATAATTAGCTAAGCTGAGTCGAGAGGTCTCCTAGCTAAACAGGTGTCAAGAGGTCTTTTCAAAATGATATAATTATGGAAATTTTGGGTGGTATCTTTTGTATGTATTTAGGTGGGTGAAGGTATAATGCTCTTGTACATTTTCTTCCCTCGTCGGAATCTTTATTTAATGAATGAATGTACTTGTTACCCAAAAAAATTTTTGTGGAAAGCGAAATATCATATGAAAGATCATCAAATCTGGCCACGCATCGACGTGGGTAGGATCTCGCAGCATGCGCTGTGGGTTGACATTTGACATGCCACAAAGATGGAAGTGGTCTATTGATATCTAAAAGGGTGTCTGGGACATTTCCACTTGGCTGACCTTTGATGGGTCATGTTCCCAAAATTGAATAAAGTTCGTCTGCCATTTTTTTTTTTAAGGTGCATGAGACTTATCTTTGAAACATTAAATTGAATAAAGTTCGTCTGCCCTTTTTTTTTAGGTGCATGAGATTTATCTTTGAAACATTCTCCATGTACCCATTTTTACTTTAAAAAAAAAATCTCTCTTCTCCAACATTATTTCCATGAAATTCACTTTCTAGTACTCCTAATAAACCCAATCCTATCAAAGTGATTAAATTTTAAAAAGTGAAGGTAGAGATCTAGGAGTGGCCGTGAAAAAGTCACCCCTTTTCAGTAAAAAATGATGATGAACCATCACCCTAAAAAATTAAATCTGAAGATATTTTTGCACAAAAAAAATCAAATCGTCAAAAATATTAGGGTGTCATATTCATCTCTTACCACTTTAATATTCCTTCATTGAAACACATACACATTTTACTATAATTTTTCAATAATCCAATTCCATGGAAACAAACAGATGGGAAAAGCTACAGTTTTAACAGGAATGTGTGGAGCTCTTGCAACAACCCCTTAACCAAGTTGTCACGTGCGTGTTTTATAATCCTTCTTTCCTTGTCATGTTCTCAAATTCAAAGTAAACTTATTTCAACCCCTGAGAAGGAATGTATCTGCTGCCTTGGCAAAATCCTACCAACTCGTTAGGTGTCAATGAGAAATCAAATCCCAATGTTTTGTAATATACATGCAACTTGTGTTCTATCTTATTGACAAATCATCCACATTTTGTACTTCATAAATAAACTCCTTCAAGGAAATGCTTTGTATTATGTGAGTCTGCCATTGATAGTTGGAGGCACGTCTCTGTATAGTTGTTGCTTGATTCGAGACAGCAATGATAGGATTCAAAACATTGGCCTGATGTGGAAAATCTTCAGGTGTGGGAGACTCCCAGTAGAAAGTGACAGCATAGTTTTGGGAGAAAATCAATGGATTTCCTTGTTCTTGTGTATCATGATTAGCAAACAATATCAGATCATGCTAATTGCATGGTTGGTAGCTTATTCTTGATCAGAGTAGTTTGGTATGAATGTTGAGAAAGGAATGAAAAAGTTTCTTGAAGGAATCATCTCCATCAAATGTAATGTAAAATATTCTCCTATGGGACATCCATGATCCAGAAGTTAAAGAGGTGGGGCCCATCAATAAACAATAAACCCCGTGAATTTCGTAACCATGACCAATGTCACCCACATCCAAGTCCGGATCTCTTGTTTCGTAGAAACTAGGAGATATTGTTTTATCAAATCATAAATCGTCAACTATGTAAAATCTTATACTAATTAATGCACCCTCCCAAATGCTTTCTTGGAATAAGAAAATCAAGGAAGAAATTTTACACAGTCGGCGATTCAGGATTGGATGAAACCGTATCTAATATTATATACAGTTGGCGATTTAAGATCGGATGAAACAATATCTTCCTGTTCCTGGACTCCACCCATCCGTATTCAGCAACATCCAAAAGAAAAAAACCTACCCTAAATGTAATTGATTACTAAGTAGGAGCAGAACATGTTTGGTAAGGCATGAGTCCAGCTGATTCCATACCTGACTGGACTCATATCTGCCTGTCCTTTATCCCTGTACCATGTACCCAACCAGACCTATAACAAAGTTTAGGATATGTGATATCAAATGCACCCCTTGACATAAAGAAGTTGACTTGGGTTGATAGGGGATAGCCCCATATCTATATACTATATTCGATTCGATTTTAGAAATTCTAAATATTTTTAGAAAATTGAGTTTAACATATAATATCATAATAATAAATATGCAAATGGGTCTCTCTTTTTTTTTTGGTAAATTAAATAAGTAGGTCATAAACATGATAGAGCAGGTTAGGCTTCCATGACTCAACTCAACCCACGTTGAAATTCTATTATGAGGACAATTACCATAGAAGGCCTCACATAATAATCAGAAACCTCCAAAAGAGTCATATATAGCGGGAGACCTCCAAAGTCGTCTTCATACAACTTTTTTTTTTCCATACCCACGCATGTGAGTATCTTGTGTGCAAGTTGCGCGCGCGTGTACCATTGTCATAGTACATTTCAACAGAGTTGCGCACGAGATACTCACGTATGCATGAAAAAAAAAAAAGTTGCATGAGAACTACTTTGGAGGTTTTTTGCTTTGTAAAACTCTTTTGGATGATAAAACCACACCAAACTGCCCTCACTGTAGCCGTCGTCATATATATATATATATATATATATATGTATGTGTGCCCAACATAGGGGCCCAGTCCCAAGAGAGCCCACACAAGTTGAAAGAGGAAGCTCACACCATGGGAAAGAGCCATATGAGTGTGAAGAGGAAACCCACAAAGTGAGAAAGATGGCCCACACAAATGGGAAGAGTGACGTACCAAGAGATCAATCCCTGGACACCGGCATGACAATTGGGGTTACTAGTCAACTGAGCATCATCCCCTTGTTTTCATTGCCATCTGTAGTCACAGATACATTTAGTGACCATTTCACCTTTCTTTCAATGGATGTCATGAGAAACCATCATCTGTTAATGTTCTGGTCTAGCCAGGACGAAGCCTGGTCAGTCTCTGCTCATCTGGCAATTAGACCTAACTAACTATTCAAAACCAAACCAGGCCTACACGTCTTAAAGTCTGGCCCGGTCACTTCCAATTTAAATGTCTATAGACAGGTTGTTGATATAGTTGACCCTCGGGCTCATGGGCCTAGCTGCTTATTTTATTGGAACATGACCGGTCCTACTTAAACTAGCTTGAGGTTTCAAGTGGTGAGGCCCACCAATTTTCCAAAGGAATGGTCTCACCTCAGAATCATGTAACCATGATTCACTTGTAACCATGATATGATCAATAGTCAAATGAGACTTTGCCTCTCAGGATCTCTAAAAAATGGTGCTATCAACAAATCAGCTTATATGTGTGGTTGAAGCTTGATTATCGCGATGTACTTGTTTTGGTGAAGTTCCATTTCAATCTCATGAGTGATCTCGAATAAATCCTTTATTATTATTGTTTGATCTTTTTTACATCAGAATTCACACTACAATTTTCTTCCATATGATATTTTTCTGTAGGATCTTGTGATCCACACAAGTGGACCATAAAATAAGGGCCCCTGATAGTCACCAATCCCAAGTTTGGAACCCATCCACAGATCCTTAGCCTTCACTGACTTGCTCCAAAACTCTTAGACCTGATAGCTGCACAATACTGCCTTAAAATGGGCTTAGAATTGTAGTGCAGCTCAACAAGACACCAGGGAACAAGGCTCAGATCTGCTCTGAGAAGAAGGATGAGAGGATGTTCACTCTCTTCCACAATACAAGGACAACTTCACTTATTTGAGACTGCTGCAGTCTTTTGCTACACAAGGACATTAAACCAGAGTAAATAGAAGATAATCTCACAACCAGAATCCTTCAGTGTAACTCACTCCAGTAGACTCGAACCATGTCATGCCTTGTATCAGCTCTCACACTGTAAACTTCTTCGCCTGATTTGCATCTGTGATCACAAGTAACCAGGCCATTTGACCCACCTGCACATTCCTACACCCAGCCAGCCACTTGCATACTACCCATAATACAAACTCTTCAATGCAAAATCCCTATCCCACTCCAACCAACCTACCAGATCCACATGATCATCGACATATGATTGCATGTAAACAGTCCTAGCGTATTTTTTCCATGGTCAGCCCAGATATGTCAGGAATGTGCTTTGACAAACATAAATCAGAGTTATTGAAGTCACTCTGGTCTGGTTGGGGACTGTTCTACCTTGTGCAGGGTTTCTCAGGGGCCTACGTGCAATGTTTTTTATGAGTTTGCAGTTTTGGAATACTGCAGCAGCATTGCGTAAGATGAAATAGATGGTGCCAGATATTAAAATCTATATAGAATTGTCTTAAGGGAGTGAGCATTGAGAGTGTCTTAATAGGTGTCAATGGGCAGCGATTTATTACAGTGGTTCCAGATGATACTCGAAGAGCCACAGCTTGGTAATTCTTAGGCCCTGCAGTGTTCTGAAACCAGATGTCGTGGAGCAGCTGATTTACAAAAAGAGCAGAGTTTTCCTTCATACTCTACTGAATTTTGGTGTGTAGGCTATATTTCTGGCCAAAATATTTCCCATAAACTTCTGTTCACTAGCTGTCAACTAGTATTTCTAGATGCCTGTCGTCCAGATGCATTCCTAGCAATAAATCTATGCCTTTCATAGAAATAAATCTTATGTTCCGGTGTGATACTTTAATGAGCTAACGCTTTGCACCACGACAATTTGAGCCTTTCTACCCAAAAATAAATAAAATCAATAAAAACCACTTTGGACCTATATCTGTGAGAGAAAAGTATCTTTGTGCATTTCAGCAAAGAAATTTAAGTACCGAATGTTGCAGAATTAAGGGTTGTTGATCTATCAATGACGCTGATAGTTGAATCCAAGCCATCACCAACTATCATGATATTCTTCTTCTTTCCCATCTCCACATTCTCTTTATATGTACCCTGCATCACACATATCACATACCAGCTATTGCAGTTATCTGGTGCCAATTGCACTGCATCTTGCACCTTTCTGTAGTTCCCACTTCCATCTTAGGCCACTACAACATTGACCTTGATCTCATTTGCCGAAGAAACCTGTAGAACCTTGAGGTCGATAATTGTGACCCACTACGGGAAGTTCCCATCCAATGGCTGGATTGCCTCGATTCTCAAAGAAGAGATGGACTTGATTAAGGCAAGGGGTGTGCGGCAAGGGGTGTGCTTTCCATGGCTTTCAAGATGCTGTATATAACCTACACGAATCATCTAACATAAACACGAAATATATTCTACAAACCAGAAGGATCGTCACACAAATCTCTTCACTTACATAGAATCAACAAAATAAGTAGTAATATACATCATGTAGTTATTGTTAACCCTAATCTATCAGAAATTAATATGCGAGAGGACCAATAACAGTCTACAAATGTGACATGAAGGTACTGTTTTGATAGCCATGTGGATCTTGGGGGCATGGATCAAAAAAGCGGCCGCTACGGAGCAATATCAGGCGTAGTGGTATAAATGGTATTTATCGCAGTTCACATCCGTAGCGGCCGCTACGAGACTGCTACATGCCGCTATGATCGCTACGGGCCGCTACAAAGAGACAAATTCCTACTTTCAAAAAATTTTTAAAATGCATAACAAGACTCTTCTTTTCTTCTTCTCTCCAAATAACATTTTTACGCAACTCGTCTACCCTTTTATGTTTAAAAAAAAAAAAAACACCAAAAAGCACATGATCTCACCGAATTACAGTCGATAAAGAGAGTTCTTCTCAAGGATTCATATCTAAGTACATCCTATTAGACACCCCCTTTGATAGATGTATTCTTTTCTCTAGGTACTATTAAGTTTCAAGTCTTGACTTCATGACATAATTTTATTTTATTTTTTATGAGCCTTTCATTAGTTTCTAAGTTAGCATAACTAAGCAACATAAATACATGTGGAAAAAATTATCATTACTATTATTTTATATTTATACAGCGATACAGGACCTCACACATTGAGATGACCGCTACGCCTCCTTATCTTAGTTACTTTAGCAAAAAAAAAAAATTCTCTTACTTTCCAATATTCTAGATTTACTACAAAAATTTCAGATTTTTTGACGAATTTTTCAAATCACACCGCTATGCCGCTATGGAGCGTTTTAGTGGCGGGCCACTATGCCCACCGCTACCGCTATTTTCATCCTTGCTTGGGGGTTCCACCATGGCCAACCACTCTTATGAATATCCTTCATGATCTGTGGACCATTACCCATCATTGATTAGATACATTGGGGTTTTCAAGTAGATTTAGATTCATTTATTATTCTGATTTGTACGGTGTAAAATTCCTACATTTTGGCATGATCAATCTGTTGGAACCATGCAGCCTATACAAGAATCTATTGGTTGCCACATAAAAACACCCTGTTTTCATGAAACAGGATGAACTGGGGACCTATCTCCATTAATCAAATATGGGATTGGGGCTGTTTGGTTCCACAGCCCACACCCATGAACTGGACATGTTGATCTTGTCATGTGATGTCTGATATAAATCACCAGCCACTGGTACAACTAATATCAGATAACAGTCACTGATATCTGTAACTATTATATTCTAGCAGCCCAATGTGAAACAAATTCATTACGGCAGCCCCCTAACATGTAAATGTTACACTACAACAGTCCAATGTGCGACTGTCACACTATAACCTTCAATTAGGGACTGTTAAATTATAAGAGCCATTTATAATGCAACAGTCACCAATATAGGATTATAAAAGTCACAGATATGGGACTGACACGTTAAACATAACACCAATAGGACTGTTGCATTACAACAGTCAACGATGTGCAACTGTTACATGTTATGACAGTAACCAGTAATGGTACTGTTAAATGATAATAGTCACTAAGACATGATTGCAATGTGATAATAGTCGTTCCTATAGGACTGCAACTGAATATCAGTCACTGACGCATGATCGATCACTACTATATTATATCAACTTGTGGAATCTATGCCAGTACAATGACCCTTAACACTATATGGTATGAAGAAAACCCAGCATCAATAAGCTATTGACCTAGCATGGTAGAATCACCTCTATCATGCATGGTCCCTGTACTTGATATCACTAGCTGCAGCTAGAGCTGGGGTGACCATAGTCACTCGGTACCACCCTGTTGCCCTTAAGCTAGGTAGGACCAAGTTGATAAAATGTTTACATCTAACATCATTACTGCGGTATCCTAGTCAACCTCATACCTTGTGGTATTAAGATCCTTGTCGGTCACAGACCCTCATTGGTCCCCTTTTTTAGCTTATGTGGGTGCTGGTAACCCTTGCAGACCTGTTAACCTGATGTGACCTTGACTCTCTTAGAAAAATGAGAGTCATGTCAGTAATGTCAAATGAAGGTTGACAGATTTGATTTTTCTTTCTTGTGAATGATTTACTACGTGTATTTGAATCCCTCAATTATGTGAACTTCATTGTTTACGTTGTCTTACATAAATGTATGAGTAAACGGATTTATATGATATTCAACAGCTCCCTATACTGACCTTGCGTGGGCCTTTTTGAGGTAACAGACCCATGGACAAAGGCGCAAATCTTGACAAGGGCTTCAGGGATGAGCTGCTTGGATTCGACATGGCAACTGGACAGTGTGAGAACTAGAAGGATTATTAGTCTACTATTTCAATTCTAGAAAATTAATTCAGTGACTCCTACTTTAGGAAAAACTTCATGCTTTTTTATTCTCTAGTCAGACTAGTATTTGATTCAGTTCATAGTTGATGATGAATGATTTATAGTAATTGAATGACTCATAAATTTATTTTCTTATGCTCTATATAACAAACGTTGGAATGGTCGATGAAAATTATTACCCATTGAAAATCTGATTTGATTAAGAATTAAATTATATGGAAAAAAAATATATGATACTACAAGAGTTAGAATTATACGGAAATCTGGGTCTCGGGTTGTTACAACTATGCTCTACAGCCCTAGACAAAGTGAAGGTTACCGAGACCAATCAGTCCTTTACTTAATGGCTAGGGTCTCCTCCTAGATAAGCCAGTCAGGCCACTATTGACTCTAATGGCTGAAGAAAAAGGCAAGAGGAGAAAGGGAATGAGAGAAAGGTTGATGGGATAAGGGAGGGGGAGAGCTCAAAATAAGAGAAGAACAGGACCAAACATCTGCTTGGTACCATGTAAGTGACTGGCCACTATTGAGTCTAATGGCGAAAGAAAAGGAGAGAACCAAGCGAGAGGAGAAAGGGAAAGAGAGAGGGCTCACGGGATGTGTGTGTGGGTGGGTGGGGCAGGACCAAAGAACTGCTTGGTACCATGTGAGTGAGGTTGGAATCAGGGTAGAACAGTTTCCTTTATTCATTACATACACGAATCACTTTTCCGCACTTGTTACTTTTCCATGAGTATGCAAAATATCATTTCCTCTCTTTATGTGTGTGTATGTGTGTGTGTTGGCTTGGGGGGCGGGGTCAGGACGAATAGGTTTTCATTGGAAAAGAAAACTTAGAACTCTGCGAAAACAGTTTCCATTAAAATTAGACAAACGTGCTCCAAGTGTAATGGTAAAATCAGAAATATATATAAAAATATATATATGGTACTTCTAAGAAGGGGTTAAGGATAAAATGCACAATTAGGAGAAGATGGAGTGGACTTAAACTTCAGAAAGTGGGGATCCAAGCTGCCCCTCCTTGGGGGAGCTAACTTGGCTCCTTTTTTGCTCTTCTTAGGATGGTGGTCTTTGATTTAGCTGTATTTCTCTTTGCTTTTCAGTATATTTATTTTATACTGCTTAGCTTTGGTTAAATAAATTTTACCATTCAGACAAAAAAGGGGCAGCTCTTTTAAAAGAAAATTGATAGATGGCTTAATGATTTTAATAGCCCTGTAATGGGACGAAGAGAGTCAATTTCTGACCTGTACTACCAAGCAGTCAAGTGCCCCTAGCCGAGTAGGTAGCCAAGGGTCTGGCCCAGGTTGTTGGATTTGAAAATAATCCCAGTCCAGAAGTAGGTAACTGCCAGTAATGGTCATGTACGGATGGAATCTGGGAAAAAAACATTCATCACATGGACTTCCCTCTCCGGACAGAAAGTGCAAGTACCCCAAAATCGTCATGACATGTTGATGTTAAAAATCTAGACTTTCAATAGCATGTAGGCAGGACTGGTCTGGAAATCTATTTTGAAAAATATAAGCAGAAGGAAAAATTTACTAAAAAGTGCTGATTTTAAGGAGGCATCTTTAATCACTAGGAAAAAGTTATTCAAAGTGATGATTTAGGTGAGCAAGGTTTTCCTCCAACTCTCAAATAGGAAGTGTTGCTATCAGTTAGGCTTATCATGTCAGTGATGAGGATAATATTAATTTTTTTCAATCCTCATCACTGACTTGATAATATTACTTAGAATCATAAATATAATTGTTGCCATAAATGCCATTAATTGATAATGTATGTTTGAAGAATTGCAACGCAGTTGGTATCTTATAGCCAAATTGTCCATGATTTGCAACTCTTTGTAAAAGGATTTCTGGAAAAGACTGAGAGCAAAAAACCTAGAAGGAAATCTAAAGGGAAAGAGAAGCAAAAGTCATAATTTTTTTATAGTTCAATTAATAATGATCAACCTATCAAGATCACAAAGGGAGCTACCAAAGTTTTTCAGTGCCATAATTTCTTTTGCCTTCTCCGGGGGTAGGTTATCGAGAATGGGCCCCACAACATGGGTTGTACTAAAGTTATAGTGCCACAGTTGGACTTGAACATTTCTCACGTAAATTTGCTAGAAAAAAGGAGGACCCATGTGTTGTTATATGTCATTTGTTAATGCGGGCTGCATGTATATCTATTAGGCATTACTAACTAATTTAATTTTGTGGGTTTCAGTATGATTGTATTTGCAGTGTTTTCTTAACTGAATAAAAAAATTGCAATGCCAGACAGGAACTAGAAACCTACCAAACAGGAAATGGAGCATAAAAGTTATTTCCAGAATGACAGCATTCCAGATTGTGAGTGTTCTAAAAATGGCAGTCATTTTCCAATATTATCTCAAATGCCCCCTAAAATGTTTACAGAAACATCCACTCCATTGGTGGGACAGTATAACAAACTGCTAGAATAGGAATGAAATAGTAAACAGCATTAACAGATAAAACAATTGAAATTTGAAACAATATTACTTGTCCAAGAAAAAAATTGAAAACTATAATTAAATCAATTTATACCATACCATGGAGCAAGCTGAATGATGGACTTTCCAATCTTCAATTAATTTAAAAGATCTTCTTGTAGAAACGTTGCTGTCCTTTTCTTCCTGACCAACCATTCAATACAGCTACAAGTGCCACTGCCTTCTCGATGATTATCTCCAACAGAATAAGCAGGTAACCTACCTAGTACATGAAGACATACAGCTGGTATCAACAAGCAACTGTATCCAAATATTAGGCAACTAACACCAGCTGATAGTAATAAATAGACGGTCAAAGTCATCTGAATTCCATTAGTATAAGCAAATTGAGCTGATGCTGCTTCAGTAAATGTAACGAGATACCATATCTTCACGAGCTATCTGTCTCTCAATTTCAGTAGATGTTTATATAGGCATGACTCACATGAAGATTTATTGGTTTTGAGAAACTATCTGTACCATTTAAGCTGATTTAAATTGTTTAAGTGCCGTCAACCGCACATCAGACACAATTTCCTTATGCCACCTCCCAGAACAGAAGTGCACAGGAATCAAGCTATATTCTCAGAAATCAGCATAAAAGAATCTACTAGTTTACAAGCAATCTTACAGCTACTTTGTCTCATATACATGCATCAATGCTGCTTAAAGAGGAAGCAAAGATATAACATCTTGATTTCTCAACAAAAGAGCATATGACTGTTTATGCAAATCCAGATATCAAGCGCTTGTAAGTCACGTCATCAGGCTGAAGCCCCTTCCTCAGCATTTCATCATGAAACTTCATGGCCTTCCTCATCTCCTTCTCATGACAAAGTGCAATTATCATAACTGAATAACTCTCGCTGCTTAACACATTTCTCTTTCTCATACAATCAAACACTCTGCTTGCTTCTTCAAGTTTTTTGTCTGCACAGAGCCCATCAAGAAGCAGATTATATGATGTTAAGTCCAGTATCCCTCCCAATCTCTCCACTTTATCATGTAATACAATTGCTGAATCAAAGCGTTCATGAGAACAGTAGTGCTCTACCAAAGATCGACAACAAATTCCATTAGGCAACAAACCCTTTTCCAATATCACATTCAAAAGATCTTCTGCTTCCTGCCATCTACCTTTGCAACATTGAGCATCCAGGTATTTTGAAAGATGCAAAGCACTTGGAAGATATCCTTTCCTTATCACATCTTTCAAAACCAAATTTGCTTCCTTGGTTGGCTCTGTCTTGCAAATTAAACTCACAAATGCATCATAACAATCGTCATTCACCGCAATACTCCTTTTTGTGATCATTCCATATACTTGCATTGCGACATTCAGTCTCCCTTCTCTTGACAACACCTTTAAAACACACACATATGAAGCATCCCGCAACTTCAATTTTCTCATTCCTCGCTCGCTTAAAGAACATGTACGCCGCATATGGCTTCCCCAAGTCACAAAGCTTATGAATTATTGAATCACAATCCGATAAAGGCATTGACGGCAGCAGTTCCTTTGCGACCATGTCACTCATTATCGAATCAATAACACCAACATTATGAAATTTACACGCCCCATCAAGAATCGAGCTATAAGTACCGAAACCCGGCTTAAATCTCTTAAGACGCATCTCATTCAAAAGTTCCATCGCAGCAGAAAATGACCCTTTTCTACTATAACAATCTACAATCAAGTTATATATTCCTACACTCGATACGCCCGAATTCAACAACTTAATAGCCATCTCAACCTTCCCTTCTTTAGAAAACGCCCCAGCGAGCAAAACCCATGTTGTCGAATCCGGTATCACTCCGTTACGAGTAACCGCCCCATAAAAACACCACAATAATCGCATATTATCTGCCTGCTGCAACTTATGCAGCAGTGAATTGCATCCATAAACAGACAAAACGCATCTACAAGATCGAATTTTTCCAAACACCTCCAAACATTCATCAACAGAACCGTACTTTGAGTAATTCTCGAGAATAAAACTGAGCATCAGAGATCGAGAAGTGTCGTTACCTTTACTGACTTGGATGGATGTGTTTAAAATTGCTGATATTTGTATTTGCTCCGATTGAATGCGAATGTCTTTGAAGAGACGGTTTGCTGGTTCATGAAGATTGGATTGGAGGAGGATTTGTATGATTTTGACGTGGGCTTTGAGATGGGGTTTGAAGGGGAGGTTGGTTTTGGACCAGTTGAAGAAGTCGAGAGAGATTTGAGGGTGGTCTTGGGTGTTTTGGAGGATTTGGAAAAGGTGGTCTGGGGTGAGGTTGGAAGAAAGATTGGTGCGTTTGAGGAGTTGAATCCAGTGTTTTCTCTGCAAGAGGATTGAAGAGATTTGGGAGACGAGTTGGGATTGTTGGAATTGGGATCGCCATTGGAGAGAAGTAGGTTGGGTGGCCAAATTAGAGAGAAAAGAGGGTGTTTTGGGAAGCATGAGATGATAAAAATTGGATCTTTGGATGTTTGAATGGCTTTCTGAAGAGAGAGAGAGAGAGAGAGAGAGAGAGAGAGAGAGAGTGATTTTTTAGAGGGAACTCAGTTGTCCAAAGGTGGCCTAAATTGTTAAAACAGAGCATGCAAATGACCAGTCACAGCCAGAATTTAGGGGAAGTATTGGTTGGAATGGGATGGATGTAGGTCAGGTATTAGATGAACACAAGTCTTAACCTGAAAGTTTTAGAATGTAAACTCAAATCCGAATCCGACCCAAATGAAGATTTAAGATAAATGGCTAGAATCTGTGTTGGAACATAAATTCCCTACCTGAGTGGCATTTGGGTCAGGTCGGATCGGGTCAGTACTTACTTATCATGGTTTTAATTTTCTTTTTAAATGGTATAAAATTGAGAAATATTATAGAGGATTTTACCAGAAAACCCCATTTAGATTTACCGTAGTGGTCCAGGGGCCCTTTTGGGTTTTTATTTTGGCCGAGCGAAGATATCCCCCACTCACCAGCATACACAAGCGGGGACATCCTCGCTCGTTTCTTCTTCTACGGTAATGTGAAAAATCTATACATATGAATGGATAATTTCATTTAATAGTCTGTCCAAATAATTTTTAGCTTCTTGTTAGTGCCCACTACTTTATTGATTATTAGAATATTCACATTAAAAAACCAACATATAAGTTTATTGTATATATATGTAATTACTGAAAATATCTTTATCCACCGAAAACTATTGATATTATTAAATCACCAAAAACTGTGCAGCTCAAATGTACATGAAATAGGTAGAGGCATAGTTTCCATGACCAAAAGACCATCTTATCCATTCATTAGGTGGGCCACAAAAGCATGAGATGTTTTTGAATAATCCAAATTGGCATGGCCTCATCCATATTGAATCATCCTTTGGTATAAGATAGTAACTAGATTAGGGATGCTCTCAACAGTAGTTTAATCATGTGTAACTAGCCCTTGATTTAGCTCTTCGAAGTTTAGAGGCTAATAACATGCAAATGTTATGTTCTAATCAATGTCAAACTAATTAGGGTTTTTTTTTTTTTTTCTTGTTTTGGTAGAGGGTGTTGGGACCCAAAAAAGTCCATATAAGTAGGAAGAAGTGACATACCTAAGGATCAATCCCTAGGTAGCCAAGTGACATCCAAATTGCCCACCAACAAAACAACCACATGTTGTCGTCAAACTATAGGCACGGCCAGTTCAAAATTTGATAGTTTCTATAAGTGGATTGGATGATCGATCACAAATGAGAGATACATGTATGAATAAGGGGAAAAAAGAAAATGAAAATGAAAAAAATGCACGTATTTGTTTAGTCAATATTTGTAATTGTAGTAGTTTATATAACCCTTGTATTGGTATCCTAGCCAAGGGAGCAGCCCCACACGGGAAGAGTGGCATATCCAGACATTCATGCTTGGGTAGCCAATTGACATCCGGAGTTATCAACCAATTGAACAACTACATGTTGTCGTTTATAGCTCTTTAATAGCTATTATCCGCAATACAATCCTTGGAATATTTTCACCTATGAGCATACGGCATGTGTGCTTATGTAGTCCAGCTTGTGGGAGCTACAGAGGTGCTTTTCTATTATTAAGGCTAGGATAAATGGAAAAGTCTTTTTATGGATAAGGGTCGTGAGAAGGATGGATGAAAAGGTATCTTTACATATAAGAATCATGAAAAGATCAACTGTATTTCAATAGTTTTTTTTTTTTTTTTATATCCGATCTTATATATATTGAGTAAAATTTTAATCTTCGGAGTATTTTCACCTACAAACAAACCCCATATGTGCTTTTTCAGTCAACTTGTGGGGCCCACTTTGATGCTTTCCTATCATTAGAGTTAGGAAAGATAGGAGCCTACCCACATATATTCCCCCTTCAAAACTAGCTAGCATGGAAAAATCTTAGGTCCACCTTCTAAATCCACACGAAAATTCTGAGTCTACCCCTATCACAACATGGAAATCCTAGGTCTGCCCATAAAACCCAACTATCTATATGGGTTCCACTAAAACTAAAATCCTCAATCGTCATTGGATAAACAGAAATCTCTCTTAAAGGATGAGAGCCATGCAAAGGATAGATGGAAAGGTCTCTTTAAATTGAAAATGCTCATGGGAAAATCAGCTCCATCCAATTAACCTGGCCCTAAATTAACAACCAAGTTTAATGGCCTTTTAATCATAACTTCTTCTCTAACATTCCATCCAACATTGAGTAAATTTTAATGAGCATACAATAGAACTTGAGATAAGACTGTGAAAAGATCTCCACTGATCAAAGCTCTTTTTTTTTCTTTTTTTCGATTTGGTTTGGTTTGGTTTGGTTTTGGTATCCAGCACATGTATAAAACCATCTTTGTGAGACCAAAGGACCCCATCAAACCCATGGGACTTAGTTGGCTCATTTGGCCACCCAATGGCCACTTCTCCTTGGACTCTTCCAGCCCCTTCCCGAATCAGTTATTCATATATTCCTTCTGAGAATCGAATCGTACGATCAAGAGAGAGACTCAAAACACGCTGCATGCATGCCGGACACACCCCAACATTGCCAGCCAACAACAAATGCATTTCTTCAGCACACACATCGCAATAAAAACAACACACTCCTCTTCTATCTTCCATCAACAAGCATCAACCAGACCAGACCAGAACAGACCATGGCTTCTCCCACTAGTCCCATCAACACTTCTGTAGCACTGATGCTGCTGCTACTCTTCCTAGTTCGAGTTCATGTGGACTGTTCTCCCTCTCCTTCCAACAGCAGCAGCGGCGACATTGGAGAATGTAGTCCACAACAGCTGCTGCCACCACTGGTGCCATGCTTGGCCTTCGTGCAGGGGATGATCTCTTCTCCGTCCGAACCGTGTTGCGACAGCGTCGTCAATCTCTATCTGCAGCACCCCAAGTGCTTGTGTGTCCTTCTTGATGACACAATTACTCTGCCCATCAATCGCACTCTGATGCTGCAGCTTCCCCTTCTCTGCTCTCTCAATTCCACCTCGTCCTCTTGCCCTGGTGCGCATTGCAACTTGGTTTTTCTGACCATAAAATGCATGAGGCATTGTATTCATTCTAATCATTCTAATGGACTTGTTTTTTCTCATTTGTTGTGTTGAAGGGATGCATCTGCCACCAAGCTCAAGCTCGCCAGCTCCACAGGTTCATCATGCCTCTGATGCAAATTCCTCTACAGCAGGTATGGCATTAGACATCTTCGAATTCTTGATACATGAATTCACATGTGCCGCACATGTAAAGTCATGCAACAGGTGGGCCAACATGAGGGTGTAGAGTTGTTGCAAATGAGCCATGATTTACCAGGCCCTGTACATAAGGGACTGGACATGGCCTCATCAACTGGCCAGATAGTCAGATGGGCTGGACCTGGGCCTAGACCTTTACATTCCCAACAACAGACCTTCATGGCTAGACATTTTAAAGGGGAAGAAAAAAAGGAACAAATAGATTTCTAAACAGGCTTGGACCGGGCTGCACTTTTAGCCCAACGATTGGATTAGACCCTCATTAGGCCTGAAATGTAAATATTTTGGGTTTAGAGAAGCTCTGGCCCAGCCCAGCCCATGATCAACTCTATACTTTCTGTTTCAGGCTCAGGTTGAGATCCTAGGATAGGAGCGGAGTCTACATCCTATTATATATATAATTGGGTCCAGTTCAGTGGACCCTAAGTAAGACGACCTGATTGCAAATCCATTTCTTTTACTACTTTGGGTTATCGGCTGTCTAGAATCGAGTGTCCCTCGGACTTAGGGCCTGGAGATACCCTAGGTTATCAAAAAAAAAATTGTTATCGTTTATTCATGATGACTATGATTGTCCCGCTAGCTTTACAAAACATGTAGAATCAAGGTCAATCTAGGGACTTCTACCGGATCTTGCCCAATGTGCATAGGCCACCCTGCAAAATTCAATCTTGATCATCTGATGTGGATAATCAGAGAAATCCTATGAGCAGACCTACAAATCCGTCAGTTAGGCTATAAGCTGTAAATTCAAACTGCTCAAAATGATTTATTCTGGTGTATTAGCTGTGAGACAAACTTGACTCCAATAAGAGTTGAGACTGATCACATGTACAGTAGGCTCAACTTCTACTGGAGTGAAGAAGCTTAGAAAAGAATATAATCAACAGTTTATAGGCCTGGAAATAGGATATCCATCAGAGGATATTACACTCCTTTGATCAGAATGTTCATTGTTGCACATGTGGCCCATCCCATCATGTCAAATGTGGGGCCTGTCGCTAGTTTAGATCTGGGAAATAGTAGAAAGCATTCCTATCATAGGAACCATTATATAAGGTTTATGACTGAAATTCAATTTTGGTTCTATTTTCTATAAGTAATAAAGTAATAATTTGAAAAGAAAAATTCAGAAAAAAACAGAGTATTTGTAAATCTTCATTTTTATTTGCTTTCAGGATGTTTACACTGTAAACAATAAATAGAAGCTTATAACATAAATGTTAAGATAACTAATGGTGAGCAATATATGGACCCATATTTTGATGGTCATATACTCAAGGGCCCATTTCTTCAAACAAACATTATGCGGGCACTGAATTGGGGTCTCAGTATGCCTAGTTATGTCGTTCTGTTCAAACGTTCTGCTACAAATTTCACTCTGCTGAATGTTTGGTGGAGGGTTGGTGTGAAGAAGTCAGTAATAAGAAATTGCAGAAGGAAGCTGAGTGTAATTCAGAAATAGCGATAGTACTGGACCTGCCCTGCTTTGCTAGGAATTAGTTTTAACAGAAGATGGTGGCCAATGATTAAGTCAATTGGACAGAATAGGCACCACAGATTGATGAGTGGACTGGCCACATTTAAAATGTGATTTTTCAATAAAATAAATAAATCGAACTTAGTGTATCTTTATAGAAAAATCAGCTCCAATGCTCAACATGAACAGCATTTGGCAGGACAAAGTTTTGATCACCTACTTTTGTGTGTGAAATAGTCTATGATACATCAATTAGACAAAATAGAAGGTTTAGATCTATTGAAATAAAATCCATGAATCAAAAGAACTAATTTATTTTCTTTCTAATGCACTCTCTTATTCTCTTCAATGAATTTTCAGCCCCCCCAGTAACCAAAGCTCCTTCAGTGCTGAACTTTTACCATTCAGGATCAATGCAGCCTCAGGCCCTACAGGGAGGAGCTTCTTTAGTGATGGCAGTTGCAGCAGTTATCTTGATAGGAGTGTTTGGTTTAGTCTTCCCATGATTAAATTCATCTATGAATATTATTTAAGACAGCACATGACTAAACATATTAAACTCTAGGTATATTTTATTTCAGTTGAATTGCTTTTTTTCTTAAGTAATTATATGTTTTAACTAAGAGAAAAGTATCCTGGATGGATTTGAAATTTGAAAACAATTTCTAAGTGCTTTACACTAATTCAGGGCACTTCTAATTTCAGTCATGTTATATTTATTGTCATTCGATCTATTTATAACTAATTATGCTAGAAATGGGCCCGGGCTTTTTGTAAGGGATGTAGGGGGAGGGGTAGACTTGGATACGATTCGAGTTGTGCAAAATATCAATATAATCAAATGACCCCATTCCTTACTTTCTGGTACTCAATGTTTTCAATACCAGAGTAGTTGTTTTAACAAGAAATGAAGCAGTTTCTGGAAAAGAAAATTCAGCACTGAAGGAGCTTGCAGGAATTTTAATTTGTAATAAGCTCCTGATTCTTTCGTCAACAAAATTCTCTCACACAATTAGGAATTGTCAGGATTGTTTTAAGAATATTTAAGTTACACATGGAAATATATCATTTACATTACAAGAAGAGAAACATTATTGATCTACAAAAAAGGTCAACATTCCATTCAAACAGCACAATAATAAATGCCATTAAAGACTCAAATTGACATGTAAGGGTGTTTGGATGTGCCCCGAATCACAAGCAGTAGCAATTTTTTGAAATGGAATGCCAATATAAAATTCTGATTAATAGCTAAGCAAATGGACGGAGGAATTTGTGAACATCAAGTGAAATGCCATTTTTCTTGACATGTGTCCCAAATCATTCATCATAATGGCAGCAAAAAGTTAATCTGGACCAAGGCTGGAAAAACTATTATTCAAACTGCTATGGTTTACATTTACATTTCATCCCAAACACTGATGAACCAAAGCCCTTCCATCCAATCGAAATATCCAAAACTGTAAGCAACTTCGAGTACACCGACATACAAGAAACAAACAAGAAAAGAAACGGATAATAAAAGATTATCCTCACATCTAATTTGACGCATTCACTAGGTAATGTGCGATGCAAAATGAATGTGCCCTTTGCTATCTGCAATCATAAAATTGAGCAGTGATGAGTGGTCATTGACAATTCATTAGATAACGTAGAAATTCATAACACTAAAAATCATCTAGAAAAGAAAACATTGAGTCATTGTAATGAAATAATAACTGTATGAAATGGTAAGAAATTTCAGAAAGCCAAATATACTAAGTGGGGCGGGCTTGTGTTGTCATTTGTGTAAGACGAAACCATGTTAAGTAGCTCAGTTTGTTTAATTACCTCGTGTTTGTGCTTCGTGTGTGGCTGTGTGCTTGCATTCATGACAGAGCACATAAAACTTATTGGTGGTGGAGTGAAAATACAAGACGTAAAGGCAACGCTTCAAATGAAATTTCAAATGCTCAGATGCTGAAAAAGAATAGGTTTCATGGATAAATGGATGAAGTGGATCTCCATTTTAGTCAATGGATCTACACATGGCTGTTTTGCAAGCATTTGAGGTATGAAATAAGGGGATCCACTTTCACCATTTGTATTCTGTCGTAGCAACAGAGGTGCCAAGCAAGATGTTTGAGAAGGCCAGGGGATTCCTAATCAAGTCCTCCAATGTAACGCATCTCTCATCTCAACCTCACCCACATGGTACCCAGTTGTGGAAAGATTTAGGAAAATCCTTGCCTCGTGCAAAAGTCACACCCATCTTTTGGGGACTGTATCTTTCTTGTCAGTTCAACCCTAGGAAACACTCCAATTTATTATATGCCCCTGTTAAAACTCCAGTAGAAGTGACTAGTTTGCCTAAGAGAATACAAAGGAACTTTCTGTGGGATGGGAAGGGAGATAAATAAAATTCATTTAAAATCAGAAAACAAACTGTCACCTGTGGAAAATAGAGCATGAAAGAGAAAAAAATTGGACATTGTGATCAATGATCAACAAGGAATTCAAGGAAAGAATATTACGAAAGAATATTGAGGAAGGCATTATGTCTATATTACACAGTGATAATGAAGTTGTACTGGCAGTTGATTACAAATATAACAATTATAAAAAAGAACGAAATCAGCTATGCCTATCTAAATTAATTGTCTATATCTAATAGATTACAACAATATTACAAGGGATATGTACAGTTATGATAGTCTAAGAAAATATGATTTTTTTTTAAATACTTTAGCGCATTTATCACATAATTATGATATTATCACCATTAATATGAACAATGGATGGACCAAGTTAGCCAAACTTAGCCTTCACTGGTCTAATGTCTCATTTTATCTATGAAAAAGAATTAATATTAATTGATATTTCTTACTCATAAACCAGTTATCTTTGATAAGAAAATAAAAAGGAAGCAAAGACAAATGACCTGCTCGACCGAGTTACACTTCTAGTGGAGGAGACACCATCCTTTTGACCTTTCGTAATTGTCCGGGTGCTTTTCTTGGATTTGGACTTGGAGAAATCTGAAACAAGGTGTAAACTGTAAAGCCCAACAACATCAATCTCTAATAAGGAAAAAGGGAGAACTTGAATCACCTCTAGAGTTACTTCTAGGCTCTGGTTCTGACACAGCACTGGACGCACTCAAACTTTCATTAGACTCAACACTAAGAGCTAGTTTGTCAGCACTAGAGGGATTGATTACCTCACTAGAACCATCTGCAAGCACATAATGTGTAAGTCATTATTGTAATTCTGGAAATGCAGCTTACCATGTAAAGACATCATTAATAAAGGCCCATTGGGAATGCTAGCATTGTACTGATACGCATGTAAAACAAAAGTCTGATTCCTCTTGTATGATGAGTCAAGGGTTCAGAATTCAGTTTACTTATATCACGCAAGTGGGGCCCATGGGTGGTGGATGCTCAAATATTTTTCAGAATGGAAGACATTAGCCATCCAATCATGCATTAGATTTGGTGCAATCACAACATCATGTTTGGGCAAGGTCCACCACATAAATCATGTGATCCCAAAGGCATAGTCAATTTACTAATACCAAGGCCACCATATGCTTTGATTGTAAATATGGGGTTCAACAATGAAAAGCTGCAGCCTAGTTTTTTACCAGGTGGCCTACATGGTTGACCCAAATATACATTGACTTGAATGGGTAACATAGCATGTCAGGAACACAACAAAGGCCACATGGAAATGCACATGGGTATATCCGTATGCCATCGCAAACTTCCCAAAGTTTATTTATCTAATCAGTCAAATTGTAAAAACAATTCATATCAATAAGCAAGAGCTATTAACCATCAACAGATCTTTAAACTACAATCGATTTAAGTTGACCGAGACAAGAAGGGAAGCATGCATGAAAGACAAAAATATAAAAAGGGAGAACGGTGATATTAGCTAGACCAATCCAAATATGGTGCCAAGTTTCAACACTAACCCTCAGAAATATCTTCTTTTGCATCTTCTTCCCCTGAACCCTCCTTAGCTACCATAAATCCTTCAACTCCGGCACTAGTGACTTTCTTGTGGTGAACTTGAGCATTTATAGCAGTCTGCTCTTGCTCTTTCCTCTCCATATGGAACTTGTTAAGCTTCTCCTCAAATTCCTCAATGCAAGATTTAAGCTCAGGCTTTGCAAACTTCTTGCCCTGATTTGACAAATATCATATATAACATTAATGATACTAAACTAAAGCCAGTTGACAAGATAAAGAATAACTGGTACTTCACTACCTTGTTGATAATGCCTCTGAAGTGGTCCATCACAGAATCCAAAGACAGAACATGTTCGTAAGTTTTGAATAACTCCATGAGCTTTTTAATTCCCTTTTCTGTGAATGTCAGCTGAGAGAGACAGTAGGCAATGTATTCCCACTGTTTACGCTCTGCAAAAAAGGAGTACACATGTTTTTTAATTCCCGTTTATTCTCACTGACTACATTCTTGTTGGCCCCATCAACCACCTTTATTTTTTCATTCCTATGGGCCCCATATTTGTAATTCAAACCGTTCGATTTATTTATTGGACTAATAAATCCCATGGTCTTGAAGGTGATTACTTAAATCTTCATAAGTTTTAGGTAATTTGTGAAAAAAGCCCCAACTTATAGATCTAATTTTCTGCCCTTCTATGGTCCCCCAATTCTTGATTCGAACTGTTAAATATGGTAAATAGAGGACATTCAATTTCATATCTTAATTCTTTATGGATTTTGAGAAATTTGTGAAAAATGTCCAAAAAACCAAATACATCTAAAACCATTGGATGTACTCATTTACTCTTGAAAATGGTGATTCTGACAAACTTGGTAGTGTGTTTCACACGTGTACTATTTGCATGTGTAACATTTACTTATGTAAAAGGCAAACTAAGTAAAACCCATTTACCTATCACATATTCACATGTGTAAAAGGCAAATGGCCCCTAAAAGATCAATTAACAAAAAGCAACTAAGCATAGTATATGAATGAATAAATCATATGTCAAATATAATCTCTCTTATAAGACCTTTCATTTATTTAGGAGGTTAATAGACTCCCGGTTATTTCAGCCCTCAAAAGGAAGGTAGAGAGGTGACAAATTAAAAAAGAATTGAAAAAAAAAAAGCCTGCTTTTTGGCCAAAATAGGGCGGAAAGGCAAGAATGAACCCTTTGCAGGGAGGGGATTTGTTCTGTTCTCATACACACTGCAGAGCAGAAAAATACCCACCTGAATTGCATTTTCATGCAGGTTGGAACAGGCAGGCTCTGGCTTGGCCTGGCCCAAGTCACACCCTTAGCCAAGTCAGAAGTTGGACACTTAAAGCAAGCTGGATTGAAAGATAATAAAAGAAGTAGATATGCATAACATCTAGATGGTAAAGTTATGACAGACATTAAAGTGAAGACACATACCTGTGACTCCACAAAACCTATTGCATAGTTTCTCAACAAGAGCTTCCATTTGCTTGTCCTATTTACAGTTCACAACCCAAAAGGTCAATATGTGAAAACCGGATGTCTTTGCTTCCTTATCCAATTAAGTCGCTCATACCTTCTTGATGGAACCTATTAAGAAGTGCATGATGTTGTGAAAAGCTTCTTCCTTGAGGTTTTGGTTTGATAATCTACCAAGAATGTCTGGAAGCAAATTATAAATGGGATTGCTACCTGCAAGCATGGAGAAAGAGCACAACATTTATTTGCAAGAGAAGCATTACACAGTTATTTATGCGAAGGCGTGAAAATTCATATTATACCTTTCTTTGACAACTCATGAAAGAAGAGTTTGGCAAGACTTGAAATCCTTTCATCCTCATCTTCTAATCGCATTGCCATTTCATTTATGTAACCTTTCACCTGATTATCATTAAATAATAGTACAGCATTTTAAGGCTGAAGAACATTTTAAACAATTGTCAGCCAAGCAAATAGAGGTTATTTGCTTCAGCTAGAGAAAACATAGATGCAATCTAGATTTTGACAATCCATGCCATTCGCCCACTTGGGGTTTGCAATGAACCAGCTTAGCACAAGGATCATCCAGGCCCATCACCAGAGATAACAAGCATTGGATGATGCCTATAGGGGCAAGCCTGAGCTGAGTTCTTGGCAAACTACAGTCAGGGACAGGGTGAATGCATTGACGAGTTTTTCTTGGAAGCCCAGCCTAGGAACAGATCCACATTTAACAGCTGCTTGTAGCAGTCGTGGATGAACCCGGCTACCTTAGTAAAAAATGCATTAGGCCAAAATAAATGAATGGATTAGGATTATTATGATCCTAGTTCCCCAAGCAATCACAAATTCCCAATACATATGATGAACCACATCATGAATGAATCATGTTCCAATGATCTGCCCATCAGAATATATTAGCCAGACACATTGCTGTGACAATGCTGTGTACCAATGGTTTAACATTCCAATTTCAGACCACAGTCTATTAATATTTTATGGGGTGAAATTGTGCAGAGGGACAGGCTAACAGCATCGATCCTTCATATAATTAAACCACTTGTAAAGAAAAAGTGTCAGTTCCACACACCTTCATCATATCATTTAGTATAAGATGAGAAAGCACCAGCACTGCATTTTTCCTAACTGAGATGGAAGGGTCACGCAATCGAGCGTATACATTCTCAGTCCAGGGTTCTAAGAGGTTAGGATAACGAACTGCGAGGTCTCCAAGAGCTATTGTGCAATTAGAACGGACCACTTCTGTTGGTGCACTCTCCACGACCGTGAAAAGAAGCTGAAGATTTGCCTCACTGAGTATTCATTCATTCAAAATAAACATCAACAAATTATAAATCAAATTTGATTTGCAAAAATTGTGCATCAAAGGCTTACCAAAAGTCTGCATCAATAATCATTAGCCTACAGAGAGCAAGCATTCCAGAAGCCTGTAATTCTGGAAACTATCAAAGAACATGAAGGGTATGTTAGTTCTGAATTTCAAGCTTCTGATTATAGTAATAGAGCACGCAATATTAAGGCTATGTCAGATTCATGAGGAAAAGGGAAAAGGGAAAAAAGATCTGAAATGTATCCATCTATATATTGAAGAGTCAACAAACAGTTCCTTTTGTAGGGTTGTGAGTTGTGACTGAGGTGCACATTTTACAGATAGGTGACTCCTCCATAAGTTCTTCTGAATCCAAATGCGGACTTAAAGGCATCTTGGTTACTGGTTATAGGACATAAAAGGAGATGATAGACAATCCAATCAAGAAACCTACAGAACCAATCACCTTTTGCATCAAACTGAAATTCCTGCAAAGTTTCAACAGAAAAGGCGCACAGCATCCAATTACGTTCTTTTCAACAGAACTGCCTGAAACGATTTCTTTCTCTGCTCTTTCAGAAAGTGTATCGAGTATCGCATCTTCTGAAGCAGCAAGCCCCAATTCAGCAGTAATACCATCCTGCACTCAACCGTATTCAGAAGAGAAGTGGAAAAAATTATTCAGAAAAGAACTTTCATAGAAGATAGGATTTTATGCAAAAAACAAAAACACCTATTTCTGGTGGAAGTGAACGACAGCAATGACGAAATTTATTCAAATCGCACTCACCTTCACGGATGCTTCAGTGGTTGTGCAATCACCCTGAACATCATTAGAGCCACAATTTACCCTATCCTTCTTCAATTTCTGCTTTTGGATCTTCCGCACACAAGACTCAATATAAACTAATTGATTGAGTGCTACATGGCTTATGATAAATAAAAAACGACTGAGTTTTGACACTTGCAGTGTGGAAGGGAAGTTCGTGTCTTGACTGTCAAGGGGATTCAGTACTTCTTTTTCTCCATTGCAATCAAATATAGAACTCAAGGACCTCTTCACCACGTCAGTGGCTAGGGTTTCAGGTGTTGGATGAATAGAATATATGGCACTTATCGCTTTATCTGCAGCAGCATACCAGATGTTATCTGGAAGCCAAAACCCAGTGATTAAGTTCTGCAGCATACCAAATACCTTGCTGCTGCTGCTAGACATTAGTTTTTCCTTTTCTCCCTCAGACAATCTTTGAAGTGCAACGCATGCTGTTCTTGCAAGCAAAGGATCCTGCTTTGCCCAGCGGCCAAAACCAATATCAATAACATCCTGCAAGTGAGAACCAATGATCCCTGGAGACAATTTTGCCGCCATGCAAAGTACTGACAAAGCACCACGACTTTGCTCTGCTGTCACCCCACTGACATTAAAACTAAAGAAATCCCATAAAGCAGTTATCTGCAAAAAATAAATGAAGGAAACACCGTGATAACGATTTTTGGCTCGTCAAAGCATAGCAAGCAGTGTGATTTTGGTCTGAGTTTACACTAATGATCATCAATAGCTTCAGGAATTCAATAGTTGAACTACAGTCATGTGCATTTGTTTGAATATTAGATCATAAGCAGTGCAGTTATTTTGGCAAATTAGTTTTTTAGCCATTCCATTCTGCATTAGATACAAGCAAAATACAAGGAAAGCCTTGCTATCCACCTTTTCCCCACCACCTAGATAACTTCCAGAACAGCTCACGTCCTACATGAAGAGTAAATAGTAATGAATATTACTAGTGCAAGAAAGCATTCTGTGCACCCAGCCTTCATAGGGACATCCAAACATACCCTAATTTATTCTTCCGAAAAAAGGTTTCCTTCTAAAATTACAAATGAGAAAATTTTACACCTTGGAAAGGAAGCTAAAGTAGCAAAGAAGAATGTTATCAAGTGTGACTCAAGTCAAAGCAATACTTTATAAGGGTGCGAAAAAAAAAAAAAAAAAAAAAACTTCTGTAAGCAGGCAAATAAACTCAATGGCATTTGTAGACATGATATTTTCAATTTGCAAGAGTTCACATACCCAAGTTGCATGGTAACCATAGGAATGTCAAAATCTAGCACATACAGAACATCTGAAAGATGAAGCCCAAACAAAAGAGATACAGGCTTGCAAAGAACATATTAGTCATAGCTACCAAAGTTCTGCATAAGAAACACTTATAACTGCTCCCTTTGTGGAAGTAAGAACAGGTAAAATGAATTTAATGGCTGTGTTTACTGACCTTCATAAGTAGATTCTACCTACTTCTATCGAAGAGGGTGGAGACGTCTATGAAATGAGAATCAATTTTGTCTAATAATAATTGAAACTCAAATGCAAAAACTGTCCGTTACCACATAAAAATCCATGAATGCAAGGGGAAGGAGGGAGGTGGGCCATTGACTCAGTAGCCCCTCCACTCCTGTAACAATAGTTTTGGCTTTCAATAAGAACAATGTCAAAAACACAAAATATTTATTGAAGAGAACAAGAGTCCAAATCAAAATAGAAACTATTTCAGTCACAAAACTTGAAATTTCAAATTCATAGAGTTCAAATCAAAATAGAAGCCATTTCCATCTAAAAAAAACTGAAGTTCTGAATTGACTGACACAGATGAAAATCCCAGCCTGCCTTCTTTCATATTCAAAATAGGAAAAAAAAAACACTATGCAATCTTCACTAGATCATAGAATAACACCAGAGAGAGAGAGAGAGAGAGAGAGAGAGAGAGAGAGACAAAGGAAGAGGAAGAAGAAGATGGATGATGACAATGATACAAGTTCACCTGGCCCAATTCCAATTGGATTACACGGCTCACACGGTGTCCTATCAACATATTAGAAGCACAGTTCTTGTACACAAAGCCAGGGATGAGTCCAACTTTTAATTATAATAATCTTTCTGGTTTGTGTTTTCAAGAAGATTAGGACTTTCTATGTAGCATCTAAAGCCAAATGAATTCCACAGAAAAAGAAATAACCTTGAAAATCTGTAGCACACAGATACTTTTTGTCCAATGCGATATATGTCCCCGCTTCCTTGACAAATTTCTCAATAATCAACACTATACTTGGAATGATAGAACAATAGAACAATAGAGTATGCAAAGCGAATGAGGCGATGCAACCAGAAACATGGCCCACATGTGGGACCCAAAGAAGTTTAGGATTTTTTTTTTTATTTTCTTTCTTTAATGAGTTGTAATTAGGATTAGATTTCCCACTCCAGCAGGAAACTTTGATTAATTTCCTAGTTTCATTACGAGTCTTGGATTATTGGCTTTGTTTTTCTTTTTATATGAGCATCCTAAGCCATTAGGGTAGTTTTGGGGATTAATATACTTTTCCTTTATGAATTGAGTTTTCCCTTTGAGGGTCATTACTCTTTGAGTCTGTTAGAGACATCTTTTCCATGCTTCAGCACTTTCAATCCAAACCCTTTTAGGGTATAAATGAAGTTCTTTCATATTAACTAACATGTGACATCCAAATCCCTTTTTCAAATTATCATAAGGATTAATGTCATCTTGTCTACACATGAATCTGTAAAAGCTTGCAGTTCCTAGCTACATGAATCAGAGCATGAAAACCGGCATCCAATAAACATAGAAACAAAACCAAAGAGAAAGTCAAAGGACATACCGTGTTTGTAGAGATATCCCCTTTGGAGACCAAAGAGCCAATAATAAACTCTAAAGCTGCAAGATCACCAATGTTAGATTCTACAGCAAGGTTCAACAGATTTGCAGCAGTTTCTGCAGGGTTTTTACGTATATATATCGTAATGAATGCATCCTCAACAGCAGCATAGATAGATTTGTCCTGGGAAAATACCTGCATGATGCTAATGCAAATAAATCTCCAATTACATGAAAAATCCATTAAGATTCCTAACAGAAACCGGAATATACACGTCTCAAGAAACACTTGAGCAGGGAGATAGCTTACTAAAGGCAGCATTTTCCGGAGACAGGCCTCTGATCCATCAATTTGAAACTGCCTGCACCTCATCAGCAAAAGAATTGTGTTTTCAACATCGGTAGCAGAAGATGAAGCCAGCAGTTGAACCAAAGTCGGCATCACTGAAGATAAACACTTGGAGAACCTCAATCCTGCTTCAAGTGATGCAATTAAGGCCCGGGTCTGTTCTGAGTTTCCAAAATCTGGCATGGAAGAAGAATCATTGGGTGCTGCATTTTCCATGTTAGGTAAACAGCTATCAGTAACACTGTCTTGATGATCTACCTCAGCTTCTGCCTGATCAACATCACTATCTGCTACAGAGATATCATTCTCAGATGGTATCCCTTCCAAAACACTTTCTGAAGGTACAGCTGGCTCCATCTCACGTAATTTCTCTTTGTACGTCTCTAAGGTCACCTCAAATGAAGCAACACGAAGCTGTGGCCCAAAAGGATTATGCTGCAGCATCATGATGAGTAGGTTCAATGCAGATTTCCTCACAATTGCACTCTTATCCTCCAATCTCCCAGAAGCAACAGTTGCTACCTCATTCCATAACCCAATGGAAACAGCATGCTCTTCGCACAATTCTGCCCACACCTGAAGGACCCGACTTCTTGTATAGGCCGAAACATCCCGACACCTCTCTCGCAGAATCTCCAGCATTGCTTGCTTGCTCCGCAACCTAATGGATTTTGCACTCACATCACCATCAACATCCTTGAATGCCTTCGCAACTAACTTTCCCAACACCCCAACAAGCGCATTTCTTATCTTGTATGATTCCCCACCAAAATGAGGCAACAAAATCCCTATGTTTGTTGACATCAGCTTCGGAAGACGGTCTGCAAGCTCAACAAGAAATCTCCCAATGTTCTCAGCACCCACTGTATCCCTCACATAATCCTTTGGGTTAGTGCGTCCAATCTCCCGAATGAGAGAGATTGCTAGGCTGCTGTCCATGTACTTCTTCTCAGCCCACACTACAGCATCAGCCAAATGCACTGAGACATAGTCAAACTTATGGATTAGGTGCAAAATTGAAGCACAAGACTGTGCTGAGTAGTGGTATTTGGTGGCGCAGGTGCCAATTATGCGACAGAGAGCATCCTTCGCATCAGCATCCTTCAACAAGACTGGATTCTCAAACATAGAGAACGCAAATCTACAAATTAAAAATCCAAATAAAAGAGGCAATCATCAACCATGGACAGAATGCAAATTTACAAATCCATGAATCAAACTTCAAACTTCAGAAGAAAAAAAAAGGGGGGGGGGGGGGGGGGGGTTGTGTGTGTGGTGGGGCAGCGGCGGCGGAGGGGCAAAGTTACTGTTTAAATTTTAACTTACTTGGTAATGAATGAAAGATAATTCTCATCAGGATCTGACGATCCAAAGAGCAACATGAGGTTGATCTCAAGAGAATTAGCTATCAGACTGACTATCCGACTCCTCTGTGATTCCCAATTCCATGAATTTGCAGCATACTTCTTGCGAGTCTGTGATGCAGCCTGAACATGCAAATCAAAACTATGTAAAAAAGGATGTGTTTTCTATTCAGAAAATATAATGAAATATAGTCATGGCATTGAGGGAAAAACATTCAGTTTAATGTGTGAACCAAACCATCATTGTTCATGTTGATGATACATTCACACAGGTGAGGCCCTCCTGCTTATTATCCCTCCTGCTTATTATCCAGACCGTTTATTTTGATTGTGGGGCGGGGGGTGTTTGATTGTGGGCAGTGGACCCAAAACCTCCGGTCAGAAACAAGCCCAATCATTTGGATGTCAGTTTTCCCCCATTTTCAACAATTGGACAGATATCATTCTCAAATGTGGTAATGAATAGATAAAAAACCATCCATCATGTTACCCACTAGATTAATAACCTTAGGACACTCCACATTAGCTATAGTGATTGCCAGACCCAAAAACCTTTCTTCTTCTTCAAAAAAAAAAAAGATATATATTTAGTCAGTTAGCTCTTCCCCACTCATCCATTTGCAAGCCCACGTTGCACCTCTGCCTGATCAATGGGGGACCCCCACTACCTCAAAATTCTCTCTCCTAACTGTTAATAACAGAGCCCAAAAGTACTTGTTTTATCAGCAACTATAAATACTTCTATCAATGATTAAAATAAAGAGCACATTACATCAAACAGATAGGTTACAGAACCCCATTACAAAACAGACCCCTTCACACAATCCATTGAAACCAATAATTCAAAAAATAGAAAGACCAAAAAGTAGCGGTAATCAAATCCAAATCTTCTCTCCCTATGTTGCGAATATACTCGCCTCTCTATACTCATTCACAAAGATCACCTACCTACATTTCCATGCCTATGTCCCAAATGCCTGGGGTGGGGTAGGGTGGGGTCGGGAGTGAATTACCTTAGTATTATTGGTGGCACTGTGGTTGGACTCCTCGGACCGGAAGACGGCGACAAGAAAGAAAGTGTAGATCTTGAAGGCATTGCGATGGGAGGCGACGCGATCTGTGAAGGCGCCTGCATCTGAACAAGGGGAAGGAGCCCCCCGCGAGAGGGAATCGATGTTGGGGAGGAGGACGCTGAGATTGGAGCGGAGGCTCTCGACGAGATTGAACTTGCAGGAAGTGGGGAGGGAAGGGAAGTCTCTGATGAGAGAGTAGACGCGGTCGAAGACGTCTTGGTCCTCGATGCAGAAGAGCTCTTTGTCGGAGAGATCGAAGACGACGCCTTTTTGGGAAAAACGGAGGAGGAGAGATTGTTAGGATTAGGGTTTTTAAAGGGGGTTTTGAGGAGAAGAGGAGTTACCTTTGGTGAATTCGTCGAGAGCTGAGGGGGTGAAGGAGGAGGAGATGGAGATGGGAGACTGGACGGTGAGATGGATGTCGTCGTCAGCGTCTTCAGATTCGAGGTCGTGGAGTTTGGAAGGGAAGATGAAAGGAGGGGCCATCGATCGATCGAGAGAGAGAGAGAGAAAGAGAGAGAGGAATTTGATTCTGTGGGAGTGGAAGTTGAAATGAGCTTTTGTTGTATTTGACTGAGAAGAGGCGGGAAGAGAGAAATTTTGATTTGGGGATATTGAATCTCGGAAGCCCTAGAGGCCCACTCTAGGCTTAGAGATGTCAAATGGGCCGGCCCGGGTCGCGGGCCGTGTTGGGCCGAGGGAGCTGGCACGGCACGCTACGGTCCGACACATCCATAGTGTGCTAGGCCCGCCCATTACATAAATCATGTTTTTCATTTCTCAATCCACCTCAAATTCCAAATAATGCTACGTTAGTGGATAAAATGCTGGTAAAAGTTTATTTGGTTTTTCCTTACATTTCAACTCAAAGCCTTTTCCAATCTTCTTCCACCTCTCACAAACTCAAATACAGCATGGATATGTCATTTATATGGAGGGGATATAGATTTTTCACACAACACTAAGTCGCCTAACCCCTTATCTTGTCTCACAACAAATATAGTAAAATAAAGTAGGATATATTATATATTTTGAACTATCTATGTATCATAGTCCATAGTGAAATGAAAACTCACCATGGAATGGAAAATATCTCTTCGTAGTTCAAGATTTTTGTAATGTCTCATAGTCAAACATACATATATCAAAGTAAATCCTATTGACACTGCTAACTTTGGATCTAATCACTTGCTCTATATTTTAGGCCCACCATTCTCTAAAAAGATTGTAAGGTTTTGAAGGTAATCATATTTACAAATCTTCAAGAAATTAAGATCCAAATGGTTATCTTTTCAGTGGAGTAGGTTGAGTTTGACCTAACTACTTAAATATCTTTTGTCATTCTCCGTGTTAGTGTTCTAATTTTTAATTTTAATACCGAAAAGGCGAAAAAAAATAATCGGGAAAAAAAATAAAGAGGTACGCCGAGCACGCCTGGCACGGAGGCACAGTATGGCCCGGCCCGTTCCAAGCACGGCCCGTGGCCCATTCGGGTCAATATTTGGGCGGGCCGTGACGGCCTGGCCCGTTTGACTTTCAAGTTTTGAAACATTGATAACTAAAGTGGGTGCGTGTTGTTTTATGGCATTGAGAGGTATCATGCGGATGGATGGCTTCAGTTGGGGATGTGACCATGTTTTTTTTTTTTTAATCCTATCAATTTATTAAATGTTTCAGAATGAATTCACACCAGTCTGAATAAAATTATAGTAAAATGAGTGGTCATGACTTTGAGAAATTTTTTAGAACATACCATGCAGCATTTCTACACTTCCAATAAAAAATAATAGTAATAAAGTCCCCATCTTGCTAACGGCTGCAAAGACTGTGAATGCTAAATACAAAATATATATATATTTTTTATCAATACTTATATTTGTTTATCTTAGATTTCTTTTCTTTCCATTAATATATTTTTATTTTTATTTTTTGCCCGGGCTGAGCACAGGGCAATTATTGCTAATTAGTATTGCGAAAGGCAACACCTTAATTTTATTATGTAAAAAAAGAAAAGAAAATTGAAACCTCTAAGGTGGCAAGGCACAAGAAGACACCTAATAGACAACATTTAAATAGTCACTTTTCACCGCCTATAATAGCGCTTCTAAGATAACCACTACCTTCACCTCATTAGACTCCATGTAATCCACATGTTAATATTGCGATTACTACTAGTCATTCCGTCCACATTGAACTTGAGCACACATAGACACGATCCACAATTTGCTCCCCTTAAGAGCTCCACTAAAGAGAGAGTCTATCAAACTCACTCTCACGTGCCCTAAATGAGCATATATGAATAGCATCAATAAGGAGATAAGATTAGAAGAAAAATCATTTAAGATGGTTGGGCATGTCCAACGTAGGTCGGCAACGATATTGATAAGGAAGTACACGGGTTAACAACCCACCAAGGGGAAAGGGTATGCCGAAGAGGACCTGGATAAAGGTCGTAAAAATAGATATGAAAAAGTGCAACTTATCTAAGGCTTTAACCTGGGATAGGAATGGAGAAATAAAATTCATATAGCTGACCCCAACATAGTTCGGACAAAGCTTTGATAATAATTGTTATTACTATTGTCGTTATTGTTATTGTACTCCAACCTATTGTTGGATTTGACTCAAAAGGTCCAATGGGCCTATTGGGTGATTTAATTGGGGCAAAACTCTATTAGGGTTAGTTCCTCATATATACTTTCTTGGGTTATTCTTTGTAAAAAGAGGAAAGAAAGCAAGCAAGGGGAACACAAAGAGCATTGTAAGGGGGAGAGAGTAGACAAAGTATTAGAAGGGTTTGGAATCCTTATAACGAGTTGCCCAATTTTTTGATAAGTGAAATCGAGCGGAACGCTGATAGCACCGTGGACGTAGGCAATTGCTGAACCACGTAAATCTCTTGTGTGCTTGTGGTTGATTGATCGTGCGTTTCTCGCCCTAAGTAATTCCACAACAACTGGTATCGGAGTTGGGTTTTCCCAATGTAGGGGTCGCGTGCGATTGACAGCAGAGATCAATGGGATCAGATCTTAGAGAAGGCTTGATCTCAGTTTATGTGAAGCCACGTTGAAGCAAGAGAAGACCACTGCCAGCGTAGATTAGAGGATTTCAACTCCGTCTTGTAGTAGGTCAATGTAGAAACGAAGACAGCCAAATCAAGACAAGGAAACCAGATCGGGAAGGCCATGGTGTTCTGCCTTATTGTATAAGACACCAACAATGGGAGATTCGTCACCGTTGGACACCATCGTTGCCATCGCCTTAGCCACCAGTGGTCGAGAAAGAAGAGCAGAGACGTGGAGGACTCCGGGCTGCTCTTACCGGAGAAGAAACCCAGCTACAGAAATCAGAGCATTGAGGATCGCCATAGTCTCGCCGTCCACCTCACCGAATAAGAGCTGGAAACAGGTTTGTCGTACTTCCTTGCTCCAAAACACAAAACCCGAAACCCACCTCACCGAAGAAGAGCTACAAAATAGTTGCTACATTGACTTATTTGTAAAAAAAAAAAAAACACAATGAGAATGGTGAAGAAGGAAGGTGACTTACCAAATGTTTAAAAATGGAGGTTTCACTACACAAAAGAAGTTAACTGACATACCAATAGATTCGTTCCCTTCACTTGGCTTCACTTGGTTTCGTCTAGGAGTGAATGGCCTCTTGCAGCACGGCGTTTCTGATGACAGAACATGACTCGTTTGGAGAGGAGATGAACAGATGTGTGGGGAGAGAAGTGATGAACGTGTGTGAGTAGAGAGGGGTAGTTTGGGTATATTGATGGGTGCAGAGAGTAAAATCTATAAAAACTCAACTTTTATAAATCGGTGTGGAGAGAAATTCAGTGGGAAAAGCCAAAAAAAAAACGCGGTGCCAATAGAACTTCCCCTTCTAATTATGTTTTTATCATGTACTCAATTGTGCGGTGGACCTATTAATTTTTAGCCGAAACTTAAGGTTCTAGATATAAAGGGATGAGATTTATCTTCAATAGCGCAGGATTATCCCAGTGTGGGCCCCACAGTAGAGTTTCATTTAAACAGCTGGGATGAAGGTTCTGGGCCTGCAGCAATGATGGCACCATCGACAATGGGTCCCACAGGTCACTCAATCATGGCCGTCGATTCGGAAATTGAAAGATCGAAATTTGGTGGGCCACCGTGCCAAATATCATCATCACCTTGTCAAATTAATTAGAAAGTGCCAGCTGTGAATTCCCGCGTACTTATCTGGCAAGTTTCGCCGCGGGGTGATTCTATTGGCACCCACATGTAATGCTGAACACACCCCTTTGCTGAACCCACCTCCAGCAGTTATTTTTTCAAAATATTTCTGCTGAGCCCACCCACAGTATTACCCAAACTACCCACCCAAGGTCATTCTCCTCCTCTGGCTTTCCCTCGTCGACGATTTTGAAAAATCGAGCAAAGGCAGCAGCACATCGCCCCTTCTTCTTCTTGGTCGTTCTCCCTCCAAACAGCAGCAGGGCACATCGTTTGTCCTCCTCCTTCTTCTTCTTCCTCTTCTTCACACGACGCTCAGGGTATTCTTCTTCTTTTTCTTTTTCTTCTTGTTCATATGTTTATCATTTTCAAATTCTCTTTTTCTTCTTCCTCTTCTTTTTCTTCGTTAGATAGTAGAGACGTTTATTAAGATTTCATGGGGCTAATTCATGTGCATTCGTTCATCTTCCCAAAACCGTTTTCGCGAGCTGCTCGGCACTGAAATGTTGGGCAATTTTCATCTGCACGGCACACATGTGCTGTGCAAAAAAATTTTGCACAGCAAACATGTGCCGTGCAAAAAAATTTTGCACGGCACACATGTGCCGTGCAAAACTATTCTGCACGGCCTACATGCGCCGTGCAGAAATGCATTGCACGGCCTACATGCGCCGTGCAGGATTTTTTTTTTTTTTTTTTTTTTACTTTTTAGGAATACATAATGGCCAAATATGAATTTTCCATGACCTTATGAAAACCCAGTGACGGGCTAATTATTGCACCCAGATAGCTCAAAATACGCAACATATCCACAAATAGTGACGGGCGGAACTTGAGGGAGGGGGTGGTCCCTCTCAAAACTTTTTTCAAAACCTGAGGTGTTTTTCCCATATGGCTCCAATCTTTTTTCTTTTTTTTTTCTTTTTAAAAAAGAGCACTCCCAAATAGAAAATCTTCCTGGGTCCACCCTTTCATATCCAGGTCATATCCTTACCATATGCTGCCATATCTGAGCAACAAAGGTCAGGACACAAAATGGAACACATCAATGTAGAATAGAGCAAAACATAACAGGATGCCATATGCTAGGCTTCTCTTCTACTAGTCTTCTTTTCTTTCTTTCTTTTTTCGCTTTCCCCTCTGTTGTATAGGTAGCCTTCCCTTCTGCAAGTTACTTTGTTATATTCTCTGTTGTTCTTTTATTCTTTTTGGAGCCCTTCCTCCCTTGACTAGCCATTGCAGGTCTCCATATGCTTTGCTGAACTGGTCAGTGGTCAGCTTACCGGGCCTGTCTAGGGATGTGGGTGTCCATTTGTACAGCAGTTCCACTTGTATAGTGGGTTCTTCCTCCACTTTGAAAGTTTTTAATTCCACTAACACCAAACCCCAATACCCCCACCCCCACCCCTCCCCACCCACCCAACACACACACACCCACCCACACAAACACACACAAAAAAAAAAAAAAACACCCCCCTCCTTTCCCTTCTCTCTCTCTCTCTCTCTCTCTCTCTCTCTCTCTCTCATCAACAACAAGATCTGGACAGCCACCAAAGTAAATGAATTAGTTGCAACAACATACTTGAAACATTATATGCTCACAGCCATAGATGAAGAATATTATTAAACACATTCTAATTTTTTTTATATTAATTTACTTTTGACAATATTTTGAAGTTAGGCACCTCTTTAGAGCACGAATTGACAAATTCCAAAAGGAAAATGTAGGCATAACTTCTTAGAAAAGTTCCCTCCAATGAATAACAATAATGATAACTTGATTGTTTTTGCCCAGATTTCATCCAAAGTGATGGCCCACCAGATTATTGGACTGTGAATGTTTCTGGTAAATTGTATATACATCCCACATCCCTTTATGAAAAGTGAGTGTTTTTTAAAATTCACTTTTCACAAAGGGATGTGGGTGTGCTCATCATAATGCGAGGGTGCATATAGAATTCCATTTTCTTCTATTACGCTTTATCTATTCTCTTCATGATTTTTATTTTTAACAGGTTTGAAGAAATGCCGAGGAGACCATCACGCCGTATTGGTGGCACCTCACGTCCGACAGGTGAAGACGCTAGTACTTCTAGCGAACCACGGAGAGTGCGGACGAAGATTGGCGTTGCTAGACCTCCTCGCCGAGGTGTGCATGCCAGTTCTTCGACAAGCATCCGTCAACGGCCAACAGCGTCTGAACGAAGACGCAAAATGGTTCAGGATCCACTGCCCGAGCCAGTTGACGAGGATATAGAGAGCTCTTCAGAGGATGATTCCTCAGGGGATGAAGCAGGGCCGTCTAGTCCTCCACAACTGGCTAGTCATACTATAGAGGCAACAGGGGAGGATGATGGATCAGATGAGGATGCACAGCCATCTAGTCCACAAGCAGCGGCAGCAGGTGACGGTCCTATTCCCGGCGGTCCCGCCGACCTATCCGTCCTTGTGAGTATTAGGACGCACGTGGCCATTTCCATATGGGACGGAGAGGTAAAAGTTAATTATTTTAATGTTTTAAGTAATTTTTTTCCAAATAAGTTGTTTCTAGTCTATAATAACAGACGTTAATGAACATTTACACTTGTAATGTGCAGGAACGTGGCCCGCTCAAATGTATCAGTCATTGGCGTCAGCTGAAGGACTGGTACATACCTCTTCTTGAAGATGGATTGGATCTCTACGTGCCTATGTTTCGCGCTGTCATAGACGAGTCTGGACTGGCAGACCTGAGGCGTTTCAGCTACCGATATATCTCTTCCCCCTTGGTTTCGGCCTTTGTTGAGCGATGGCAGCCCGAGACCAATACCTTCCACATGCCGTTTGGGGAGATGACGATCACTTTAGATGATGTGCGTACTCTTCTCGGCATCCCAGTTACGGGACTTCCCATCCACGTATCTACTAGTATGGGGTTTACTGAGCAAGTAGATCTGCTGGAGCGAGGACTGGGTGTGGATAGGGCATCTGCGGCAGCAGAGTTGAACCTGGCACGAGGTGGGGTAGTGAGGATGGGATGGATCCGCCGGGTGTGCGGTGATATATCTCCTGCGTCATCCGTTGAGGAGGTAGAGTGTGCAGCCAGAGGCTATCTTCTTTATTTGTTAGGTTGCACACTATTCACCGATAAGTCCGCCACTCGAGTCCCTGTCTACTACTTATCTTTGCTGATGGACCTGACTCGGGTCCGTGATTATGCATGGGGGGCTGCTGCACTGGCGTATCTGTATCGCCAGTTGGGGACTGCCACGAGGGCAGATGTGCGACAGATTGCTGGATATCTGACACTGCTCACGGTAAGAACAATACATTGGTATATACAATTTATATATACATTTACATGCTCAATAATAAATTACTAGATTGAATGATTACTAATTATTTTATTTCCAGTCCTGGGTGTACGAGCACTTCCCATTCACCCGTCCTCCTGCACAGTGGGGATACACTGCAGGGATGCCTCTCGCAAGCCGCTGGAATCCTGGTCAGGAATCCGGAAATGCGAGAGAAAACATACAGCTGATGCGGGAGAGGTTGGATGCACTACATCCGAGCGAGGTGAGCACCCACCACATGAGAGTCCTTTACGCATATTTTACGTTCTTTTGTGGTTGCTTAGATGGAACATTATATTAATTTCTTGTTTCATTTATACGTGACAGGTCAGTTGGGATCCATACGTGAGTGCCAGGGCTCAGCACCCATTACATCAGATATCCTTCTTCTGTGGTTGCTTGAGAGCCCTAGATGTCATTGAACCCTACCACCCACACAGGGTTCTTCGACAGTTTGACTACGTTCAGACTATCCCATCCGCACCGCTCGCCCCCATTCGTGCATCTCGGGGAACTACTGCTGGTAAATACAAGGTCTCTTATGCATTTCTCGATCAATACTGGGTTACCTGGGAAGACCATGTATTATCTTTGGCACACCGCGGCCGTCGAGTCTCGCATGCATGGGAGTGTTCCTCGGACTACATCGAGTGGTACACTAGGACATCACACACCCGTGTACAGAACCCCGCCCGCCATTCCCACTATGACCCCAATGAGGGTAGAGATGACATGACTCCAAGAACTGTAAGTACATTTTTACCTATCATAATCCTTTGACATTGATGCATCATATTCATTTGACACATTGTATTGTTTGTTATAGATCCATCGAGCGAAGGACCATATTCGTGCCACACTTGCACGAACGGATGAGCCATCTGACTTCTATATTCGGGCATTGCAGACTACCCTCGAGATTCTGGAAGGCTTGCCAGTGACATACCGCCGGCGTTCGTAGCAGCGTTGATAGTCATATCTTTGGATTGTTCACACTGAGTTTTTTTTGATGAAATGTATAAGAAACTTCATGGAGGAATACAGTTACATTTTTTTTTTGAATCGATGTGTATTCCGAAAAATTAAATGTATTACAAACTTTAATGTGTCAATCGAAGAATTTTGTCATTTTGTACGGACTTCTATTCTCTTTGTCTTCTTATATGAGATGGTTGTTGTCTTCATTTTTTAGATGAAAAATAATAGATCTGCTCGGCACATGTTGGCTGTGCAGAATTGCTTTGCACGGAACATCTTGGCTGTGAGAATTGCTTTGCACGGAACATGTTGGCTGTGCAGAATCGTTTGCACGGAACATGTTGGCTGTGCAGAATTGCTTTGCACGGAACATGTTGGCTGTGCAGAATCGTTTTGCACGGAACATGTTGGCTGTGCAGAATTGCTTTGCACGGAACATGTTGGCTGTGCAGAATCACGGAACATGTTGGCTGTGCAGAATCGTTTTGCACGGAACATGTTGGCTGTGCAGAATTGCTTTGCACGGAACATGTTGGCTGTGCAGAATCGTTTTGCACGGAACATGTTGGCTGTGCAGAATTGTTTTGTACGGAACATATTGGCTGTGCAATACACAGATTCATTCTCTTGTGCCATATAGAAAACATTGCTCACAAGGGTCTTCACTAATATTGTTCACAACATAATAGCATACAAAAATTAATGACACAATAACATAATAACATACAAGTTTACATCACATTGAATGTGCAATAATTTAATCACTGTTAATGTTAACCGACTCCTGGGTTGCAACACTCTCTCCAATAATTTCTTTGAATCGATCGATGCTATAAGCATATGGTATTTGCCATCCATCTGCATTTGGGTGGTGGTGTATATGCCAATTTGTAGCAATGGGAGGCATGGGAGCCCCGGGGGTCATAAAGACCTGTACGAAATGGTTTCCATTGACAAAACCAATGGCGATAATTTTGTGAGAGCAAGGTGGAATCGGGGATGACTTCAAAGGCAGGAAAGTAAGGCATTGCTGCACGGAAAGGTGGACCAATACAACGTTATAATATGAAGCAATCAGGTGACCCATGTCTGGCATTGTCATCCAACGATCATATGAAGGATTGCTATCATAATACGCCAATGCATAATACAGCTCCCCAACCCTCTCATCTCCTCCATATACCAATGAATAATAGTGCTGATACCTCTGCAGTTCATTGCTCAAATCCAGTCTAACCTGCTTCCAACTATCCTCACCCATGCTCAGAAGACCAGCTATGGCTCTGAATCCACAATTACCATCCGCAACAACATCCTTAACAGTCTCTATATAAGGTCCTAGAGACTTAGGAAGCAAATGCTCTAACGTGCATGATCGAGAGCGGCGGACACTCAGTTTTTTAGGTTGCTTCTCCGTTACACCCAGACGATTTGATCCAGGTAGAACGCTATCTTCGATCGAGAGTGCATACTCAAAAGCCGATGGCTCCCGACGCGTAGACGAATCCAACTTCTTCTTCTTTGAGGATGAACGACCCCGAGTATTGAATTTAACATCTAGCTCAAGAAGAGAAGTAGACGAAGGACACCCCAATTCTCTGAGTTTTTTCAATATTTGTATTTTTCCAGCGTCATCAGTACTCTGAAATTTCTTATTGATCAACTCGAATTCGGAAGTTGTGGTCAACTCGATGGCTTCATTCACTTTAGTGGAGTCTAAATTGAGCTTTCTCCAGTACTGATGGACACAACTCAGTGGTATTTGAGTGCCTTCCCTTATGTATTCGGCAATTTCGTGTGCACATGGTAATCCATGGGTCCGTCGAATTACACACCCACATGTCGCCGAATCAGGACCAATATAACCAGCTCTTATCGACTCATTCAGGATTATATCCAAAGCATTCCTTGATATAAATCCTCTCAAGTCACGAAACCATGCCGGTTTGAACTTATGTTGCACGGTGTTCATGCTCTTTTCAAAAGAAGCCTTTATCTCCGTAAAGAGCAACTCCAGCAATGCATGTATTACCTTCCAGGACGCATCAAAGCTACAGTTCGATGTGCCAAGGTGTCTCTTCAATTTTGCATGTGCGCTCTCAGCCCTGTTCGTAGTTACGTTTCCAAAGTGCATATGCCGATCCGTCCAAGCAGCCACAAAATGTTCCTTGTGGTTATTCAACCACGAGTTCTTCACATAATCAACAGCATGTGGATACCCACAAAAATTCCTTTCCAATGAGCTTAGAAGTTGACTGTAGTCATTTTCCGTGGGAGAGACTACCAACATGTTCCAACAAGTTATAAACGCATCCCATCTGTCGTTGGTCTCAAAATACTTCTTACAATTTGCCAAGATGTTCCTTGAAATATGCCACCTGCATAATAAGTTTGCTGCATTCGGAAAAACAATGTTAATTGCATTAATCAGAGCTAACTCTCTGTCGGTGACAATCACACGGGGCATAATGCATCCATCCATTAATTCTTTCAGCCTCTCCAAAGCCCATCTGTAATTGGCCTCCCTCTCTGATTGAAGGTACACAAAAGCAACGGAGAAAGTCAATTGAGTAGATGTGACACCAACAATCTCAAGCAAGGGAAGTCGATATCTATTAGTCTTGTATGTGGAATCCATTATCAAAACTTCTGGAAACGCACGTAACAACTGAATAGATGATGGATGTGCCCAGAATAGGTCCATCATAGCATCCGTAGCGTCTTTGCTAGTGTGATACTCAATGTAGTTGTTCTGATCCAAATGCATCATGAGTTGCTGCATCTGTGATCGACCGGCCAATTCAGTCACCCTCCACTTCTGACGAGCATTGTAGATACTCTTCATCGTAGTGGTGTTGTGTACGTCCTTTTCCTGTAATGTTCGAAGGATGTTCCTCGGCTTCACCAAACTCTTCGACATATCAATCAAAACATTGATTTCGTCTCCAGAAAGCCTCCCGGCGAACGAGTGCCCCTCGAGATGTTGTGCATTTGGATGATTATGCACTCCACAAACCACTGTTAACATCCAATCATCGTCATTTGCCAACTTCCGGCCCTTCAAAGCAAAAGGGCAACTACATTTCTTCGTTCCCGTTACCTTATTAGGATTTTTCTTGTGGCAGACATTCGAAGGACCCTTATAACTTCCGCTTCTCTCACAAGATAAAACTATTCTCGGCTTCCTACCATCTCCACCAGCATCTGAAGTTTTGATTACAATTACCAAGCCATGTTTCTTTCCAACTTCCCTTGTCCATTGGATTAGGTCCTCTCGGCTTCTGAATATTGTGTCAGTGGTGAAAACATTAGTAAAATCCAAAGAGCACTCACTGGCACCGGTTGATTGAATCTCCTGAAAATATGAATGATAAATCTTAGTACATTAATGCACAAGACTATATGCCATCCTTGTGAAATGTGCTCGGTTTACTTCTGCTGTGCAAAATTAGTTTGCACGGCAGACTTCTGCTGTGCAAAATTAGTTTGCACAGCAGAAAAAGAGTTGCCGTGCAAATGCAAGATGTTTGACACTTTTTGGCCGTGCAGTATGCATTTGCATGGCTCTGGATTACCGAGCACGACGCGCGAATTTTAAATTAAGCGTTGGAAAGGAAGTCAAGATGTATACCTCCTCTTCATGGATCGTCAGTTGCTTGTCCATATTGAAAAATGCCTACTTCAAATCGAAAATGTGGTGTAGGGAGATGAGTACCTCTAATATCTTTGAACAAATGGAGGAGACTTGAATAAACTTTTTAATAGTTGGAGAAAGATGATGAGGAAGGAGAAGAAATTCAATGAAGATGAGTGCAGATGAATAGTTTCGAAACAGTGGATAAATGTGATAATGAAGGATAAGAAGAAGAAGAGGAGGAGGAGGAGATGAGTAGAACCAAGGGCAGGGCAACGAGACGATGCTAAACAGCCAAAGGAAGCAGAGGATGATGGAGAAGGGTTGTTTCGTCATTTCACATAGGGGCATTTTGGTAATAAAAAAAAAAATAAAATGTGGGTGTGTACAGCATTACATGTGGGTGCCAATAGAATCACCCTTCGCCGCGTCCAATGGCAAGTTTGCGCGCCCTCACATGGCTATTTATAAGCGACCTCCCGGCTGACGTTTGCTTCTTCAGCACGCCTTAATTCCTCACACACTCCTCTTTCTATCTAAAGAGAGAAGACGAAATCCATGGAAAACAAAGATGACAAGCAAAAGCAAATCGAACTTCTCTTTCTTGGATCTTCTGATTGAAGAAATGGTTGTTGCTGCAGTGTTGGAGGAATTACATGGATCGGCAAATGCATCTTCTCGTATTGCAAAACCCTAATCGAAGTCGAGAGCGATGTCAAAGCCAAAAGAATCCAGGTGTTTAGGGTTTCTGATCTTTTTTTTCTCCAATATTTAGGGTTTCTTTTGATAAATTCTTTCTCGGTTTCTTTCTTCATTGTGTTTTGTTCAGTAGTTTGATAAGTTGGCGAGGATTGAATCTTAGGTTTTTGGGAGATGTAGGGTTTGTTTGGCTTTGTATTTCTGATTTAACAACAAAATATGCATCTGATGATTGGAAAATTTGGTTCTGTCCATGTGAGGCCTGAGTTCTTGGTGGTTTAATGACGTTCATTTACTATAGCCTTACAAAGGAATTGCAGTGGTGGGAAGGACCCTTTTGCTCAGTTGAAAGGGATTACTTCCTTCTGGGTCTGAAATGACGGATTTCAGTCCTCTCAAGAAACCCATCTATCTATCTTTTAATGCATTTTGACGGGAACCATTTCAAGAATTATATTCGAAGGTATTTGAATCAGATGTACTTGTGGAAATCACCTTTGATTTCAATGCATATATAGAAACTTAATTAATCCAGCCAGCCACTCACCCCCCCAAAAAAAAAATATGTTATTAATTGGATGATAGGGATTAGGGTAATTTGTTTTGTGCATTTTAGAATCAACTGGTATGAATGTGGAAGTACAAGTGTAGTACTTGCAGAGTTGCTTTGTGACAGAAGACATAGGTGGGATAAGATGTGTTTGTTTGTTTGGGCACTTTGATTGATCGTGAAAAATTAAATATATCTAAATGTGTGTAAATCTAAATCTAATCCCATAACCAAAAAACGAACAAGACTTCAACATTGATGAAGGTTCCATGAGACTGCAAACTCATTTCTCTATAAAGGCCTCTTTCTTTGATGGGTAATTGCATTCATGTCATTGAATTCCCTTTTGTTTATCTTCTCTGAATTCCATTTGGATTTGTATCTTGAAATTTGTGTGTTCTTCCGACGCATTGATTCTACTTCCTTGTTTTTTTTTTCCTTTTTTTTTATTTTTTACTTTGGCTATTTGGGAGAGTTTCTGAGTTTTTATCAAGGCATTGAATTTCTGTTTCCAAAGTTGTTGTTCTGTTCTATCAGGGCTTTTGATTAGCCTCTCATTTGGGTCTTATTGTGAATTAGTTTTATTCCAAGATGACTGTTGGGGCTGGGATTACTATTGCTGATGGGAATTTGGTGGTTTTGGGGAGCGAAATTTTGTCTGATGTTCATGAAAATGTCATTTTAACTCCCGCCAGCGGTGACAGTCTGCTCAATGGAGCATTTATCGGTGAATTCTGATGGATGTGGAAGCTGCCGGGTCTTTCCTATTGGAGCAGGTTACTTTTCCTAATGCTCAAACAACTTGTAATTTCGGGTAGGCTACCTGAAACTGCAATTAGTTTCATTTCCAGTAGAATGGATGGTTATCCATCCATTGTGCATTTCGGATAGAAGATTTGGGAGTCTTATTGGACCTGATAACTGTTTTTCTGTGGTTTCCACTTTAAATTGTTATCTTGCAAACAGCTAACCTGCCATTATATTACAATCCTTGCAATTTGTGGTACTAGAATTAAAGCTAGAAGTGGAAGCAGACCTTTGTAATTTTATAACTGGCTTCTTGCTACCTTGCTGGGTGGCTTTGGATGGAGCCGAATAGCTTTTTCAGGCTATTTCAGGATTTCTGAAAATACAGTTAGGTGTTCTAGAGTCATCTTCCAATTCCTGGTTAGATTCATGATAAACTAGGCTGGGCTGTCCAAATTTGATAGAGACATTATTTTCGTCTTGGCGTACGAAATCTAAGAGATCGTATATATATATATATATATATATATATACTTTTTTTTTTTGCCAGTTGAATTTGTGGAAAGTTCCACATTTTCAGATTAGCATCTGAGAGCATACCTTGGGTAGGTATTTTTCGAAAAGTGTAATCTTCCATACCTCTGGAAGTTCTTACTAGAATTTCTTCATTCATTCTTCCTCTATGGATATGGTTTAGTAATCCATCTTGAGCATAATGTGTAAACATTACTCGGGTTTGGCGTTGAACTGATAATATACCTTCAGAAATTATGTATTTCTCATATCCCTGGGTTCCTATTATCAATTTTATGTATTTGGCTGACTTTAGTGGCAAGACATATCCTGGGATCACACTGAAATAGGCAACATTTTGGTGGAATTCCAGTTGTCCTATTCCAATTATGCTTTTCTTGAATTCTTGAATTCTTTCATATACAAGGATGGCACATAGTTTAACATCAGGGTTAGGGCTATGTAGTCCTTGTATTCGACATTGGAATAAACCATGTGAAAGGAATTCATATCCTTTTCTTTCCCTCATGTTTATCCATGTAGGATTGAAAACGTCAAATTTTTGGCATATTCTGTCCACTGTGACCAAGTCTCCCCATTTGGTTATTTCATAGTCTTTTCCTTTAGGATCTTCTCCTTTTAGGAAAAGATCTTCATATCTTACTGGAGGTAATGTTTGGTTCTTCATAGCCTTTACCACTATTTGCCATTCATTGTCACCAAACTCGTTCCAGTTCATTTGGGGTTTCCCTTCAAGACATTTGATCTTAAGGTTTTCCCCAAATTTTTTGATGTGCATCATATTTAAACTTAATTTTCCTAATGGTGGGTTAGGAGGTTTTAATTGGGTGAGCTGTGCTTTTAGTTGTCTTTCAGAGGGGTAGGAAAGATCTGAGAGAACTTTTTCATTCTTTTTTGTTCTTTCAATAAGGATGTCAATTTTCTCTCCTTGGGTTTTAGTAGTCTTTTTTACTCTGACCAGATTGCTATGTATGTTAGCAATTTTTTCATATATTTCCTTTACCATAGTAACTTGCATGTCCGAGTTACTCTGGTTTTCTCTTCTCATATTATCGGTTGTGTTTTTTAATGGTTCGATAACTCATACATGGCAGAGCAGGCATCTTCCATAAGTTTTGTGTTTTTATCAAAACTCATCAAGATTTCTTCTTTAACATTCTCTGCTATTTGCTATGATGCACGGATACTTCAAAATGGGCAACGTATCGTGTCGTATCGTATCCGATACTTCACTTTTTACATGTAAAATCCGTGTCCCTGCCATGTCTATGGCGTGTCCCTACCGTATCCGTGCCGTATCTGGGCATTATAGGCTATTTGGTGTATTCTTCTTTCAGCAGCGTTGATAGCATCTCTTATTCCTTGATAGGGATAAGTATGCTGTGCAGGTTTTAAATGAGTTTTAATATCTTGTACCTCTTTATTTATTTGGGAGAAGTTATAATTCATTTTTGTCTCTGTGTCAGAGATTTTCAGATAAGTATTGGTGATGTTTTGGCTATGGCTGTCGCCAAGTCCTTTTATTATCTGAATTTGTGAGGCTAGAGTTGTTAAGCCTTTGCTGAGGTTAAGTTGATATTCTGTGAAAACCTGAAAGAACCTTTCTAACCCTTTTCTTAGGTTTTCTTTGGCTATTTTCAATGGTTTTCCCACATAATGTTAATTCTTCTATGAGCTGGATTAATCCTGAGGTTAGAAAATTTTGCGAATTTCCGATGGCTTGGGTAAGGTGGAGAGCAGAAAGTTTTTCTAAGTCTCTTCTTTGTATGAGGAATTCATATCCTCCTTTAATGGTTATGTTTTGAATTCTTTGTAAGAATTCTTCTAATGAAGTAATAGCTACTTCCTGTGCTGGAATAGGGTTTTCATAAGGAACTATATTCATTATGGCGTGTTAAGATTTGCGCCTGTAGCCTTTTCAATGGCTGCTAGCTTATTAGGGAGAGTTTTTATCTCTCTAGACATTTCTTCCATTTGTTGGAGTAATTTGTCTTGAGTTTCTCTGGTTTCATGTGAGTCTCCATCTAAGTTTGTGCGAAGGCTTCTCCAATGTTGACTGGGATTTGTTCATCTAAGTGTTGTCTATTAAATCTAGCTTTAGATTTATTTCGTTGGATATTTCTGTTTGAGTTAGGCTAACTTTGCCTAATGCCTCAAATAGCCAGTTTATCCTATCACTAAAGTGGTTTCCTAGTGCAACTAAGTGGATTAGTCCAGGATTCCTTTCTGAGATGTGTGCTGAATGCTCACAAGCCATGTTCTCATGCCAGCATTCAGATTTGGGTCTATGTTCTCCTTTTAGAGGGACATAGTTATTTTCTCTGTTATATCTTTATATCCATGTATATATACGGGTTATGAGCTATGATGCCTAGATACGGCACGGATACGGTAGGGACACGCCATAGACATGGCAGGGACACGGATTTTACATGTAAAAAGTGAAGTATCAGATACGATACAACACGATACGTTGCCCATTATGAAGTATCCGTGCATCATAGGTTTTGAGAGAAGGTCTTTGTTCAGTCATTTCGAACAGTGGTATTTTCTGGGCAGTTGGTTTTAACTAGCTGAGCTAGTTCTACAAATCCTTGTTGTATGGCTGCCTGGTAAGTATTTTGGAATTCTTTTAGTTCATTTAAGGATTCCAGGAAGTACTCATGGTGGGTTTTCCCAAAACTTCTTTCAAAATGTTTCCATAGGAAATATCTATCATATACACGCATATTTTTCATTCTGAAAATAGTGTTGGTAATTTTCCTTCTATTATCTATGTATATGGAATAGAGTTCTGGGTTGTGAATTTTTATAAATTCTTCTAAGTCATAGTTATTTGTTCCAGATCTAGTGATTTCTAGAATATTCATCATGTATTCTGAGGTCTGCTGGTTTGCAGGGAATCTTTCTATGATATTCTGGATATCAAACAGATATTGAGGTTCATAGATTCTGAGGGGAATTATTCCAAAAATTCTCCTAAAGTCCAATATGAGTTCTTCCATGTCCAGCCTATGGTCTCCTAAAGGAGGAATACGATTATCCATATATAAGTTATGGCATAGCTGAGATTGGGACCAAATTTCTTTGGTAAGCATATACGAATGCTTCCTGGAAGGTAGCTTTGTATTCAGGGATGAATTCTAAAAAGTCACTGTAAAAAGTGTAATAATCTTCAAGGAACTGTCTTCCTAAATCATTAACACCTTGTAAATATGTCCTTACATTTTTTATTCTACTCATGACTTGGATGAGAGAGATTCTGTGCTCTGAAAAGATAAGATCTAGTTCTGGTCTTATCTTGTGATAATGGAGAACGTCCTCTAATAAGAGGGTTCTTTTGCTTTACAAGGCTATATCTAGAATGACATTAACATTTGGGAATGAAAATCCTAAGGGTGGATTTTGGGTGATTCCCCTGAGGTTCTAGATATGCCAATCAAAGTTGTTAATGTACATATCAAAACGTTGTTCCAAGTATATTTGATATACTGGGTTCTGGGTAGAGTACGGATTGTCCGGAGGCTCTGGAGGTCTGAGATTATGCATCTTTACAACTTAACTGTGCCAAGTTCGAATGGCTCTGATACGACACTGATCTGTCACATATCAGTATAGGCCTAATCTGTTGGATGCTACAACTCCCCCATTCATTTGAGCATTGTCTGCCATTATAATAACCAATATGTCGACATAATTAACTTCCCAAAAAAGAAAGAAACAAGTTGATTGAAGGCTGTTCACTTCAAGTTATTATCTTGTTGATTTTGGTCCCTTGTTTGTTTCGCGTGAATTGGCCATTTTATTAATTCTCTAATCATTGGAGGTTCCTATACGATTGAAATTAGTTTGTCTCCAAAGAGTATCGGGCATCCCATTAGAGGGTTTTTGGAGCCTAGAAGTGGTACTTGTAAGACCCGCCACATGGTTGATCTTGTGGCAGAAGTTTGGGCGGCCATTATGCGCCTAGTTCGGGTCATGTTCACTTGGGTCCAATTAATGACATTGCTGCACATTTATTTATCTAATATTTGCCCCCTTCGATACAAAATGGGGATTGATGGATGTAATCAAATGATCAACTAATTTTCTTATTTGCATCCTCTATAACTTAGAATCTTTTGGATCTAATACGGAAATCCAATCCGTGGTAATGTTTTTTTCTTTTATTTAAATGAATTTGCAGCGATGTTGATACTTCATACCATGTTTTGACCAAAATTTATTGATCATGGATGTTTAATTCCTTTGATCTATCAATCCAATCTGGGTAATTTTAGGCCAAATCTTTCTCATATCCCTATAGGTCTTGTCTATTGGCAGCTTGAAAGACTTCCCCATTGAATTGAGCAATGCCTACCATTATAATGACAAATATGGTCCGCATAATTAACTTCCTGAGATAAGAAAGAAACAAATGGATCGAAGGTTCTTTTCTTGTTGATTTTGGTCCATTCGTTCTTTGCCGTGACTTGCCCATTCTATTAAGTTTCCAATTAGGAGAGGTTTATAAATACGATTTAAATTACTTCATCTTCAAATAGTATTAGACATCCCATTAGCGGGGTTGTAGACCCCCGGAATTGTTTCACATAAGACCAGCCACATGGCTGATTTTGTGAATGGATTTTGGACAACCAATATGGGCGTAGTGTGGGTCATGTTCGGGTGGTTCAAATACATGAAATTGCCTGCATTGTTGGGCCCATTCGATAAGAAATGGGGATCTATGGATGGAATCAATTGATCCACTCATTTTCTAATTTAGATGCCTTGAAAATCTAGAACCTTTTGGTTCTACTTTTGGTTTTAATAGGGTAATCCAATCTATAACGACCTTGGCACTTGATTCCATGTTTTGAATTAAATTTATCTATCCTGCCTTAATATGGATGTTGAATTCTTTTGATATATTTCAAGTGAATCTAGGTAATTAATGGCCACGTTTGTCACATATCCTTATAAGTCTGAACTAGTGGCTGCTGCAAAGACTCCTCTGTTGAATTGAGCAGTGGTTGCTACCTTCTTGTTGATTTCGGTCCCTTTGTGACTTTCCCGTTCTATGAAGTCTCGAATTAGGAGAGGTTCATATAACTTAATAAATCACTATCTATTTAAGGCTCCAAAAGTTAATGGTTTTATACATGAAGGTTATTGCAATACTGCGAAAAAAAAAAAAAAGGTGGCGGGTATAAGTTGGATTGGTGGTGGTAATTTTGGTAGATTTGGTAGAATGGAAATAATACTCCATTCAGGCACTCTTGGGGTTTATTTGGGTGTCGGGTTGTCTATTTTTTTCGTTTTTCCTTTCTGTTGCTTTACATTTGGATGTTGGTCAACATAAGGATGCTTGGAGGATTTAGATTCTTTTGGCTTTTGTCATTTAATTTTGTTGTGAGGTTACAAGCCCCATGGGTTATTTCTACTTCAATTATCCAAATCAAACTGATTGATGTTTGAGTGTACTCTTTTTTTTTTTTTAATTACTTTTCTTCATTTAGGTAACAATTATGTTAATTATTTGCAAGTGATGGTTGATGGTAGTCGGCATGGATCTGTTCCCCTCTTTAATATCTACCTATTCTACATTTTGTTAGACTGTATTATATTATTTTTTTTTATATTTTTAGATTTCATGGCATCTTTGGTTGTTTTTACTGAGGACCTGCTTGTTTCATGTAATTGAATACATAAGATCATGGATAAAAATAGCGGCCTAAGATTTCAGTGAGCTTGTCTATGTTGTTGCTTTATTTGTATATTTTTATTTCTAATTCATTAGTACAAGGAGTGATATTTCAACTTAGGATGAGGGATGGATCCCTGGTCCGTCCTGTGAGGCTAAGGTGCTTTACGACTGATCTAAGAGTGGTTCAACATTTCACTGCATTTTTTCGCAACTAGTACTGCGTAGTGTTTCGAAGACACCCCCATTTTCAAAAATTTGGACTTTTGGAAGGCCACCTGCTATTTTCCCGTTGTCATATTACTGGATAGTAGTTTCTGTTCATACGGTCTTTTCAGCCATGCTTATTTTCTGAAACCGCTGAATCTCCTTTCTGTTTTTTAGTAGAGGTTCTAATTATTGCCAAGCGTCCTTGGATGTGCACTTCACTAGATAAGCATATTCAAGATCCAAATGTTATTTCATGAGTTGCAAGTTTTTTTTTATTGAAATCACTGGATAAGCATATTATCAGTCTCTGACTTTTTTATTGAAATCAATGAACTTAACTGTGATTAGAATTTATGTTTTAAAAATTGAATCTTGGGATGTAATTTTTGGTGTTTTTTGTGTTTGTTAAGCAACGACCGTGAACTATTGATTTTTTTTTTTTTTTTCAATGTGTATTTTTCTGATTAGCTATTTAGAGGTTTTTAATAGTCTTTTTTATGGATTTGTACAATCAGGTTAATCGACAATTTGGATCTGCTTGATATAGACCCACATGTATGATTAGAGACGTGGGTGACTGTACTCTTTAGGAGAGATGATTTATCCTTTTCTTTACATTCCATGTTCTCAATTTTCACTACTTCTGAACAGAAATATGTGCAGATGCTGTCAGAGGGTACCTTGAAAAGTATGTTTTGGATGAATCACGATTCCTTTTGTTTATTGTAGTATTTTTATCTGAATCAGGTTATAGATTTTGATGTTAATTTGGTCTTAATTATTGTAATTTTCTTAAAAGTGCAGTGTAATTGGGTGGTATCAAGAAGCAAGGAAATGGAATCGGGTACTGAGAATTTATGTTTAGCAGCATCTCATACAGCCAAAATGCATTAATTAATTAGGAACCTATCTCTCTTTATTGTTCTCATTTTTTAAAATTTTATAGGATAAAAAAAATCCCTTGGATTGTGAGTTGTGTCTCTTTTTTTTTTCCTTCCTATTTTATTGAATTATGTCTCATAGAGGGGGACCAAGATGATAAGAATATTGTAAGGGATGGATTGGAGTGAAGCATGCGGGATTTGGAACTTGGAAGTTCCCTATGAGTTGGGTGTTCATGGAGCATATCCATAATTCCTAATATCTATTATTTAATTAAAAAAATATAGACACATGCCTTGTCAATAGACCCATCTCTCAAATCGAAAGACTAATGCAACACAAGGTAACCTAGATCCGAAAGCATCTCCTCATCTGGATAAATTTATCTAAAAGAAGTCCTTGGTTTTCGTTAGGACCCAACTGTATCTTCAATCAAATTAACATTGTTATTGGTCAACATTAAAAATGAGTAACACCTAATTAACAATGAAAAAAGCTTCCAAGAAGGCTTCTAAATCAGTAGTAATTAAAGAACAGTGCTCATTTTGTATAAACAAATCATAAGGGATTATTTTATTTATTCCTTAAAGAGAATCAACATTATATTTAATCACGATAAAGAAAATACCGGACTGATTTTATTCGCTATTAATAATGACTCTTTACCAGGTAAAACATGGCTAAAGGCAGTCTTTTCGTAAGAGTTCTAGGTTTTTTTTTTTTTTTTTTAATGGTATCTTTTTATAAGAGTTAAATAGTTTGAGTGAAAGACAGTTCTATAGTGTTTAGGGTTTAGGGTTTAAAAAAGAAAGAAGAGAATTATTCTCTATAGTGCAAAATCGGTAATCAAACAAACGTCTCTAATCAGCATAAAATAACACCGATATTAGCACTGTCCTAACAAAGGAATTGCCTCTTCTCCCTTTATTCCGAAGATGATGATTTCAACTCCAAGCTTCTCAATTTTCCCTCCCTTTTTGTACATATATTTTCTTTTTGTTTTGTTTTTGCATAATTTTTTCTAACGATGGACAGGAAGCTGATTAGATCACATAGTCAGGTACCTCTTCCACTTAACCCTTTGTTATTTTCTTTCCTCTCATGTTACATTTTCATAGGTACTGCATTGCATGCATAACATCGAGGACCATGTTCATCTTAGGTTGTAGGGTGGGGACAAGCAAACCTGTCCTGTGTTAGAATTTTTACACACTTTTGCTTTCTAGAAAAAATTTTGCTAGCTAGGAATTTTTTTGTCGTTTCAGAGAGAAAGAAAATTTTCACAATTATTTTTATGAACTGAAGATATTGAAAATCTTGGGAATTTCGAAAAAGTTGGCGAAATTAGATTTGGTTTGCCATTTTGTTTATAGAAAGGTTTTTAAAGAAAGTGCTGAATTTTGATCCCTTCACAAAAAACACAGTCGTATATATTTTCAAAAGTTTTAAATGCGAAGCTATGATTTTTCACAAAAAACACGGTCGTATATATTTTCAAATTGTTTAAATGCGAAGCTATGATTTGCTTTTTTTTGACGATTTGATTGAAAATATGAAAGAAAACCATAACTTAGTTTTATTAGTTTCCTGGTTCATCTGGGTGGATTTTTCCAGAAGCCAGTGAATCAATCCAGGCACATGAAAATGGCTGCCTATTGTTGGGGACCGTGAACAAAGTTACGTAAGATTTGGGTATACTCCCCAATATCTATGTAACCGAGTCTAGAAATGAAAATTTCCGGCCTTTTGAAAAACAGTAGTGCGAAAGCCGTCATGGTCGCCTTGAGTGGAAACTTGCTTTTTTGCTAAGCCTAGGTGGACCAGATTATTTGATAGAGAATATTATATATTTTCAAAAGTTTTAAATGCGAAGCTATTATTTGCTAATTTTTTGGACGATTTGATTGAAAATATGAAAGAAAGACCAAAACTTAGTTTTATTAGTTTCCTGGTTCATCTGGGTGGATTTTTCCACATACCGGGGAATCAATTTGGGCACATGAAAATGGCTGCCTATTGTTGGGGACCGTAAACAAAGTTACGTAAGATTTGGGTATGCTCCCCAATATCTATGCAACCGAGTCTAGAAATGAAAATTTCCGGCCTTTTGAAAAACAGTAGTGCGAAAGCCATCATGGTCGCCTTGAGTGGAAACCTGCTTTTTTGCTAAGCCTAGGTGAACCGGATTATTCGATAGAGAATCATATATATTTTCAAAAGTTTTAAATGCGAAGCTATTATTTGCTAATTTTTTGGAGGATTTTATTGAAAATATAAAAGAAAACCAAAACTAAGTTTTACTAGTTTCCTGGTTCATATGGGTGGGTTTTTTCACATACCAGTGAATCAATTCTGGCACATGAAAAGGGTTGCCTATTGTTGGGGACTGTGAACAAAGTTACGTAAGATTTGGGTATGCACCCCAATATCTATGTAACCGAGTCTAGAAATGAAAATTTCCGGCCTTTTGAAAAACAGTAGAGCGAAAGCCGTCATGGTCGCCTTGAGTGGAAACATGCTTTTTTGCTAAGCCTAGGTGGACCAGATTATTCAATAGAGAATATTATATATTTTCAAAAGTTTTAAATGCGAAGCTGTTATTTGCTAATTTTTTGGATGATTTGATTGAAAATATGAAAGAAAACCAAAACTTAGTTTTATTAGTTTCCTGGTTCATCTGGGTGGATTTTTCCACATACCAGTGAATCAATTCGGGCACATGAAAATGGCTGCCTATTGTTGGGGACCGTGAACAAAGTTATATAAGATTTGGGTATGCTCCCCAATATCTATGTAACCGAGTCTAGAAATGAAAATTTCCGGCCTTTTGAAAAACAGTAGTGCGAAAGCCGTCATGGTTGCCTTGAGTGGAAACCTGCTTTTTTGCTAAGCCTAGGTGGACTGGATTATTCGATAGAGAATCATATTTTTTTTGAAAAGTTTTAAATGCGAAGCTATTATTTGCTAATTTTTTGGACGATTTGATTGAAAATATAAAAGAAAACCAAAACTTAGTTTTATTAGTTTCCTGGTTCATCTGGGTGGATTTTTCCACATACCAGTGAATCAATTCGGGCACATGAAAATGGCTGCCTATTGTTGGGGACCGTGACAAAGTTATATAAGATTTGGGTATGCTCCCCAATATCTATGTAACCGAGTCTAGAAATGAAAATTTCCGGCCTTTTGAAAAACAGTAGTGCGAAAGCCGTCATGGTCGCCCTGAGTGGAAACCTGCTTTTTGGCTAAGTCTAGGTGAACCAAATTATTCGATAGAGTCTCGTTTCCTCGAGGGTTTTAGTGGAGCATTTAACACTTATTTTTTGATGTATTCGTACTTTTTTCACCCTACACTCATGATTTTTGAAAATTTCTTTCCGAAGATGGGATTGGCGAACCGGGTTTCAAAATTGCCTAATTTCGATTTTTCTAAAGATTTGAATATATCTTATGATTATAAATTTTCTTTCGAAAAATTTCTTTCATTATTTTTGGTTTTAGGTGTTATAAATTTTATAGGTGCATATTCACTGCAAACCCTCATGATGCACAACTTGTCCACTAGGGGTGACCTAAAGGGTTTAAGGGCTTGCTGTCGAAAGTGCCAGTGAATGTGGCCATTTTTTTTTTCTTTTTTGTTTTTTCATTTACTTTTCGCATTTCTTAGATTAGGTAAGAGTCCTACCCTAGTTCGCATTTCATTTTCGAGACTAGCAAAATGCTGGTTGGGGGTGTGATAATTTCTTAAAAATGCACATTTTCATCATTAATTTTTAGTAATTAAGGATTTATTCATCAAATCATGCTTGATTTTATTGGAAATTCAATGTTTCATGTTTTCATGCATCAAAGTTTGAATTCAAGTCAAAATTCTTTGAAAATCATATTTTTAAATGAAATCATGAATCTTTCTATTTTTAGCATGGGAAGTCAGAAATTGAGCATTACTTTTAATTCACACATGAAATGATGAATTTTCTTTTCACACATTAATTCAAGCATTGGTTCTATTGAAAAAACTTCATTGTTCAAGAGCTTTATCTCATGCCATATTGACATTATTCCATTTAGGAGTAGGTGTGAAGTACTTATTTTTCTGTAGTCTCAATTTAATAAATATTTATTGAATTTATTTAATTAATTTTATCGTTCTTTTATGGGATGTAGGGTTATGTACCGACTGTTTTTGACAATTTCAGTGCAAATGTGGTATAGGATGGAGCACTAATAATCATGGATGGTGGGATAAAATAGGTACATTGTTTATCTATTCCACGTGTTCTATCAAATTTTCCCTTTATTAATTTTTTATTTTCTTTGGCTAGAAAAGTTTATTTTGTGGGTCTTATTTTGTGGCTCTTTGAAACAGATTAAGAGGATTGCATCATATTTAAGACCTCTAACCTAGTGTGGTGCAGACGTTTTTCTATTGGCCTTTGTCATCAGCAAGGCTAGCAATGAAAATGTTGAAAAGATGGTAAGCAATATCTGGTTCATTTTGAAATACTAGAATCTTCTACTTGTTTTCTTGACAGTTTATCTTTCCCTCATTGGTGACACATTTTTCTCTTTTCAAGTGGTTACGTGAACTGAAACATTATGTACATGGTGTTCCCATTGCCCTCATTTGGACAAAACTTGGTTGGACTTTTTCTTGCCGAGTTCAGTGTATCAACTCGTTATCACTCTCTATTGTTATTGTTGTCATGAACTGAATATCATTTCTTTTTTTTTTTTTTTTGAAAATGAACTACATTTGTTATGGCTTCAAATCTCCAAGATTATCATTCATAGGCTTTGCATCTTGTTCACAGCATTTTGTTGAATTCATTTGGTTGCTTTGTTTCATCTTTTGCTAATTCCTTTACTTCTATTTCCTTATACTTTTTGCTAAGTTGAACTTTCCATTTCATTCAATTTCTTTTCATAAAAATATGACAGCTTGTGTATCTCTTTAAATTGTTTGCTTTATGACTTGTTATACTGAGCTTTGCCTCAAATACCTTTGTTTGCTTAAGTTAAATCTTATTCTATCTATGTGAAAGGAAAGGTAGTAGGATTTGTTTCCTTTGATGGTTTCGCCTTGTTTTCATTATTTTTTGTGCTAAAATATGCTTTGGCTCATATAAATACCACTAGTGTGTGGAGAAGTGGGCTCCACCTGAGGGGGAGTATTGTAAAGTATTTAGGTTGCCTATACTTTCGCCTCGAGGTTTTAATAGAATGGTTAGTAAAGGAAATTTAATATGGTATCAGAGCCAACCAGTCGCGAGTTCAAATCTCAAGAGGAACAACTCGGCATTAAAAGAAATGCATGCCGCCAAAAGTGCATCAACCGGGTTCCGCTTGAGGGGGAGTGTTGAGAAGTGGGCTCCACCCAATGGGGAGTATTGAAAAGTATTTATGCTGCATCTACTAATTCCTTCAGGTTTTGATAGGAATGGTTAGCTGAAGAAAGTTAATAAAGTGATGCATGGATTCTCACATGTAATTCAGATGCAATTGGCAATTTTTTTAAAAATAGGATTGGATTTTATCGACTATGTTGATGATGTAGCTCCCAAAAAACTATAGGATAAACCGAGCAACCACAAAATCCATGTAGCTGACCCGAACGTAGTTGGGACAAGTCTTTAACGATGATGATAATGATGAGATGCTATGGATTGGGCATGTCCATAAAAGGTTAGAAATATCTCTGTAAGATCATTGCAGCTCTACAAATTGAATGGAGTAGAAGACGGGGGATACTGACAGACATTGGGTGAAGTAGTGTAAAAAGATATCGGCATGTGGTGTGACAAAGAAAGGGTGGAGTGGAAGAGAAATATGCAAGGTGGATGGGATTATTCTTTTATTGGTAATGTAAATTTTTTATCCAAGAAAATAGGAGTACAGATTTGATCGTCAAGACAATGGATTCGATTCTATTTTAAGAATGGAATTAGGAATTATAGTAATTTTGATTAAATTTTGTTATTGAATGTCACATCTTTATGGGTTGATTCTATGTTATGGCTTAATGTTATGAGATAGGAAAGAAAACATAGAAATAGGAAACTTGAGAAATAGAGTTCACTTCGAGGCAAGGAAAGGAAAGAAAAATGAGGAAAAGAGAGTTTACTGCATAACGTGGGTTTTTTAGTTTTTTACTGAGTTCCTGTATAATCATCATAACTCATTCATTGTTTAAAACTGTGTTGTTTTATCGAAGTTATTATTGTCATTCTTCAGCATAAAATATAAGTTCATTGGTGCACATGCTAAGTGACTATTATTGAATGTAAGTTCATTGGTGCACATGCTAGATATGTCATCTTCTCCACAAGCGGGGGTCCGGCCATTGCAGATGGACACTCAAACATCTACGTCTGGTAATTACATAGCACCCCTCTTGTCCTGATGTTGTACTTAATATGGACTATGGTCTAGTCTTTCCAATATCTCTTTTCTTTTTGCCAACACATTCTATTAAGACTTGAGAGAGAAGCAAACTACCTTGCCAACACATTCTTGGATTTCTCTGTTTTTTTATTTTTATTTTAGGGGCCTTGACAATCTGATTGAATCAATCAAAACTGGTTCAAAGTCTTAAGAGAGAGATATTTTTAATTACAGATAGCATGTGGTAGCAGCAATTCGCCCACAAATCACCACCAGACCAGACATCCATGGTGCTTCTGATAAATGCTTAATGAGCTATGCATTTTGTTCTATAAAATGCATGCTTCTGATAGATACTTGAATAGCTATGCATTTTGGTGGTGGCTCCCTTCTAATATGCACGCTGAGATGCTGTTATTGCTTCAGCTGGATGGAGATTTATGCTCCCCTGCACCACCCTAACAATTTGTGGATGACCACATAAACAATTGCATAAACAAGACCACCCCAGCTGGATGACAATCTGATTTTCCTATTATTATTCTTTTATTGGTAATGTTAGAGTGATGACTTTTTGACACTGTACTAAAAAAAAATACTAGTTCATTTTCTCATAGATTTAGCAAAGGTTATCTCTTTTCCTCTGTTTCAACCTTCACTCATCAAATTCACTTGGTAGTCTCGCTCTCCCACAAATCACATGGAATATGTAAAAGTGCATTGGTGTGTAATTGTGTGAATTTTTTTACAGTTTGACTTGGCTAATATTACAACTCTGTTAAATGCAGTTTTAAGATGGCAAATATGAAGCAAAATAGACATTTACCTCAAATCCTGCATTGTCATACAATCTTCGTTCTCTGCATCAGCTAAAGCGCTGTATGAATATGCAGCCTCTTTGAAAAGTTCCGAAGCGTCAGGATTGTTGGAATTTTTGTCAGGGTGATACCTGTTCATGATTTGTGAGAGAGATTATATTCATATTCAACATGAATAAACCGTTCATGTAAAGCAAAGAAAATCACAATTCACAAGCAGGAAAAAGGGAAAAAACAGATCCAACTACAAACTCTGTTTGGACTTGGTGCTCAAAGGCCACCACATGCAATTAAATACCAGCTTCAGTGCTTCAGTGCAATCAAATACCACTTCTAAGCTTAAACATTAATTTTATTTGGATGTACTTCCCTTTAAAGTTTATACTAATCTTACTTATTTCATCCTAATAGGTTTTCGGTGCTCCTCCCGATATCCAGCGTGATGTTTGACATGGGTGGTCCAGAAAAAAAGTCTTTGCCCCACTTTTATAGTATGTATATATCTCTGTTTCCTTACATATTCATTGGAAACCTCAGCCATAATAACTGCAATTTAGTAACCAAGACCCATCCTCAACTAGTTAATAGACATAAGCAAGAAGAACCCTTCAATAAGGGACCATGGTTTTATATGAACAATGAATTCCAACCCTTAATTGCTGTAAGGCTAATCTGGTACACATCATGCGTCAGCAGCAGCTTTTAGCCCTAATGCCATTGCAGGTGGACTTTCAATTGATGCAAAATGCAATGAACTATAGATAGGAAAATCATAGCCAAAATCTTGAATGGTTTCATGTCATGCATATTGGTTTTCATTTCATGTGTACAGGTTATATACAGGTTTTGGATAAATGATATGAATGCGTTCTCAGCTTACCAAGCAATTGATTCACTATAGTTCAAGGGTTAAATGTAGTTATTTTAAAGTGGGCCTTTTGAAATCTGAATCCTAGGAACTGTAGTGTTCAATCAAGAATTCATTGCACTTACAAATGAACTGTAGTGCTGCTGCTTGTACCTTACTGCCCAACTGTTTCTTGTAAACATGGTTAGTTGTTGTGATGCCCACACAGCAACTACTGGTGCAGGTTGTATGATCTGCATTGAAATTGTTAGCACGCATGCCATCTGTTGATGTTATTCTTTGCTATCAGTGTATAATCTATAGCCATATTTGGTCTTAGGAATTAATAAAAACTTTTTTTTTTTTAAGATGCTTTCATGTTTCATGTTCTGCGTGTATTGTTCTGCATTGCTTATTAGTTCAACCACTGATCTTCCACACTCTTGAAACATGGTTTCTCAATCTATATAGCCTATTAGATCTCAAGAGATTTAGTAGTCTGTTTGATGCTCTTTTTTTGCGTCATTGAACCTTGTTAAATTTCTGATAATAAGGATAGTTTCCACACTCTTGAAACATGGTTTTTAATTTGGAGGGATCAGCTATGAGAAGAAGAAGAGGAAGCGCCCTCCACAAGCATTGCCCATGGTCTCCCAGGTGCAAGTTATCAATGACCCACCTGCATTATGATATAATTGAGAGCTTAACACAGGAGAATTATAAGTTTCTCAATCTCCCAATGCCTGTTTGATAGCAGGTAATTGATAGGAGAACTACATGTAGGTGTCTACTTCTATAATTTGGAGATATTTGTTTACTGTTTTTTTGCCATGTAATTCAGTTCTTCCTTGATGGGACATATGTTGAGACCAGTGTGCACCTTTTTTTCTTCATGTCCAGCTAGTAGTAGAAGCAGTAGTAGTAGCAGTAGGATCAGCAGCTGTAGTGAATGATAGTAGTTAGCTTTTAAGCAATCATTGAGGAAGTGAGTACCCCTTTTAACTGGAAATAGACAAGAATTCTCAAGTATGCCAAGCAATGAGTTTTCCCAAGCTGGGCTACTCTCTTTCTATTCTAATGTGCAACAGGAGGAACTTTTCTTTGCTAAAGGATGAAGAATGTTATGTTCATGAGTCAGTCTAACATCATCCTTCACATGTTAATTTGCAATGGTTAATTGTGTGTGTTTGTGTGTGAAAGAGGGAAATAAATTGGAGCCCTCTAATTTAGACATATCCTTTACTAAGGATATCAGATCTTCCTACTGTCAGTACAAAATTGCCCTCTTTACATTGGAAGCTCAATCTCTGCAAGCCAAGTCAGTCTTTAAATTTCGCTGTCTTTCATAGTAGATCTCATTAGTGACCATACTACCTCCAATGATGCAGTTTTTTTCCTTTTCATCCTTATCAATTTCTGATAATAAGGATAGTTTCCACACTCTTGAAACATGGTTTTCAATTTTGCTGGAGATGCCGAATGTAACTTTGGTTACTGCAGGATTTTGGATGGTTATGGAGTGGTAGCTGCAAATTGCTTCAAGATAGTCTTGTCAAAGACTTCCCCCATTGAATTGAGCAATGCCTGCCATTATAATGACAAATATGGTCCACATAATTAACTTCCTGAGAAAAGAAAGAAACAAATTGATCGAAAGTTCTTTACTTGTTAATTTTGGTCCATTGGTCCTTTGCCATGACTTGCCCATTCTATTATGTCTCCAATTAGGAGAGGTTTATAAGTACGATTTAAATTACTTCATCTCCAAATAGTATTGAGCATCCCATTAGGGGGGTTGTAGACCCCCGGAATTGTTCCTCGTAAGACCAGCCACATGGCCAATTTTGTGAACGGACTTCGGACAACCAATATGGGCGTAGTGTGGGTCATGTTTGGGTGGGCCATATACATGAAATTACCTGCATTATTGGGCCCATTTGATAAGAAATGGGATCGATGGATGGAATCAATTGATCCACTCATTTTCTGATTTAGATCCCCTGAAAATCTAGAACCTTTTGGTTCAATAGGGTAATCCAATCTGCAGCGACCTTGGCACTTGATTCCATGTTTTGACCTAAATTTATCTATCCTGCCTCAACATGGATATTGAATTCTTTTGATATATTTCAAGTGGATCAAGGTAATTAATGACCATGTTTGTCACGTATCGTTATAAGGCTGAACTATTGGCTACTGCAAAGACTCCTCCATTGAATTGAGCAGTGGCTGCTATTATTGTTGATTTCGGGTCCCTTTGTGACTTGCCGTTCTATTAAGTCTCGAATTACGAGAGGTTCCTATACGATTGAAACTACTTCCTCTCCAAATTGTATTGGGCATCACATGAGCATGTTTGTGGACCCTCGAAAGTGGGAAACGTTGGCATGGCTGATTTTGTGAGCGAAGTTTCAGCGTCCATTATGTGCCTAGCTTGGGTCGTGTTCATGTGGGTCTATTATGGGTTTTTTTCATCAAATTACTTCCTCTCTCCTTCTTTGTGCTGGGCTAGCTATGAAAACCTTGCAAAGATGGCAAGCAATTGCTGGTTCATTCTGGAATACTGTACCCTTCTACTTGTTTTTTCTTGACAGTTTATCTTTCCCTCATTGTGTGACACATTTTTTTCTGTTTTTCAAGCAGATACTTGAACTGAAACATTATGTGCATGGTGTTCCCATTGCCCTCATTGGGACAAAACTTGGTTGGACTTTTCTTGGCGAGTTTAGTTTATCAACTTGTTGTCACTTTCTATTGTTATTGTTGTCATGGACTGAATATGTTATGGCTTGAAATATCCTAGATTATCATTCGTAGGCTTTGCATCTTGCCTGCAGCATTTTGTTCAATTCATTCGGTTGCACTGTTTCATCTGTTGCTAATTCCTGTACTTCTATTTCCTTATCCTTCTTGCTGAGTTGAACTTTCATTTCATTCAATTTCTTGTCATAAAAATATTACGACTTGTGCATCTCTTTGAATTATTTGCTTTATGACTTGCTACACTGAGCTTGTGCATCTCTCTCTTTCTCGGTTTTTTAATGTGTTATTAACGATGTTGATAGATTTGGGGCATCATTCTATGCTGTGGACATTTCATGAGCTTCAGTGTTTTACTTTATAGTTTTGACTTCATTATGGCTGTGGATATCTTATAATGAACAATCATCTTGTGAATTTGTGTTCAAGTATGGATGATCTGAAGTGCATATTAGCTGTTTGTTAAAATTCTGCAGTGAATCCTATTATTTTCGTTTTGATTTCATTGCATGGATGCTTTATTTAGTGCATGGTTGTGAATGGTTATAGGGATTATTGGAGCAATGCCAACAAAATATACTTTTTTTTGTTTTATGGAAAATCATTTAAGTGAGTTGGTGATGAGCTTTTCATAATAAACACCAAGCAATATCAGCATGATTATTGATCCTCTTTGGGTGAGGAAGGTTGGGAAAGAGAGTAAGATGAGGATAAGTTTAAGGAAGATTTTCCATATTTCTTATATGGACCTTAAATATACAAGCAAGAACACAGAATATGGACCTTAAATATACAATATTTCAATCAGAATGACACGGAATATGGACCTTAAATATACAATATTTCAATTAGAATATGCACCTTAAATATACAAGCAAGAACACAGACCCAGATATATGGTAAGGCAATGATGATGCAAGAGTGACAAATACAAGAAAAACCCATAAAAGAGATCCATGGATTTTTTACCCTTATATATATATATATATATATATATTTTTTTTTTAATATTTAATGACAACGGATCGGATTGGATTGAATCCGCGGATTAAGGGTCAAATCCGCCACCGATCCGTTGATAACAGATTACACAATTTCCAATCCGCCACCGATCCATTGGCTTTCGGATCGGATCGAAATCTGGGGATCGGATCAGATTGGATCGGATTGACGGATCTATGGATTTTTTGTGCACTCTTATCGGATCGGATTAGAATTTAACAGCTACGGATTGGTGACGGATTTGACCCAATCTGCACCTATCCGATTCGTGTACAACCATAGATGCCACCATGCCTTGATGTGGGAATTTGTGTTGGTTATACGATATGCTCACTTCCTCATGGATCTTATAAACGTGAGATTAGTATTTTTCTGTTCCCCATTAAGGGGCTGGGGACCCATTGAACCCATGCTAGTGGGAGAAGATCTCGGTGAGGTAAGGTGGCATGTCAAGGGTTATAATCTTTGGTAAGCAAGTGAGAACTACTATGCATTACTACAGGGGTAAGGTGCTGATCTAAAAAATGGAGAAGATTTGTGTTTGTTTCCAATGTATGCTCACTGTCTCATAGCTGCAACGTATTGTTTGAAAATGAGTTCACACATGGGTTTTGTTCATTGTTCCACTATGAAAATTGTCGATTTGATAATATGGTCCATTTGATAATTAATTATCTAGCCATGGTTGATATGTCCATCCTTGTGAATTTCATGGATATATTTACTATGTCTTTTACACCATGTATCCACCATATTTCGCGTCGACCCTGTGGTTCCATGTATTTATTCA
>QPKB01000007.1:10550902-10601161 GCA_003546025.1 Camphora micrantha
TTGATGCTCTTTTTTGCGTCATTGAACCTTGTTAAATTTCTGATAATAAGGATAGTTTCCACACTCTTGAAACATGGTTTTTAATTTGGAGGGATCAGCTATGAGAAGAAGAAGAGGAAGCGCCCTCCACAAGCATTGCCCATGGTCTCCCAGGTGCAAGTTATCAATGACCCACCTGCATTATGATATAATTGAGAGCTTAACACAGGAGAATTATAAGTTTCTCAATCTCCCAATGCCTGTTTGATAGCAGGTAATTGATAGGAGAACTACATGTAGGTGTCTACTTCTATAATTTGGAGATATTTGTTTACTGTTTTTTTGCCATGTAATTCAGTTCTTCCTTGATGGGACATATGTTGAGACCAGTGTGCACCTTTTTTTCTTCATGTCCAGCTAGTAGTAGAAGCAGTAGTAGTAGCAGTAGGATCAGCAGCTGTAGTGAATGATAGTAGTTAGCTTTTAAGCAATCATTGAGGAAGTGAGTACCCCTTTTAACTGGAAATAGACAAGAATTCTCAAGTATGCCAAGCAATGAGTTTTCCCAAGCTGGGCTACTCTCTTTCTATTCTAATGTGCAACAGGAGGAACTTTTCTTTGCTAAAGGATGAAGAATGTTATGTTCATGAGTCAGTCTAACATCATCCTTCACATGTTAATTTGCAATGGTTAATTGTGTGTGTTTGTGTGTGAAAGAGGGAAATAAATTGGAGCCCTCTAATTTAGACATATCCTTTACTAAGGATATCAGATCTTCCTACTGTCAGTACAAAATTGCCCTCTTTACATTGGAAGCTCAATCTCTGCAAGCCAAGTCAGTCTTTAAATTTCGCTGTCTTTCATAGTAGATCTCATTAGTGACCATACTACCTCCAATGATGCAGTTTTTTTCTTTTCATCCTTATCAATTTCTGATAATAAGGATAGTTTCCACACTCTTGAAACATGGTTTTCAATTTTGCTGGAGATGCCGAATGTAACTTTGGTTACTGCAGGATTTTGGATGGTTATGGAGTGGTAGCTGCAAATTGCTTCAAGATAGTCTTGTCAAAGACTTCCCCCATTGAATTGAGCAATGCCTGCCATTATAATGACAAATATGGTCCACATAATTAACTTCCTGAGAAAAGAAAGAAACAAATTGATCGAAAGTTCTTTACTTGTTAATTTTGGTCCATTGGTCCTTTGCCATGACTTGCCCATTCTATTATGTCTCCAATTAGGAGAGGTTTATAAGTACGATTTAAATTACTTCATCTCCAAATAGTATTGAGCATCCCATTAGGGGGGTTGTAGACCCCCGGAATTGTTCCTCGTAAGACCAGCCACATGGCCAATTTTGTGAACGGACTTCGGACAACCAATATGGGCGTAGTGTGGGTCATGTTTGGGTGGGCCATATACATGAAATTACCTGCATTATTGGGCCCATTTGATAAGAAATGGGGATCGATGGATGGAATCAATTGATCCACTCATTTTCTGATTTAGATCCCCTGAAAATCTAGAACCTTTTGGTTCAATAGGGTAATCCAATCTGCAGCGACCTTGGCACTTGATTCCATGTTTTGACCTAAATTTATCTATCCTGCCTCAACATGGATATTGAATTCTTTTGATATATTTCAAGTGGATCAAGGTAATTAATGACCATGTTTGTCACGTATCGTTATAAGGCTGAACTATTGGCTACTGCAAAGACTCCTCCATTGAATTGAGCAGTGGCTGCTATTATTGTTGATTTCGGGTCCCTTTGTGACTTGCCGTTCTATTAAGTCTCGAATTACGAGAGGTTCCTATACGATTGAAACTACTTCCTCTCCAAATTGTATTGGGCATCACATGAGCATGTTTGTGGACCCTCGAAAGTGGGAAACGTTGGCATGGCTGATTTTGTGAGCGAAGTTTCAGCGTCCATTATGTGCCTAGCTTGGGTCGTGTTCATGTGGGTCTATTATGGGTTTTTTCATCAAATTACTTCCTCTCTCCTTCTTTGTGCTGGGCTAGCTATGAAAACCTTGCAAAGATGGCAAGCAATTGCTGGTTCATTCTGGAATACTGTACCCTTCTACTTGTTTTTCTTGACAGTTTATCTTTCCCTCATTGGTGACACATTTTTTTCTGTTTTCAAGCAGATACTTGAACTGAAACATTATGTGCATGGTGTTCCCATTGCCCTCATTGGGACAAAACTTGGTTGGACTTTTCTTGGCGAGTTTAGTTTATCAACTTGTTGTCACTTTCTATTGTTATTGTTGTCATGGACTGAATATGTTATGGCTTGAAATATCCTAGATTATCATTCGTAGGCTTTGCATCTTGCCTGCAGCATTTTGTTCAATTCATTCGGTTGCACTGTTTCATCTGTTGCTAATTCCTGTACTTCTATTTCCTTATCCTTCTTGCTGAGTTGAACTTTCATTTCATTCAATTTCTTGTCATAAAAATATTACGACTTGTGCATCTCTTTGAATTATTTGCTTTATGACTTGCTACACTGAGCTTGTGCATCTCTCTCTTTCTCGGTTTTTTTAATGTGTTATTAACGATGTTGATAGATTTGGGGCATCATTCTATGCTGTGGACATTTCATGAGCTTCAGTGTTTTACTTTATAGTTTTGACTTCATTATGGCTGTGGATATCTTATAATGAACAATCATCTTGTGAATTTGTGTTCAAGTATGGATGATCTGAAGTGCATATTAGCTGTTTGTTAAAATTCTGCAGTGAATCCTATTATTTTCGTTTTGATTTCATTGCATGGATGCTTTATTTAGTGCATGGTTGTGAATGGTTATAGGGATTATTGGAGCAATGCCAACAAAATATACTTTTTTTTGTTTTATGGAAAATCATTTAAGTGAGTTGGTGATGAGCTTTTCATAATAAACACCAAGCAATATCAGCATGATTATTGATCCTCTTTGGGTGAGGAAGGTTGGGAAAGAGAGTAAGATGAGGATAAGTTTAAGGAAGATTTCCATATTTCTTATATGGACCTTAAATATACAAGCAAGAACACAGAATATGGACCTTAAATATACAATATTTCAATCAGAATGACACGGAATATGGACCTTAAATATACAATATTTCAATTAGAATATGCACCTTAAATATACAAGCAAGAACACAGACCCAGATATATGGTAAGGCAATGATGATGCAAGAGTGACAAATACAAGAAAAACCCATAAAAGAGATCCATGGATTTTTACCCTTATATATATATATATATATATATATATTTTTTTTTAATATTTAATGACAACGGATCGGATTGGATTGAATCCGCGGATTAAGGGTCAAATCCGCCACCGATCCGTTGATAACAGATTACACAATTTCCAATCCGCCACCGATCCATTGGCTTTCGGATCGGATCGAAATCTGGGGATCGGATCAGATTGGATCGGATTGACGGATCTATGGATTTTTTGTGCACTCTTATCGGATCGGATTAGAATTTAACAGCTACGGATTGGTGACGGATTTGACCCAATCTGCACCTATCCGATTCGTGTACAACCATAGATGCCACCATGCCTTGATGTGGGAATTTGTGTTGGTTATACGATATGCTCACTTCCTCATGGATCTTATAAACGTGAGATTAGTATTTTTCTGTTCCCCATTAAGGGGCTGGGGACCCATTGAACCCATGCTAGTGGGAGAGATCTCGGGTGAGGTAAGGTGGCATGTCAAGGGTTATAATCTTTGGTAAGCAAGTGAGAACTACTATGCATTACTACAGGGGTAAGGTGCTGATCTAAAAAATGGAGAAGATTTGTGTTTGTTTCCAATGTATGCTCACTGTCTCATAGCTGCAACGTATTGTTTGAAAATGAGTTCACATGGGTTTGTTCATTGTTCCACTATGAAAATTGTCGATTTGATAATATGGTCCATTTGATAATTAATTATCTAGCCCATGGTTGATATGTCCATCCTTGTGAATTTCATGGATATATTTACTATGTCTTTTACACCATGTATCCACCATATTTCGCGTCGACCCTGTGGTTCCATGTATTTATTCATGCCTTTTTCTTATTCACTGAATTTACGTGGAGATGGAATTTTGAATTTTGAATCTTGATCATTTGTATAGCTGAGATGGAATTTTGGATGCATTTTTTTATTTGCATGGTTGTTTTTTTTTTTTTTTATTATAATTAACATGCATGAAATGATCATTTGTATGGCTGAGATATCATTTTGGAAGCATTTTTTTATTTGCTTGATCATGTTTTAATGTAATTAACATGCATGAAATAATGATATTTGTGATTTAATTTGCTAACTTGGTATGAATTTCATTCTCCTATCATGTTCATCAGTTTTCATGATTTGTATATTTTTCCCATGATTTTATGCGCTTTATCATGAATTTGTATGCAAAAAATACTCATTTATGCTTTTGTTGTTCAAAAACAGTCCCTCTTTTTCATGAAAGAGTCCAAACAGAACCTTTTTTCTTCAAAACAGTCCCTTCTACATGCTGATTTTTCAAAGCAGTCCCATACATGTGCAGGATTTTCAAAACAGTCCACTGTTTGCACCAAATTCTTAAAACAGTCCATTATATGGACTGAAATTCCAAGACAGTCCCTTGTTTGCACTTATTTCTCACTTATACATGCATTTATGGGCAATGGTGGTATGCATTTTGTGTTAGCGTTGTATCTGCCTTAATGCAATAAAGTTGTGTCATCTGTGGCACCACCTTCATACATGATATTATTTTACAACTTGCATCTACTTTCTACATGAGTTGAAAGTTCTAAAAAAAGAAAAGAAAACGACGCCATCAAATCATTTGGATATTCATGCATGTTTTTTCTTTTTTCTCCTTTTTATAATTGTTTCTTTTTTTTAACCACTTTCATTTCATGCCTAAAACAAATCACCATTTTATTAGTATTGGCTATTTTGGTGACATCCTCCTACATTTCGAGCATGAGATTACTTACTGCTCAAATGACAAACTCTTGTGGCAAATCATGGGGACGGGGTGGTTTGTTTCATTTTTCTTTTCTATTCTTTTTGTTTGTTTTTTTTTTTTTTTTGAAAGAATGCTTCTCCATTCATTTCATGTGGAATTTTTTTTTTATTTTTGGACATTTCATCATTATTGGATCTTTTGGTTACATCCACCTTCAATGATGAAGATTATTCGCTACTCAAAGGATTTGGAACTCTTATGCTTAAATCATAATAGTGTGGTTGTACGTATCTCTCTTTTTTTTTCTACGTATCTCTTTTTCTACTTTTTGAAAAAGGGAATGCTCCTCCATTATTTACATGTCTAAAATATTTTTTTTTTCCTTGCCATTTCATCACTATTGGATCCTTTGGTTACATCCTCCTGCCTTTCGAGTGTGAGAATATTCACCGCTCAAAGGATTGGAGTTCTTATGCCTAGCCATTCTTGTGGGAAGACATACATTTTTAAAATAAAAAAAGATACATCACTCATTTAGTGGTATTTCAAAAAAATATATCATTTCCTAATTAAAAAAAAAAAAACGGTGGAGACTTTTCACATGTATTTTCATGTGCCAATTTGTGTTGCTTTCACATGACCCTATACCCTTTTCCTATTAATGACCCTCGATGACCATGAATTTCTAGGGATATATATTTGAAATGACTCATGACCACTTATATAAAAAATGAGAAACAACAACGGCCACTTATAAGTAATCGAATTTTGAATACTCTAAAAGGCACTAGATGACAAAAAAAGATAAATCTTAAAAAACTTTAAATGACAAAACAGAGAGGAGTTGTCTTGTCTTTTAGTGCTTTTACCCTCAACTCCCTTTTCTTTCTCTTTCATTTAATATCACCCTTAATTTTATTTAGTTTCACTACTCACACAAAGAAGTAGACATGAATCACCAATCGTAATCATGTTCTTTGAAAAAAATTCTTTGAAAAAAATAGTAGGAAAAAAATTCTTTGAAAAAAAATCTCCGAATCAGCAGTAGTAGTATTAGGAAAAAAAATTCTTTGAAAAGAATAGTATTAGAATTGATAACCGCCTTGAAAGTAATCTTTTTGCACTCCTTTCTGCAACAAAACTTGCAGGTGTGATCATAGTAGTGTTGATGCATCCGATCCCTTTAGAACTCCAAAGTGAAGCATGAATAAGATTGGGATGGATGAGCGCTCTCTCTCTCTCTCTCTCTCTCTCTCTCTCTCTCTCTCTCTCTCTCTGTGTGTGTGTGTGTGTGTGTGTGTGTGTGTGTGTGTGAACGTGCGCGCACCTTTTTATTTTACTTAAATGGCTTAGTCTAGATTGACTCATTTGAATATGACCCAATTTGTTTAGCCAAGCCAGGCAAAGTCCATCGAGTCTACAAGTACCTAAACCATTAAATTCAAGAAAGTTATTTGGTCTCAGAATGCAGGAAGACTCGATTGACTTGATAGTGCATATTCAAGGGCTAACATAGGCTAGTGATGAAAGTAAGTCCCAAAAATCCTAGAGGATCCAACTTGATAGTGTATATTTAAGGGCTAACCTAAGCTAAGGATGAAAGTAAGTCCTTAAAAACCTATAGGACCTAACTTGATAGTGCATGCTCAAGGGCTAACCGAGGCTAAGGATGAAAATAAATCTTGGAAAACTTGGAGGACCCAACTTAATATTGCATATTCAAGGGCTAACTTAGGATAAGGATGGAAATTAGTCCTGGAAAAACAGGAGGACCCAACCTAAGCCAATAAAGTGCGGTGGGAGCTTTAGACCGTTTTTAATTTTGGATCTAGGTATTCTTTGTGCCATGAAAACTATTTATGTTGAGCATTTTGGTATGCATTGTTACGTCATTCTCCAACAACTTAAGGTTTTAGATTAAGTGGTTAATAAGGTGCGGTGGAAGCTTTAGACCGTTTTTAATTTTGGATCTAGGTATTCTTTGTGGCATGAAAACTATTCATGTTGAGCATTTTGGTATGCATTATTACGTCATTCTCCAACAACTTAAGCTTTTAGATTAAGTGGTTGTTAAGATGGAATCCGCTTAGCAAGTTTTCGAATTATGGTTTAAAATTCTAGTCGGGAACACCCGCTATGGCCATGTCTGAAACGAGTCAAGTTTCGGCACAAATAAAATGTTGTGCCATAACAAAATAATTGATTTATATTATATATCGCACCCATTAACAAATGATGCACTATAACTCACTGAGAGGTCTCGGAACATGTTAATATATTTCTACACGAGTTTGAAACCCACCATGCACTGAATGTTTGCTTGGTTGTCACAAAAGGCTGGTGACTGCTCTTGTTGTACATGATTTCAGAACCTACCTTTGACTGATTTTTTTAGTTTTACTTTTTCAGAGGTTTTTACATGTAGGTGGTACACAATTTCGAACCCCACCTTTCACTAATTTTTATTTTTAACTTTCTAAGAGATTTTTACATATTGGTGCTGGTGTATTTTTTGCTTTTATTAAAATCTTCCTTAACTCATAGTCACATTCCTAGAGATAAAAAGATAAATTAAAAAAAAATAGATTTGCCCTTTAAACTTTGAACATTAAAATCTAAGCCTTCAAATTGATATACTACCTTTGTCTTTATACATCTAGGTGGGGGGCTCATTGAAACTAACTTGAGTTAGTGAACATTGTAAGCTTACTGTTATTTTTCAACTTTAAAGTTCTTTTTTATCAATTTAACTTTAATCTTTAAGTTAAAAGATTCAAAAAGAAGATGATTTTGCCTTTTAAAAAGATAATTTTTTTTCACTAACTCAAAACTAAACATCGCTATATTTGGATTTGTTATTTGTTATAAATAGCTCCTTTTTTTATATCTTTACTAGTTTTTTTATTAGTTAAATTTTTTAAGATTTTTTAAACACTTTTTAGGATCAGTGAGGCCATATTATGGCTGAGCACGGTCGGCACGGACTCGTCCCGGTCCCAATTGGTATGAAGATCGGCACTGGAATTTAAAACCATGATTCGAATCCTTAGGTAATGCTATCTAAACATTTATTAGATAAGTTTTATCTATTTTCAGAATAAATTTTGAATGCATATTTTTCGATGCTGATTATAGGGATGAATTGCTCCTTTTGATTGTTATTCTCCCTCAGTAAAGCTAGTGCTAATATTCATTTATGAAATATAGATATGGGATATTTGAGGCATTCGTCCCTCCATCTTTCTACTACATGTAGAAAGACAACCTCAAGTCTGCAAACAAAGCATCAATGTTAAAGATTTTTGTTGTTGCATGAAGCAATATATGTAAATTTGGGTCTAATTCTATATGCCAAATTCAGTTATTGGTCTGGATCTAGTACCCTTAACTTGGTTCTGGGTCCTCTTTTAGAAATTAAGGTATGTGTCCCGTGTACTATGGGCACAACTCAAATCTAGCTTGTTGCAACCCCCCAACCTAGGCCCAATGTGACACCCCCAGAATCCCCCATCGACTATAGAGAGGAAAGTGAATGGGGCTATGTAGAGCTTATACCCTTACCTTGCATGAGGCCTTTTGATAGGTTGAAACCCAGCAGAAGCAAAACTGTGGGGCCCGTGGGCCAAAGCGGACAATATCATGCATGCGTGTAAGGGTGGGGTGTTACAAATGGTATCAGAGCCGACTCTCGACTAGTTCGAGTGTGGGTCTCCTGCCGTGGTATGGTGTAAGTGGGCGGGTCTCCATGTGGACGGGCCAAGAGGGCTGGCACGCCCCGGAGTCCTACATCGACTATAGAGAGAAAAGTAAATGGGATTATATGTAGAGCAGCTTACACCCTTACCTTGCATGAGGCCTTTTGATGGGTTGAAGCCCATCAGAAGCAAAACCGTGAGGCCCGTGGGCCAAAGCGGACAATATCATGCATGCGTATGAGGGTGGGGCGTTACACCCAATGTGGAGATCTCAAACTTGCACATGCCTGTCTATTGATTGCCAATGGAGTTTGATCATTGTTGGTATAAGCACCGGTCTATATGTTACCAATGTGATTGGAAAATGTAATGACCAGAGACCTAGCACTTCAGGCTTTGGAAATATCCCATTCCCCGCGAAGTAGCATAAACCGGGAACACTAGTAGTGGAATGCACATCAATCATTTTAAATACCGGTAGAAAACTGAATCATCCTAGATGCACGTAATGTTGACCTAAAACTTGAGGTGTTTTTTTCATTTTGGTAACCCAGCCAAGGGGGCTGAGACCCAATTAAAAGCTCGCACACACACACGAAAATAGCCAATTCAAGTGGGAAAGGAGCCCACACATGCGGGAAGAAAGCAAACTTAGAGGAGTATTTGATTTGAGACATCCAACAACACTAGCGGTGTTGGGCCAAGGGCCCTGGGTCGTGGCATGGCATGGCACTACCCAAAGTCTTGGCCGTGCCATGTTGGGCCTGGGTGCCTGGGCCGCGGCACTATCCGAAGCACAACTTTATAATATCATGTATTAGCATGATCACCTCGATTCATCTGTTGCATGCTCCCAATATATATTATTTTTTATCAATACTTTATTTGTTTATCTTAGATTTCTTTTCTTTCCATTAATATATTTTTATTTTTATATTTTGCCCGGGCTGAGCACGGGCAATTATTGCTAATTAGTATTGCGAAAGGCAACACCTTAATTTTATTATGTAAAAGAAGAAAAGAAAATTGAAACCTCTAAGGTGGCAAGGCACAAGAAGACACCTAATAGACGACATTCAAATAGTCACTTTTCACCGCCTATAATAGCGCTTCTGAGATAACCACTACCTTCGCCTCATTAGACTCCATGTAATCCACATGTTAATATTGCGATTACTACTAGTCATTCCATCCACATTGAACTTGAGCACACATAGAGAGGATCCACAATTTGCTCCCCTTAAGAGCTCCACTAAGGAGAGAGTCTATCAAACTCACTCTCACGTGCCCTAAATGAGCATATATGAATAGGATCAATAAGGGGATAAGATTAGAAGAAAATCATTTAAGATGGTTGGATATGTCCAACGTAGGTCGGCAACGATATTGATAAGGAAGTACACGGGTTAACAACCCACCAAGGGAAAAGGGTATGCCGAAGAGGACCTGGATAAAGGTCGTAAAAATAGATATGAAAAAGTGCAACTTATCTAAGGCTTTGACCTGGGATAGGAATGGAGAAATAAAATTCATGTAGCTGACCCCAACATAGTTCGGACAAAGCTTTGATAATGATTGTTATTACTATTGTCGTTATTGTTATTGTACTCCAACCTATTGTTCGATTTGACTCAAAAGGTCCAATGGGCCTATTGGGTGATTTAATTGGGGCAAAACTCTATTAGGGTTAGTTCCTTATATATACTTTCTTGGGTTATTCTTTGTAAAAAGAGGAATGAAAGCAAGCAAGGGGAACACAAAGAGCATTGTAAGGGGAGAGAGTAGACAAAGTATTAGAGGGTTTGGAATCCTTATAACGAGTTGCCCAATTTTTTGATAAGTGAAATCGAGAGGAATGCTGGTAGCACCGTGGACGTAGGCAATTACTGAACCACGTAAATCTCTTTTGTGCTTGTGGTTGATTGATCGTGCGTTTTTCGTCCTAATTAATTCCACAACAACTGGTATCGGAGCTAGGGTTTTCCCAATGTAGGGGTCACGTGCGATTGACAGCAGAGATCGACGGGATCGGATCTTAGAGATGGCTTGATCTTAGTTTATGTGAAGCCAGGTCGAAGCAAGAGAAGACCACTGCCAGCGTAGATTAGAGGATTTCAACTCCGTCTTGTAGTAGGTCAATGCAGAAACGAAGACAGCCAAATCAAGACAAGAAAACCAGATTGGGAAGGCCTTGGTATTCTGCCTTGTTGTAGAAGACACCAACAATGGGAGATTTGTCACTGTTGGACACCATCGTTGCCATCGCCTTAGTCACCAGTCGTCGAGGAAGAAGAAAAGAGACGTGGAGGACTCTGAGCTGCTCTTACCGGAGAAGAAACCCATCTACAAAAATCAAAGCATTGAGGATCGCCATAGTCTCGCCGTCCACCTCACCGAAGAAGAGCTGGAAATAGGGTTGTCGTACTTCCTTGCTCCAAAACCCAAAACCCAAAACCCGAAACCCACCTCACCGAAGAAGAGCTGCAAAATAGTTGCTACATTGACCTGTTTGTAAAATAAAAAAAAAACACAAAATGGTGAAGAAAGAAGTTGACTTACCAAATGTTTAAAAATGGAGGTTTCACTACACAAAAGAAGTTAGGTGACTTACCAATAGATTCGTTCCCTTCACTTGGCTTCACTTGGTTTCATCAAGGAGTGAATGGCCTCTTGCAGCACGGCGTTTCAGATGACAGAACATGACTCGTTTGGAGAGGAGATGAACAGATGTGTGGGGAGAGAAGTGATGAACGTGTGAGTAGAGAGAGGGGTAGTTTGGGTATATTGATGGGTGCAGAGCAAAATCTATAAAAACTCAACAATTATAAACCGGTGTGGAGAAAAATTCATTAGGAAAAGCAAAAAAAAATGCGGTGCCAATAGAACTTCCCCTCCTAATTATATTTTTATCATGTACTCAATTATGCGGTGGGACCTATTAATTTTTAGCTGAAACTTAAGGTTCTAGATATAAAGGGATGAGATTTATCTTCAACAGCGCACGATTATCCCAGTGTGGGCCCCACGGCAGAGTTTCATTTAAATAGCTGGGATGAAGGATCTGGGCCTGCAGCAATGATGGCACCATCGACAATGGGTCCCACAGGTCACTCAATCATTGCCGTCAATTCGGAAATTGAAAGATCGAAATTTGGTGCAAATATCATCATCACCTTTTCAAATTAATTAGAAAGTGCCAGCTGTGAATTCCCGCGTACTTATTTGGCAAGGTCCAACGGCAAGTTTGCGCGCCCTCATATGGCTATTTATAAGCGACCTCCCGGCTGACGTTTGCTTCTTCAGCACGCCTTAATTCCTCACACACTCCTCTTTCTATCTAAAGAGAGAAGGCGAAATCCATGGAAAACAAAAGCAAATCGAACTTGTCTTTCTTGGATCTTCTGATTGAAGAAATGGTTGTTGCTGCAGTGTTGGAAGAATTACATGGATCGGCAAATGCATCTTCTCGTATTGCAAAACCCTAATCGAAGTCGAGAGCGATGTCAAAGCCAAAAGAATCCAGGTATTTAGGGTTTCTGATCTTTTTTCTCTCCAATATTTAGGGTTTCTTTTGATAAATTCTTTCTTGGTTTCTTTCTTCATTGTGTTTTGTTCAGTAGCTTGATAAGTTGGCGAGGATTGAATCTTAGGTTTTTGGGAAATGTAGGGTTTGTTTGGCTTTGTATTTCTGATTTAACAACAAAATATGCATCTGATGATTGGAAAATTTGGTTCTGTCCCTGTGAGGCCTGAGTTCTTGGTGGTTTAATGACGTTCATTTACTATAGCCTTACAAAGGAATTGCAGTGGTGGGAAGGACCCTTTTGCTCAGTTGAAAGGGATTACTTCCTTCTGGGTCTGAAATGAGGGATTTCAGTCCTCTCAAGAAACCCATCTATCTATCTTTTAATGCATTCTGACGGGAACCATTTCAAGAATTATATTCGAAGGTATTTGAATCAGATGTACTTGTGGAAATCACCTTTGATTTCAATGCATATATAGAAACTTAATTAATCCAGCCAGCCACTCACCCCCCAAAAAAAAATGTTATTAATTGGATTGATAGGGATTAGGGTAATTTGTTTTTTGCATTTTAGAATCAACTGGTATGAATGTGGAAGTACAAGTGTAGTACTTGCAGAGTTGCTTTGTGACAGAAGACATAGGTGGGATAAGATGTGTTTGTTTGTTTGGGCACTTTGATTGATCGTGAAAAATTAAATATATCTAAATGTGTGTAAATCTAAATCTAATCCCATAACAAACAAACGAACAAGACTTCAACATTGATGAAGGTTCCATGAGATTGCAAACTCATTTCTCTATAAAGGCCTCTTTCTTTGATGGGTAATTGCATTCATGTCATTGAATTCCCTTTTGTTTATCTTCTCTGAACTCCATTTGGATTTGTTTCTTGAAATTTGAGTGTTCTTCCGACGCATTGATTCTACTTCCTTGTTTTTTTTTTCCTTTTTTCTTTTTATTTTTTTTTCTACTTTGGCTATTTGGGAGAGTTTCTGAGTTTTTATCAAGGCATTGAATTTCTGTTTCCAAAGTTGTTGTTCTGTTCTATCCGGGCTTTTGATTAGCCTCTCATTTGGGTCTTATTGTGTATTAGTTTTATTCCAAGATGACTGTTGGGGCTGGGATTACTATTGCTGATGGGAATTTGGTGGTTTTGGGGAGCGAAATTTTGTCTGATGTTCATGAAAATGTCATTTTAACTCCCGCCAGCGGTGACAGTCTGCTCAATGGAGCATTTATCAGTGAATTCTGATGGATGTGGAAGCTGCCGGGTCTTTCCTATTGGAGCAGGTTACTTTTCCTAATACTCAAACAACTTGTGATTTCGGGTAGGCTACCTGAAACTGCAATTAGTTTGATTTCCAGTAGAATGGATGGTTATCCATCCATTGTGCATTTCGGATAGAAGATTTGGGAGTCTTACTGGACCTGATAACTGTTTTTCTGTGGTTTCCACTTTAAATTGTTATCTCGCAAACAGCTAACCTGCCATTATATTACAATCCTTGCAATTTGTGGTACTAGAATTAAAGCTAGAAGTGGAATCAGACCTTTGTAATTTTATAACTGGCTTCTTGCTACCTTGCTGGGTGGCTTTGGATGGAGCCGAATAGCTTTTTCAGGCTATTTTAGGATTTCTGAAAATATAGTTAGGTGTTCTAAAGTCATCTTCCAATTCCTGGTTAGATTCATGATAAACTAGGCTGGGCTGTCCAAATTTGATAGAGACATTATTTTCGTCTTGGTTTTCGAAATCTAGGAGATCGTATATATATATATATATATATATATATATGTTTGAGTGTACTCTTTTTTTTTTAATTACTTTTCTTCATTTAGGTAACAATTATGTTAATTATTTGCAAGTGATGGTTGATGGTAGTCGGCATGGATCTGTTCCCCTCTTTAATATCTTCCTATTGAACATTTTGTTAGACTGTATTATATATATATATATATATTTTATATTTTTAGATTTCATGGCATCTTTGGTTGTTTTTACTGAGGACCTGCTAGTTTCATGTAATTGAATACATAAGATCATGGATAAAAATAGCGGCCTAAGATTTCAGTGAGCCTGTCTATGTTGTTGCTTTATTTGTATATTTTTATTTCTAATTCATTAGTACAAGGAGTGATATTTCAACTTAGGATGAGGGATGCATCCCTGGTCCGTCCTGTGAGGCTAAGGTGCCTTACGACTGGTCTAAGAGTGGTTCAACATTTTGCTGCATTTTTTCGCAACTAGTACTGCGTAGTGTTTCAAGGACACCCCCATTTTCACAAATTTGGACTTTTGGAAGACCACCTGCTATTTTCCCGTTGTCATATTACTGGATAGTAGTTTCTGTTCATACGGTCTTTTCAGCCATGCTTATTTTCTGAAACCGCTGAATCCCCTTTCTGTTTTTTAGTAGAGGTTCTAATTATTGCCAAGCGTCCTTGGATGTGCACTTCACTAGATAAGCATATTCAAGATCCAAATGTTATTTCACGAGTTGCAATTTTTTTTTTATTGAAATCACTAGATAAGCATATTATCAGTCTCTGACTTTTTTTATTGAAATCAATGAACTTAACTGTGATTAGAATTTATGTTTTAAAAATTGAATCTCGGCATGTAATTTTTGGTGTTTTTGGTGTTTGTTAAGCAACGACCGTGAACTATTGATTTTTTTTTTTTTCAATGTGTATTCTTCTGATTAGCTATTTAGAGGTTTTTAATAGTCTTTTTTTGTGGATTTGTACAATCAGGTTAATCGACAATTTGGATCTGCTTGATATAGTCCCACATGCATGATTAGAGACGTGGGTGACTGTACTCTTTAGGAGAGATGATTTAGCCCTTTCTTTACATTCCATGTTCTCAATTTTCACTACTTCTGAACAGAAATAAGTGCAAATGCTGTCAGAGGGACCTTGAAAAGTATGTTTTGGATGAATCACGATTCCTTTTGTTTATTGTAGTATTTTTATCTAAATCAGGTTATAGATTTTGATGTTAATTTGGTCTTAATTATTGTAATTTTCTTAAAAGTGCAGTGTAATTGGGTGGTATCAAGAAGCAAGGAAATGGAATCAGGTAATGAGAATTTTTGAAGAAATAGCTCCTTTTTATGTTTAGCAGCATCTCATACAGCCAAAATGCATTAATTAATTAGGAACCTATCTCTCTTTATTGTTCTCATTTTTTTAAATTTTATAGGATAAAAAAAATCCCTTGGATTGTGAGTTGTGTCTCTCTTTTTTTTTCCTTCCTTTTTTATTGAATTATGTCTCATAGAGGGGGACCCAGATGATAAGAATATTGTAAGGGATGGATTGGAGTGAAGCATGAGGGATTTGGAACTTGGAAGTTCCCTATGAGTTGGGTGTTCATGGAGCGTATCCATAATTCCTAATATCTATTATTTAATTAAAAAAAAATAGACACATGCCTTGTCAATAGACCCATCTCTCAAATCGAAAGACTAATGCAACACAAGGTAACCTAGATCCGAAAGCATTTCCTCATCTGGATAAATTTATCTAAAAGAAGTCCTTGGTTTTCGTTAGGACCCAACTGTATCTTCAATCAAATTAACATTGTTATTGGTCAACATTAAAAATGAGTAACACCTAATTAACAATGAAAAAAGCTTCCAAGAAGCCTTCTAAATCAATAGTAATTAAAGAACAGTGCTCGTTTTGTATAAACAAATCATAAGGGATTATTTTATTTATTCCTTAAAGAGAATCAACATTATATTTAATCACGATAAAAAAAATACCGGACTGATTTTATTCGCTATTAATAATGACTCTTTACCAGGTAAAACATGGCTAAAGGCAGTCTTTTCGTAAGAGTTCTAGTTTTTTTTTTTTTTTATTTTATTAATGGTATCTTTTCATAAGAGTTAAATAGTTTGAGTGAAAGACAGTTCTATAGTGTTTAGGGTTTAGGGTTTAAAAAAGAAAGAAGAGAATTATTCTCTATAGTGCAAAATTGGTAATCAAACAAACGTCTCTAATCAGCATAAAATAACACCGATATTGGCACTGTCCTAACAAAGGAACTGCCTCTTCTCCCTTTATTCCGAAGATGATGATTTCAACTCCAAGCTTCTCAATTTTCCCTCCCTTTTTGTACATATATTTTCTTTTTGTTTTGTTTTTGCATAATTTTTTCTAACCATGGACAGGAAGCTGATCAGATCACATAGTCAGGTACCTCTTCCACTTAACCCTTTGTTATTTTCTTTCCTCGCATGTTACATTTTCATATGTACTGCATTGCATGCATAACATCGAGGACAATGTTCATCTTAGGTTGTAGGGTGGGACAAGCAAACCTGTCCAGTGTTAGAATTTTTACACACTTTTGCTTTCTAGAAAAAATTTTGCTTCCTAGGAATTTCTTTGTCGTTTTTGCTAAGTTTCTTTTGGTTTCAGAGAGAGAAAATTTTCACAATTATTTTTATGAACTGAAGATATTGAAAATCTTGGGAATTTTGAAAAAGTTGGCGAAATTAGATTTGGTTTGCCATTTTGTTTATAGAAAGGTTTTTAAAGAAAGTGCTGAATTTTGATCCCTTCACAAAAAACACTGTCGTATATATTTTCAAAAGTTTTAAATGCGAAGCTATGATTTTTCACAAAAAAAACGGTCGTATATATTTTCAAATTGTTTAAATGCGAAGCTATGATTTGCTTTCTTTTGACGATTTGATTGAAAATATGAAAGAAAACCATAACTTAGTTTTACTAGTTTCATGGTTCATCTGGCTGGATTTTTCCAGAAGCCAGTGAATCAATCTAGGCACATGAAAGGGCTGCCTATTGTTGGGGACCGTGAACAAAGTTACGTAAGATTTGGGTATACTCCCCAATATCTATGTAACCGAGTCTAGAAATGAAAATTTCCGGCCTTTTGAAAAACAGTAGTGCGAAAGCCGTCATGGTCGCCTTGAGTGGAAACTTGCTTTTTTGGTAAGCCTAGGTGGACCGGATTATTCGATAGAGAATATTATATATTTTCAAAAGTTTTAAATGCGAAGCTATTATTTGCTAATTTTTTGGACGATTTGATTGAAAATATGAAAGAAAACCAAAACTTAGTTTTATTAGTTTCCTGGTTCATCTGGGTGGATTTTTCTACATACCAGTGAATCAATTCGGGCACATGAAAAGGGCTGCCTATTGTTGGGGACCGTAGACAAAGTTACGTAAGATTTGGGTATGCTCCCCAATATCTATGCAACCGAGTCTAGAAATGAAAATTTTTGGCCTTTTGAAAAACAGTAGTGCGAAAGCCATCATGGTCGCCTTGAGTGGAAACCTGCTTTTTTGCTAAGCCTAGGTGGACCGGATTATTCGATAGAGAATCGTATATATTTTCAAAAGTTTTAAATGCGAAGCTATTATTTGCTAATTTTTTGGAGGATTTGATTGAAAATATAAAAGAAAACCAAAACTAAGTTTTACTAGTTTCCTGGTTCATATGGGTGGATTTTTTCACATACCAGTGAATCAATTCGGGTACATGAAAAGGGCTGCCTATTGTTGGGGACTGTGAACAAAGTTACGTAAGATTTGGGTACGCTCCCCAATATCTATGTAACCGAGTCTAGAAATGAAAATTTCCGGCCTTTTGAAAAACAGTAGAGCGAAAGCCGTCATGGTCGCCTTGAGTGGAAACATGCTTTTTTGCTAAGCCTAGGTGGACCAGATTATTCAATAGAGAATATTATATATTTTCAAAAGTTTTAAATGCGAAGCTATTATTTGCTAGTTTTTTGGACGATTTGATTGAAAATATGAAAGAAAACCAAAACTTAGTTTTATTAGTTTCCTGGTTCATCTGGGTGGATTTTTCCACATACCGGTGAATCAATTCGGGCACATGAAAATGGCTGCTTATTGTTGGGGACCGTGAACAAAGTTATATAAGATTTGGGTATGCTCCCCAATATCTATGTAACCGAGTCTAGAAATGAAACTTTCGGGCCTTTTGAAAAACAGTAGTGCGAAAGCCGTCATGGTTGCCTTGAGTGGAGACCTGCTTTTTTGCTAAGCCTAGGTGGACCGGATTATTCGATAGAGAATCGTATATAATTTCAATAGTTTTAAATGCGAAGCTATTATTTGCTAATTTTTTGGAGGATTTGATTGAAAATATAAAAGAAAACCAAAACTTAGTTTTATTAGTTTCCTGGTTCATCTGGGTGGATTTTTCCACATACCAGTGAATCAATTCGGGCACATGAAAATGGCAGCCTATTGTTGGGGACCGTGAACAAAGTTATATAAGATTTGGGTATGCTCCCCAATATCTATGTAACCGAGTCTAGAAATGAAAATTTCCGGCCTTTTGAAAAACAGTAGAGCGAAAGCCGTCATGGTCGCCTTGAGTGGAAACTGCTTTTTTGCTAAGTCTAGGTGAACCAAATTATTCGATAGAGTCTCGTTGCCTCGAGGGTTTTAGTGGAGCATTTAACACTTATTTTTTGATGTATTCGTACTTTTTTCACCCTACACTATCCTATTTGGCATGATTTTTGAAAATTTCTTTCCAAAGATGGGATTGGCGAACCGGGTTTCAAAATTGCCTAATTTCGAATTTTCTAAAGATTTGAATATATCTTATGATTATAAATTTTCTTTTGAAAAATTTCTTTCATTATTTTTGGTTTTAGGTGTTATGAATTTTATGGGTGTATATTCACCGCAAACCCTCATGATGCACAACTCGTCCACAAGGGGTGACCTAAAGGGTTTAAGGGCTTGCTGTCGAGAGTGCCAGTAAATGTGGCCATTTTTTTTTTCTTTTTTGTTTTTTCATTTACTTTTCGCATTTCTTAGATTAGGTAAGAGTCCTACCCTAGTTCGCATTTCATTTTCGAGACTAGCAAAATGCTGGTTGGGGCTGTGATAATTTCTTAAAAATGCACATTTTCATCATTAATTTTTAGTAATTAAGGATTTATTCATCAAATCATGCTTGATTTTATTGGAAATTCAATGTTTCATGTTTTCATGCATCAAAGTTTGAATTCAAGTCAAAATTCTTTGAAAATCATATTTTTAAATGAAATCATGAATCTTTCTATTTTAAGCATGGGAAGTCAGAAATTGAGCATTACTTTTAATTCACACATGAAATGATGAATTTTCTTTTCACAGATTAATTCAAGCATTGGTTCTATTGAAAAAACTTCATTGTTCAAGAGCTTTGTCTCTTGCCATATTGACATTATTCCATTTAGGAGTAGGTGTGAAGTACTTCTTTTTCTGTAGTCTCAATCTAATAAATATTTATTGAATTTATTTAATTAATTTTATCGTTCTTTTATGGGATGTAGGATTATGTACCGACTGTTTTCGACAATTTCAGTGCAAATGTGGTATAGGATGGAGCACTAATAATCATGGATGGTGGGATAAAATAGGTACATTGTTTATCTATTCCATGTGTTCTATCAAATTTTCCCTTTATTAATTTTTTATTTTCTTTGGCTAGAAAAGTTTGTTTTGTGGGTCTTATTTTGTGGCTCTATGAAACAGATTAAGAGGATTGCAGCATATTTAAGACCTCTAAGCTATTGTGGTGCAGACGTTTTTCTATTGGCATTCTTTCTCATCACCAAGGCTAGCTATGAAAATGTTGAAAAGATGGTAGCAATATCTGGTTCATTTTGAAATACTAGAATCTTCTACTTGTTTTCTTGACGCTTTATCTTTCCCTCATTGGTGACACATTTTTCTCTTTTCAAGTGGTTACGTGAACTGAAACATTATGTACATGGTGTTCCCATTGCCCTCATTTGGACAAAACTTGGTTGGACTTTTTCTTGCCGAGTTCAGTGTATCAACTCGTTATCACTCTCTATTGTTATTGTTGTCATGAACTGAACATCATTTCTTTTTTTTTGAAAATGAACTACATTTGTTATGGCTTCAAATCTCCAAGATTATCATTCATAGGCTTTGCACCTTGTTTACAGCATTTTGTTGAATTCATTTGGTTGCTCTGTTTCTTCTTTTGCTAATTCCTTTACTTCTATTTCCTTATACTTTTTGCTAAGTTGAACTTTCCATTTCATTCAATTTCTTTTCATAAAAATATGACAGCTTGTGTATCTCTTTAAATTGTTTGCTTTATGACTTGTTATACTGAGCTTTGCCTCAAATACCTTCTTTGTTTGCTTAAGTTAAATCTTATTCTATCTATGTGAAAGGAAAGGTAGTAGGATTTGTTTCCTTTGATGGTTTCGCCTTGTTTTCATTATTTTTTGTGCTAAAATATGCTTTGGCTCATATAAATACCACTAGTGTGTGGAGAAGTGGGCTCCACCTGAGGGGGAGTATTGTAAAGTATTTAGGTTGCCCATACTTTCGCCTCGAGGTTTTAATAGAATGGTTAGTAAAGGAAATTTAATATAGTATCAGAGCCAACCAGTCGCAAGTTCAAATCTCGGGGGGAACAACTCGGCATTAAAAGAAATGCATGTTGCCAAAAATGCATCAACCGGGTTCCGCTTGTGGGGGAGTGTTGAGAAGTGGGCTCCACGCAATGGGGAGTATTGAAAGGTATTTATGTTGCATCTACTAACTCCTTCAGGTTTTGATAGGAATGGTTAGCTGAAGAAAGTTAATAAAGTGATGCTTGGATTCTCACATGTAATTCAGATGCAGTTGGCAAATTTTTTTTAAAATTAGGATTGGGTTTTATCGACTATGTTGATGATGTAGCTCCCAATAAACAATAGGAAAAACCGAGCAACCACAAAATCCATGTAGCTGACCCGAACATAGTTGGGACAAGGCTTTAACGATGATGATCATGATGAGATGCTATGGATTGAGCATGTCCATAAAAGGTTAGAAATATCTCTGTAAGATCATTGAAGCTCTACAAATTGAATGGAGTAGAAGAAGGGGGATACTGACAGACATTGGGTGAAGTAGTGTAAAAAGATATCGGCATGTGGTGTGACGAAGAAAGGGTGGAGTGGAAGAGAAATATGCAAGGTGGATGGGATTATTCTTTTATTGGTAATGTAAATTTTTTATCCAAGAAAATAGGAGTACAGATTTGATCGTCAAGACAATGGATTCGATTCTATTTTAAGAATGGAATTAGGAATTATAGTAATTTTGATTAAATTTCTTTATTGAATGTCACATCTTTATGGGTTGATTTTATGTTATGGTTTAATGTTCTGAGATAGGAAAGAAAACATAGAAATTGGAAACTTGAGAAATAGAGTTCACTTCGAGGGAAGGAAAGGAAAGAAAAATGAGGAAAAGAGAGATTACTGCATAACGTGGGTTTTTTAGTTTTTTACCAAGTTCCTGTATAATCATCAGAACTCATTCATTGTTTAAAACTGTGTTGTTTTATCGAAGTTATTATTGTCATTCTTCAGCATAAAATATAAGTTCATTGGTGCACATGCTAAGTGACTATTATTGAATATAAGTTCATTGGTGCACATGCTAGATATGTCATCTTCTCCACAAGCGGGGGTCCGGCCATTGCAGATGGACACTCAAACATCTACGTCTGGTAATTACATAGCACCCCTCTTGTCCTGATGTTGTACTTAATATGGACTATGGTCTAGTCTTTCCATTATCTCCTTTCTTTTTGCCAACACATTCTATTAAGACTTGAGAGAGAAGCAAACTACCTTGCCAACACATTCTTGGATTTCTCTGTTTTTTTATTTTTATTTTAGGGGCCTTGACAATCTGATTGAATCAATGAAAACTGGTTCAAAGTCTAGGAGAGAGATATTTTTAATTACAGATAGCATGTGGTTGCAGCAATTCGCCCACAAATCACCACCAGACCAGACATCCATGGTGCTTCTGATAAATGCTTAATGAGCTATGCATTTTGGTGGTGGCTCCCTTCTAATATGCACGCTGAGATGCTGTTATTGCTTCAGCTGGATGGAGATTTACGCTCCCCTGCACCACCCTAACAATTTGTGGATGACCACATAAACAATTGCATAAACAAGACCACCCCAGCTGGATGACAATCTGATTTTCCAATTATTATTCTTTTATTGGTAATGTTAGAGTGATGACTTTTTGACACTGTACTAAAAAAGAATACTAGTTTATTTTCTCATAGATTTAGCAAAGGTTATCTCTTTTCCTCTGTTTCAACCTTCACTCATCAAATTCACTTGGTAGTCTCGCTCTCCCACAAATCACATGGAATATGTAAAAGTGCATTGGCGTGTAATTGTGTGAATTTTTTTACAGTTTGACTTGGCTAATATTACAACTCTGTTAAATGCAGTTAAAAGGCCACCACATGCAATCAAATACCAGCTTCAGTGCTTCAGTGCAATCAAATACCACTTCTACGCTTAAAAATTAATTTTATTTGGATGTAATTCCCTTTAAAGTTTATACTGATCTTACTTATTTCATCTTAATAGGTTTTCGGTGCTCCTTCCGATATCCAGCGTGATGTTTGACATGGGTGGTCCAGAAAAAAAGTCTTTGCCCCACTTTTATAGTATGTATATATTTCTGTTTCCTTACATATTCATTGGAAACCTCAGCCATAATAACTGCAATTTAGTAACCAAGACCCATCCTCAACTAGTTAATAGACATAAGCAAGAAGAACCCTTCAATAAGGGACCATGGTTTTATATGAACAATGAATTCCAACCCTTAATTGCTGTAAGGCTAATCTGGTACACGTCATGCGTCAGCAGCAGCTTTTAGCCCTAATGCCATTGCAGGTGGACTTTCAATTGATGCAAAATACAATGAACTATAGATAGGAAAATCATAGCCAAAATCTTGAATGGTTTCATGTCATGCATATTGGTTTTCATTTCATGTGTACAGGTTATATACAGGTTTTGGATAAATGATATGAATGCGTTCTATGCTTACCAAGCAATTGATTCACTAGTTCAAGGGTTAAATGTAGTTATTTTAAAGTGGGCTTTTTGAAATCTGAATCCTAGGAACTGTAGTGTTCAATCAAGAATTCATTGCACTTACAAATGAACTGTAGTGCTGCTGTTTGTACCTTACCGCCCAACTGTTTCTTGTAAACGTGGTTAGTTGTTGTGATGCCCACACAGCAACTACTGGTGTAGGTTGTCTGATCTGCATTGAAATTGTTAGCACGCATGCCATCTGTTGATGTTATTCTTTGCTATCACTGTACAATCTATAGCCAGATTTGGTCTTACGAATTAATAAAAACTTTTTTTTTTTTTTAAGATGCTTTCATGTTTCATGTTCTGCGTATATTGTTCTGCATTGCTTATTAGTTCAACCACTGATCTTCCACACTCTTGAAACATGGTTTCTCAATCTATATAGCCTCTTAGATCTCAAGAGATTTAGTAGAGTCTCTTTGATGCTCTTTTTTTGCGTCATTGAACCTTGGTTAAATTTCTGATAATAAGGATAGTTTCCACACTCTCGAAACATGGTTTTTAATTTTGAGGGATCAGCTATGAGAAGAAGAAGAGGAAGCGCCCTCCACAAGCATTACCCATGGTCTCCCAGGTGCAAGTTATCAATGACCCACCTGCATTATGATATAATTGAGAGCTTAACACAAGAGAGTTATAAGTTTCTCAATCTCCCAATGCCTGTTTGATAGCAGGTAATTGATAGGAGAACTACATGTAGGTGTCTACTTCTATAATTTGGAGATACTTGTTTACTGTTTTTTTGCCATGTAATTCAGTTCTTCCTTGATGGGACATATGTTGAGACCAGTGTGCACCTTTTTTTCTTCATGTCCGGCTAGTAGTAGAAGCAGTAGTAGTAGCAGTAGGATCAGCAGCTGTAGTGAATGATAGTAGTTAGCTTTTAAGCAATCATTGAGGAAGTGAGTACCCCTTTTAACTGGAAATAGACAAGAATTCTCAAGTATGCCAAGCAATGAGTTTTCCCAAGCTGGGCTACTCTCTTTCTATTCTAATGTGCAACAGGAGGAACTTTTCTTTGCTAAAGGATGAAGAATGTTATGTTCATGAGTCAGTCTAACATCATCCTTCACATGTTGTTAATTTGCAATGGTTAATTGTGTGTGTTTGTGTGTGAAAGAGGGAAATAAATTGGAGCCCTCTAATTTAGAGATATCCTTTACTAAGGATATCAGATCTTCCTACTGTCAGTACAAAATTGCCCTCTTTACATTGGAAGCTCAATCTCTACAAGCCATGTCAGTCTTTAAATTTCGCTGTCTTTCATAGTAGATATCATTAGTGGCCATACTTCCTCCAATGATGCAGTTTTTTTCCTTTTCCTCCCTATCAATTTCTGATAATAAGGATAGTTTCCACACTCTTGAAACATGGTTTTCAATTTTGCTGGAGATGCCGAATGTAACTTTGGTTACTTCAGGATTTTGGATGGTTATGGAGTGGTAGCTGCAAATTGCTTCAAGATAGTCTTGTCAAAGACTTCCCCCATTGAATTGAGCAATGCCTGCCATTATAATGACAAATATGGTCCACATAATTAACTTCCTGAGATAAGAAAGAAACAAATTGATAGAAAGTTCTTTACTTGTTAATTTTGGTCCATTGGTCCTTTGCCATGACTTGCCCATTCTATTATGTCTCCAATTAGGAGAGGTTTATAAGTACGATTTAAATTACTTCATCTCCAAATAGTAATGGGCATCCCATTAGGGGGGTTGTAGACCCCCGGAATTGTTCCTCGTAAGACCAGCCACATGGCCGATTTTGTGAACGGACTTCGGACAACCAATATGGGCGTAGTGTGGGTCATGTTTGGGTGGGCCACATACATGAAATTACCTGCATTATTGGGCCCATTTGATAAGAAATGGGGATCGATGGATGGAATCAATTGATCCACTCATTTTCTGATTTAGATCCCCTAAAAATCTAGAACCTTTTGGTTCAATAGGGTAATCCAATCTGCAGCGACCTTGGCACTTGATTCCATGTTTTGACCTAAATTTATCTATCTTGCGTCAACATGGATGTTGAATTCTTTTGATATATTTCAAGTGGATCGAGGTAATTAATGACCATGTTTGTCACGTATCGTTATAATGCTGAACTATTGGCTACTGCAAAGACTCCTCCATTGAATTGAGCAGTGGCTGCTATTATTGTTGATTTTGGTCCCTTTGTGACTTGCCATTCTATTAAGTCTCGAATTACGAGAGGTTCCTATTCGATTGGCGACGACCGAGCTGGTGCTGACGGAGGTGAGATGGTGCTGACCGAGGTGGGATGACAATCTTGGTATCATGTAGATATCCCCACACAGTCATTGATAGGAAGCTCTATGGAGATTTTAGGAATATCTCCTTTTAATTGTCTACAATAATTATCTCTTTGTTTTGGTAGTAAAATTGGTTTACTTCTCTTTGGATTATGTAGGTGTAGATTTTTTTTTTTTACCATCTTGTCATTTTTTTAGTATGCTGTTGGTTTTAACAATGTTCTGGTGATGGTAAAATGGGTTTTCTTTGGATTTTGACTAGAGCTTGCATCACAATTTGAAAGTGCTCGATGTTGCAACCAAAGGGTTGTTCGAATCTTCTTTCCATTCATAAGCGATTTCTTTTCTTTTTTTGGTTTTTTTGTTGTTGTAATCTTTGTATTTTTTTCAGGCTGGGATTTGCTTGTTGGAACCGTTTCAATATAAACTCATGCTTTTTTTCAAGTTAGTTATCACCATTAAAAAAGGATTTTTATTGGTTTTGTTTTTGTAATCTTGGTATTTTTGTCAGATCATGTTTTGCTCTTTATAATTGTTTTGATTTTTGATGTCATGGTTTTTTTTTTTTTTTTCTCGCCTATGATTCTAAGAAGATTTTGTAAATTTTCCCTTTTAATTGTCTAACTTAGTTTACAATTCTGAAGAGTTTATTGTTGAAAAAGGGTTTTCTTTTGTTCTTATTTTGTTTATTTCTGCAATCTGGGCATTTGTTTATTAAAATTATTACCTTTTGGTATTATTTTTTATATCTTTACTTTTCCTTTAGGGCTCGTCTGTTTCCATTAGAACACATAGAAATTGAATACATAGGATTTCATGTTTAGATGAGCCTGTCTTCTTATGAATGCATTACTTGTATGCTGTGTGGATTTTATACACTGTTTCAAGTAGTTACTGTGTCACTGTTTGGGTAGGGTTATTTTGCCTTAAACCCACTGCTTGGTGCTAGAACTTTGTTCATTTCACTTCATTCACTGCTGGGCGATGATTTGCATGCTGAATTTTATGCTTGTCTGTTTGTTGCATTTGATGCATTTACTTTGCTGCCTGCATGTAAATTTTCACTATGATAACATACTGTTTGAATGTCTTTCCATGGACAATAATTCATGGTTTAGGCATATATTTCATGCGGATTTGGTATGCATTTTACATAATTGTTGAACGTGTTGTGCACACATTGTAATATGTTTCCATGCACTGTCAAGCATGATTTCATACAGCTTTCCATAGCATCATGCACACTGCTACTGTTAGATTGAGAGTGTAATGATAAATTTCAATTTGTGACCACTGTTGTTCATTACTGGGGTGCTCAATTTCATTATCTAATTCACTGTTTGGATGAGATTCCGCCCAGATAACCATGATCAGCCCATGTTTGGCCATGATCTTGATGCTCCTCATTATGAATTTCATAACTTTATCTGTTGATTTGATGTGCTCATCATGTGTACATGAAGTATTGTGCACTGTATAGATGAGGAAATTCCATGCCTTGTAGCCACGGTTTGTCAAACAGCACATCTTGTCAAAGAAAACTCCATCAGACATGCAACAAATGAACACAAATAACTTACTAAATAACTTACTAAATGCAAAAAAAAAATATATATATATATATATTTCAATCAGAATATGCATCCAACACAGACCCAGATATATGGTAAGGCAATGATGATGCAAGAGTGACAAATACAAGAAAAACCCATAAAAGAGATCCATGGATTTTTACCCTTATATATATATATATTAATATTTAATGACAACGGATCGGATCGGATTGAATCCGCAGATTAAGGGTCAAATCCGCCACCGATCCGTTGATAACGGATTACACAATTTCCAATCCGCCACCGATCCATTGGCTTTCGGATCGGATCAAAATCCGTGGATCGGATCAGATTGGATCGGATTGACGGATCAATGGATTTTTTGTGCACCCCTATCGGATCGGATCAGAATTTAACAGCTATGGATTGGTGACGGATTTGACCCAATCCGCACCAATTCGATCCGTGTACACCCTTAGATGCGACCATCCCTTGATGTGGGAATTTGTGTTGGTTATATGATATGCTCACTTCCGCATGGATCTTATGCACGTGAGATTAGTATTTTTCTATACCCCATTAAAGGGCTGGGGACCCATTGAACCCATGCTAGTGGGAGAGGTCTCGGGTGTGGTAAGGTGGCATGCCAAGGGTTATAATCTTGGGTAAGCAGGTGAGAACTACTATGCATTACTACAGGGGTAAGGTGCTGATTTAAAAAATGGAGAAGATTTGTGTTTGTTTCCAATGTATGCTCACTGTCTCGTAGATGCGACGTATTGTTTGAAAATGAGTTCACATGGGTTTGTTCATTATTCCACTATGAAAATTGTCGATTTGATAATATGGCCCATTTGATAATTAATTATCTAGCCCATGGTTGATATGTCCATCCTAGTGAATTTCATGGATATATTTACTGTGTCTTTTACACCATGTATCCACCATATTTCGCATGGACCCTGTGGTTCCATGCATTTATTCATGCCTTTTTCTTATTCACTGAATTTACGTGGAGATGGAATTTTGAATTTTGAATTTTCATGTGGAAAAACAAAAATTTATCCATGCTTCTCCATTCATTTCATGTGGAAAAACAAAAAATTTTGCCATTTCATCATTATTGGATCTTTTGGTTACATCCACCTTCAACGATGAAGATTATTCGCTACTCAAAGGATTTGGAACTTTTTTCTACGTATCTCTTTTTCTACTTTTTGAAAAAGAGAATGCTCCACCATTATTTACATGTCTAAAATATATTTTTTTTCCTTGCCATTTCATCACTATTGGATCCTTTGGTTACATCCTCCTTCCTTTCGAGTGTGAGAATATTCACTGCTCAAAGGATTGGAGTTCTTGTGCCTGGTCATTCTTGTGGGAAAACATACATTTTTAAAATAAAAAAAGATACATCACTCATTTAGTGGTATTTCAAAAAAATATATCACTTCCTAATTAAAAAAAAAACAAAACAAAACGATGGAGACTTTTCACATGTATTTTCATGTGCCAATTTGTGTTGCTTTCACATGACCCTATACCCTAATGACCCGAGCCCTAAAACCCAAAACCCCGAACCCAAAACCCAAAACCCTAACCCCAAACCCCTGAACCCTGAATCCTGAACCCTCAGTCCTAAATCCTCAGCCCTAGGCCGTCAGCCCTTAGCCCTGAGCCCTCAACCGTGAACTTTAATTCATAAACCCTAAACCCTGCAAATTGTACCGAAGAAGTAAAAGACCGTGAGTTACGGTGCTTGACTTTGGGAATCCATGGTCATTGCGATTTGTTATGATTGGAGAATTTTCGAATACATCATTGTTGTTCTAATTAAAGAGAATTACATGTCAGTATTCTTGACACATGAAGTTTTCTTATTTGAGCATTCATTGAAGCTAAGGGTTTTTTTTATTATTTTTGTCTCGGTCAAGTTCATATGTCATTCAAACACAAACTAGGACTCTACTGGGCTAGTAATTTGGACCATCAGAATATCAAAATGCAAGTATGAATCGGGTAAAGTCATTATGTATTGAAACTAAGGCTGTTATGGATTGAAAAATATGCATGTCAGCCTTCATTGGATTAATGCCTTTTGATTGGCAAAGATATGCAGTTTTGTTGCCCATACTATTGTGACAGGTTCACGACGGTTAACCATAACAAAGTGATTCATAGCGATTTTTCTCGATCTTTTCCTATTAATGACCCTCGATGACCATGAATTTCTAGGGATATATATTTGAAATGACTCATGACCACTTATATAAAAAATGAGAAACAACAACGGCCACTTATAAGTAATCGAATTTTGAATACTCTAAAAGGCACTAGATGACAAAAAAAAATAATCTTAAAAAACTCTAAATGACAAAACGGAGAGGAGTTGTTTTATCTTTTAGTGCTTTTACCCTCAACTCCCTTTTCTTTCTCTTTCATTTGATATCACCCATAATTTTATTTAGTTTCACCACTCACACAAATAAGTAGACATGAATCACCAATCCTAATCATGTTCTTTGAAAAAAATAGTAGGAAAAAAAATTATTTGAAAAAAAATCTTTGAAAAAAATAGTAGTAGTATTATCGAAAAAAATTCGTTTTGAAAAAAATAGTACTAGAATTGATAACCGCCTTGAAAGTTATCTTTTTGCACTCCTTTTTGCAACAAAACTAGCAGGTATGATCATAGTAGTGTTGATGCATCGATTCCATTAGAACTCCAAAGTGAAGCATGAATAAGACTGGGATGGATGAGCTCTCTCTCTCTCTCTCTCTCTCTCTCTCTCTCTCTGTGTGTGTGTGTGTGTGTCTCTGTGTGTGTGTGTGTGTGTGAACGTGCGCACACCTTTTTGTTGTACTTAAATGGCTTAGTCTAGATTGACTCATTTGAATATGACCCAATTTGTTTATCCATGCCAGGCAAATTCCATCGAGTCTACAAGTACCTTAACCATTAAATTCAAGAAAGTTATTTGGTCTAAGAATGAAGGAAGACTCGTGTGACTTGATAGTGCATATTCAAGGGCTAACATAGGCTAGTGATGAAAATAAGTCCCGAAAAACCTAGAGGATCCAACTTGATAGTGCATATTTAAGGGCCAACCTAGGCTAAGGATGAAAGTGAGTCCTTGAAAACCTAGAGGACCTAACTTGATAGTGCATGCTCAAGGGCTAACCTAGGCTAAGGATGAAAATAAATCTTGGAAAACCTGAAGGACCCAACTTGATAGTGCATATTCAAGGGCTAACATAGGATAAGGATGAAAATTAATCTTGGAAAACCAAGAACACCCAACCTAAGCCAATAAGGTACGATGGAAGATTTAGACCGTTTTTAATTTTGGATCTAGGTATTCTTTGTGGCATGAAAACTATTTATGTTGAGCATTTTGATATGCATTGTTGCGTCATTCTCCAACAACTTAAGCTTCTAGAGTAAGTGGTTATTAAGATGGAATCCGCTTAGCAGGTTAAGTTTTCGAATCATGGTTTAAAATTCTAGTCAGGAACACCCGCTGCGGCTATGTCTGAAACGAGTCAAGTTTCGGAATAAATAAAATGTTGTGCCATAACAAAATAATTGATTTATATTATATATCGCACCCATTAACAAATGATGCACTATAACTCACTGAGAGGTCTCGGAACATGTTGTTAATATATTTCTACACGAGTTTGAAACCCACCATGCACTCACCATGCACTGAATGTTTACTTTGTTGTCACAAAAGGGTGGTGATTACTCTTGTTGTACATGATTTCAAAACCTACCTTTGACCGATTCTTTTTAGTTTTACTTTTTCAGAGGTTTTTACATGTAGGTGGTACACGATTTCAAAACCCCACCTTTCACTAATTTTTATTTTTAACTTTCTAAGAGAGTTTTACATATTGGTGCTGGTGTATTTTTTGCTTTTATTAAATTATTCCTTAACTCATAGTCACATTCCTAGACATAGAAAGATAAATTTAAAAAAAAATAGATTTGGCCCTTAAACTTTGAACATTAAAATCTATGCCTTCAAATTGATATACTACCATTGTCTTTATACATCTAGATAGGGGGGGGGGGGGGGGGGCGGCTGGTGTTGTGGGGTGTGAAACTAACTTGAGTTAGTGAACATTGTAAGCTTATAGTTATTTATCAACTTTACAGTTCTTTTTTATCAATTTAACTTTAACTTTAAGTTAAAAGATTAATAAAAGAAGATGATTTTGCCTTAAAAATATAATTTGTTTTCACTAACTCAGTACTAAAGATCGCTATATTTGGATTTGGTATTTGTTATAAATAGCTCCTTTTTTATATCTTTACTAGTTTTTTTTTTATTTGTTAAATTTTTTAAGATTTTTTAAACACTTTTTAGGACCGGTGAGGCCATACTGGCCCAGCAAGGTCTACACGGACTCGTCCTGGACCCAATTGGTATGAAGACCGGCACTGGAATTTAAAACCATGATTCGAATCCTTGGGTAATGCTCTCTGAATTTATATTAGATGAGTTTTATCTTTTTTCAGAACAAATTTTAAATGCATATTTTTCGATGCTGATTATAGGGCTGAATTGCTCCTTTTGACTATTATTCTCCCTCAGTAAAGCTAGCTCTGATATTCATTTATGAAATATAGATATGGGGTATTTGAGGCATTGTTCCCTCCATCTTTCTACTACCTATAGAAAGACAACCTCAAGTCTACAAACAAAGCATCAATGTTAAAGATTTTTGTTGTTGCATGAAGCAATATACGTAAATCCGGGTCTAATTCTACATGCCAAATTCAGTCATTGGTCTGGGTCTTGTACCCTTAACTTGGTTCCGGGTCCTCTTTTAGAAATTAGGGTCTGTGGCTTGTGTACTATGGGCACAACTCTAATCTAGCTTGTTGCAACCCCTAACCTAGGCCCAATGTGGAGATCTCAAACTTGCACATGACTGTTTATTGATTGCCAATGGAGTTTGATCATTGTAGGTATAAGCACCAGTCTATATGTTACTAATGTGATTGGAAAATGTAATGACCAGAGACCTAGCACTTCAGGCCTTGGAAATATCCCATTCACCGCGAAGCAGCATAAACTAGGAACACTAGGGGCATGTTTGTGTAACACTTTTCCGCGGAAAAGTAGACGGCTTTCTGCGAAAAACCCTTTTTTCCGCGTTTGGTGCTAAACAATTCCGCGGAAATGCTTTCCTGCCTCGTCAGCATTTTCCTTGATAATGGTGGAAATGGATTTCCTATAAGGGGTATAGAAAATGGATTTTCTTGAAAAACTTCTCCCTCTTTCCCTCACTCGTCCATTTCAACTCAAAAACCCTACAACTCTTTCATTTTTTATTTCTTTATATAAATTATTATTTAATGTTGAATAAATAATATACATGTTATGTTATTTTTCTTCAAAAAATTATATCACCAAAAAAGAAATTTTGATTTTCTGTAAGGAATCCACAGCCGCACCAAACAACATTAGCACCAATTCAATGAGGAAACTTGTTTTGCACCAAACATGGATTTCTAAAATCTACGGAAATCCTTTTCCGAGGTTTTCATTTCTATGGAATTTGCTGACGTGGCAATGTCCTCTTTCCGCGGAAAGGTTGTGTACACAAACGTGCTATAGTGGAATACACAACAATCATTTTAAAGACCAGTAGAAAACTGAATCATCCTAGATGCACGTAATGCTGACCTAAATCCTGAGGGGGTTTTTTTTTTTTGGTAACCCAGCTAAGGGGGCTGGGACCCAATTAAAAGCCCGCACACACACGAAAATAGCTAACTCAAGTGGAAAAGGAGCCCGCACATGCGGAAAGAAAGCAAACTCAAAAGAGTATTGATTTGAGACATCCAACAACACTAGCGGTGTTGGGCCAAGGACCCTAGGTCGTGACATGGCATGGCACTACCCAGAGTCCTGGCCATGCCGTGTTGGGCTAGGGTGCCTGGGCCGCGGCACTACCCGAAGCACAGTTATATGATATCATGTATTAGCATGATGACCTCGAATCATCTAATGCATGCTCCCAGCCATAACATGTCTTCTCGTTTAATATGTCTCCATAACTTTATTATGGGCCCCACATAAGATAATCCAAATCCTCTAAGATAAATTTTTATCTCCTCCAATGATATATCCTCAAATAGCAATTCACATATGGGAATCTATTCATATCGTTAGTTTTTTTAGAGTTTTTTGTATATACCCCTAAAGGTTTCTAGGATTTGCAAATAGGACCTTGTGGTTTTATTATTTATAAATAGGCCCTACTTTTCATTTTAATACCTTCTATGCCCCCAGAATCAGAGCAGGCTTGATTCGAGACAGCAACTGCCAGCCATATGAGATAATCAACAAAGGTGCAGGTTTTAATCATGATGGTGCTGGTTGCATGAAGACAAGGCGTGGAGGTTTTTTTTTTTTTTTTTAATAAGAAACAATAACTTTCATTAAAGATTACAAAGAAACAACAATAGACACTCAATCAATAATAGAAGGGGAAGAAGAAGGTATAAAAGTGGCATCCTTTGACCAAGAAAACAAAATGTAAAAGAAAATTGAAAAAGATCGGTCCATCCCTTGCTTGGCGAACGAATTTGTGAAGCTATTGGTTGCCCTCACAACATGATGGAAATCCATTTATATATATATATATATATATATGAAAGAGAAATTGATTTTGACTCCACACAATAGATTTTGACCCTATGCTAATTACTCCATTTATTGTCATTATAGTTGTAGACCCAGCTAATAATCATGAAGCAAATAATAATATACATTTTTTGCTCCATTAACTCACACTTAATGCATTTTCTTTTGGTCTTTATTTAGATTTTAAACAAGCTGCAATTAGATTTAATTCTAACAAATATATTAGAGAGTCACTAAGAGCAGGTTAAGTTAACAAGCCGGATTATGTGACCAATTTTAAAAATGGGTTGGATACAAGTTATATAATATTTGTTTAGTCATTTTAATGAACTTCAAGATAATTTTGAATTTCATAAATATATTATTCATTTCATTTATCTTAATAATTCTAATTTACTTTATTTCAAATACATTGTTCATTTGTAGTTTATGTAAGTTAGCTATACTTTTTGTTCTTTTTGAATAAATTTTGATACACATAATTTAAAAATACTTCAAACTCAAACTACTATCAATTGGTAGGTATCCGAGCAAAGTTGGACACCATTAAAAGTTCTATCATTTAAACTCATTTTAGATTTGTAGTTTATGTAAGGTAACTATGCTTTATTTTCTTTTAAATGAAGTTGATATATATAATTTAAAAATGAGTAAAGCTTAAGATTCCAAATTTTCTGGATTCACATGACATTATGTTTTTCCCTAATTTCCTACATTTAAATATGACACTATCGGGATTCATATTTCTACAATTTAAAATTATTTTATGAATTTTACATTTAAATAGAGCTATCTTTTTTTTAATAATAGCAACATATATCAGAATTTATAAAATCTTAAAGAACATAATGATTTTTATATACATTTTTGAAAAATAATTATATGATTTTACATTATAGTGACTTATTAAAAGATGAGATGAAAATTAATTATATGATTTTACATTTTTGAAAACATGTTTTTTTTCCGACTATTTCTGTCTTAAAATTAATTCAAATTTAATTGTAGCTTATATGATTTTACAGCACTACTTACTTTTTGAATAAGTTCTCAGGTATAAATCTTTTGAATGCTAAATACTAAATATATATTATTTTTGATAAATACTATATTTTTTTATCTTAAATTTCTTTTCTTTCCATTAATATTGTAACGAAACATATACATCTTAATATATTTTTATTTTTATTTCAACACGGGCCATTATTGCTAGTTTGTATCGCGAAAGGCAACACCTTAATTTTATTATATTAAAAAGAAAAGAAAACTGAAACCTCTAAGGTGGCAATGCACAAGAAGACACCTAATAGACGGCATTCAAATAGTCACTTTTGACCACCTATAATAGCGCTTCTGAGATAACCACTACCTTCACCTCATTAGACTCCATGTAATCCACATGTTAATATTGTGATTACTACTAGCCACTCCATCCACATTGAACTTGAGCACACGTAGAGAGGATCCACAATTTGCTCCCCTTAAGAGCTCCACTAAAGAGAGAGTCTATCAAACTCACTCTCAAGTGCCCTAAATGAGCATATATGAATAGCATCAATAAGGGGATAATATTAGAAGAAAAACTGTTTGAGATGGTTGGGCATGTCCAACGTAGGTTGGCAACGATATCGATAAGGAAGTAGATGAGGTTAACGGCCCACCAAGGGGAAAGGGTATGCCGAAGAGGACCTGGATCAAGGTGGTAAAAATAGATATGAAGACGTATAACTTCTCTGAGGCTTTGACTCGGGATAGGAATGGAGAAATAAAATTCATGTAGCCAACCCCAACATAATTCGGATAAGGCTTTGATAATGATTATTATTATTATTGTCGTTATTGTTATTGCACCCAACCTATTGTTGGATTTGACTCAAAAGGTCCAGTGGGCTATTGAGTGATTTAATTGGGGCAAAACTCTATTAGGGCTAGTTCCTTATATATATACTCTTGGGTTATTCTTTGTAAAAAGAATAAAGAAAGCAAATAAGGGGAACACAAAGAGTATTGTAAGGGGAGAGAGTACGCTAAGTGTTAGAGGGTTTGGAATCCTTATAATGAGTTGCTTAATTTTCTAATAAGTGAAATCGAGCGGAACGCTAATAGCCCTATGGACGTTGGCAATTGCTGCAGCACGTAAATCTCTTGTGTGCTTGTGGTTGATTGATCGTGCGTTTTTTGCCTTAATTAATTCTACAACAATTGGTATCAGAGCTAGAGTTTTCCCAACGTAGGGGTCGCGTGCGATTGATGGTAGAGATCGACGGGATCGGATCTTGGAGAAGGCTCGATCTCGATTTATGTGAAGCCAGGTCAGAGTAAGAGAAGACCACTGCCATTGCAGATTAGATGATTTTGACTCCGTCTTGTAGTAGGTCAATGCAGAAACAAAGATAGCCAAATCTAGACAAGGAAACCGGATCGGGAAGGCCTTGGTGTTCTGCCTTGTTGTAGAAGAGAACTGGAGAAGACACAAACAACGGGAGATTCGTCGTTGTCAAACACCATCATTGCCATCGCTTTAGTCACCTGTCATTGAGGAAGAAGAGCATAGACGTGGAGGACTCCGAGCTGCTCTTACCGGAGAAGAAACCCATCTACAAAAATCAGAGCATTGAGGATTGCCATGGTCCCGCTGTCCACCTCACCGGTGAAGAGCTGGAAATAGGGCGGTCGTACTTCCTTACTCCAAAACCCGAAACCCAAAACCCGAAACCCACCTCACCGAAGAAGAGCTGCAAAATAGTTGCTACATTGACCTATTTGTAAAAAAAAAAAAAAAAAAAAAAAAAAAAAAAACACAATGAGAATGGAGAAGAAGGAAGGTGACTTACCAAATGTTTAAAACTGGAGGTTTCACTACACAAAAGAAGTTAGATGACTTACCAATAGATTCATTCCATTCACTTGGCTTCACTTGGTTTCGTCAAGGAGTGAATGGCCTCTTGCAGCACGGCGTTTCCGATGATAGAACATGACTCGTTTGGAGAGGAGATGAACAGATGTGTGGGGAGAGAAGTGATGAACGTGTGTGAGTAGAGAGGGGTAGTTTGGGTATATTGATGGGTGCAGAGAGTAAAATCTATAAAAACTCAACTTTTATAAATCAGTGTGGAGAGAAATTCAGTTGGAAAAGCCAAAAAAAATACGGTGCCGATAGAACTTCCCCTCCTAATTATATTTTTATCATGTGTTCAATTGTACTGTGAGACCTATTAATTTTTAGCCGAAACTTAAGGTTGTATATATAAAAGGATGAGATTTATCTTCAACAGCGCAGAATTATCCCAGTGTGGCCCCACGGTAGAGTTTCATTTAAACAGCAGGGATGAAGGATCTGGGCCTGCAGCAATGATGGCACCGTCGACAATGGGTCCCACAGGTCACTCAATCATGGCCGTCAATTCGGAAATTGAAAGATCGAAATTTGGTGGGCCACCGTGCAAATATCATCATCGCCTTTTCAAATTAATTAGAAAGTGCCAGTTGTGAATTCCCGCGTACTTATTTGGCAAGTTTCGCCGCGTCCAACGGCAAGTTTGCGCGCCCTCATATGGCTATTTATAAGCGACCTCCCGGCTAACGTTTGCTTCTTCAGCACGCTCCTCTTTCTATCTAAAGAGAGAAGACGAAATCCATGGAAAACAAAGATGACAAGCAAAAGCAAATCGAACTTGTCTTTCTTGGATCTTCTGATTGAAGAAATGGTTGTTGCTGCAGTGTTGGAAGAATTACATGGATCGGCAAATGCATCTTCTCGTATTGCAAAACCCTAATCGAAGTCGAGAGCGATGTCAAAGCCAAAAGAATCCAGGTATTTAGGGCTTCTGATCTTTTTTTTTCTCCAATATTTAGGGTTTCTTTTGATAAATTCTTTCTTGGTTTCTTTCTTCATTGTGTTTTGTTCAGTAGTTTGATAAGTTGGCGAGGATTGAATCTTAGGTTTTTGGGAAATGTAGGGTTTGTTTGGCTTTGTATTTCTGATTTAACAACAAAATATGCATCTGATGATTGGAAAATTTGGTTCTGTCCCTGTGAGGCCTGAGTTCTTGGTGGTTTAATGACGTTCATTTACTATAGCCTTACAAAGGAATTGCAGTGGTGGGAAGGACCCTTTTGCTCAGTTGAAAGGGATTACTTCCTTCTGGGTCTGAAATGAGGGATTTCAGTCCTCTCAAGAAACCCATCTATCTCCTCTCAAGAAACCCATCTATCTATCTTTTAATGCATTCTGACGGGAACCATTTCAAGAATTATATTCGAAGGTATTTGAATCAGATGTACTTGTGGAAATCACCTTTGATTTCAATGCATATATAGAAACTTAATTAATCCAGCCAGCCACTCACCCCCCAAAAAAAAATGTTATTAATTGGATTGATAGGGATTAGGGTAATTTGTTTTTTGCATTTTAGAATCAACTGGTATGAATGTGGAAGTACAAGTGTAGTACTTGCAGAGTTGCTTTGTGACAGAAGACATAGGTGGGATAAGATGTGTTTGTTTGTTTGGGCACTTTGATTGATCGTGAAAAATTAAATATATCTATATGTGTGTAAATCTAAATCTTGAAATTTGTTTCTTGAAATTTGTGTGTTCTTCCGACGCATTGATTCTACTTCCTTGTTTTTTTTTCCTATTTTTTTTTTTTTTTTTCTACTTTGGCTATTTGGGAGAGTTTCTGAGTTTTTATCAAGGCATTGAATTTCTGTTTCCAAAGTTGTTGTTCTGTTCTATCAGGGCTTTTGATTAGCCTCTCATTTGGGTCTTATTGTGAATTAGTTTTATTCCAAGATGACTGTTGGGGCTGGGATTACTATTGCTGATGGGAATTTGGTGGTTTTGGGGAGCGAAATTTTGTCTGATGTTCATGAAAATGTCATTTTAACTCCCGCCAGCGGTGACAGTCTGCTCAATGGAGCATTTATCGGTGAATTCTGATGGATGTGGAAGCTGCCGGGTCTTTCCTATTGGAGCAGGTTACTTTTCCTAATACTCAAACAACTTGTGATTTCGGGTAGGCTACCTGAAACTGCAATTAGTTTGATTTCCAGTAGAATGGATGGTTATCCATCCATTGTGCATTTGGGATAGAAAATTGGGAGTCTTATTGGACCTGATAACTGTTTTTCTGTGGTTTCCACTTTAAATTGTTGTCTTGCAAAGAGCTAACCTGCCATTATATTACAATCCTTGCAATTTGTGGTACTAGAATTAAAGCTAGAAGTGGAAGCAGACCTTTGTAATTTTATAACTGGCTTCTTGCTACCTTGCTGGGTGGCTTTGGATGGAGCCGAATAGCTTTTTCAGGCTATTTCAGGATTTCTGAAAATACAGTTAGGTGTTCTAAAGTCGTCTTCCAATTCCTGGTTAGATTCATGATAAACTAGGCTGGGCTGTCCAAATTTGATAGAGACATTATTTTCGTCTTGGTGTACGAAATCTAAGAGAACGTATATATATATATATATATATTTTTGCCAGTTGAATTTGTGGAAAGTTCCACATTTTCAGATTAGCATCTGAGAGCATACCTTGGGTAGGTATTTTTCGAAAAGTGTAATCTTCCATACCTCTGGAAGTTCTTACTAGAATTTGTTCATTCATTCTTCCTCTATGGATATGGTTTAGTAATCCATCTTGAGCATAATGTGTAAACATTACTCGGCTTTGGCGTTGAACTGATAATATACCTTCAGAAATTATGTATTTCTCATATCCCTGAGTTCCTATTATCAATTTTATGTATTTGGCTGACTTTAGTGGCAAGACAAATCCTGGGATCACACTGAAATAGGCAACATTTTGGTGGAGTTTCAGTTGTCCTATTCCAATTATGCTTTTCTTGAATTCTTGAATTCTTTCATCTACAAGGATGGCACATAGTTTAACGTCAGGGTCAGGGCTATGTAGTCCTTGTATTCGACATTGGAATAAACCATGTGAAAGGAATTCATATCCTTTTCTTTCCCTCATGTTTATCCATGTAGGATTGAAAACGTCAAATTTTTGGCATATTTTGTCCACTGTGACCAAGTCTCCCCATTTGGTTATTTCATAGTCTTTTCCTTTAGGATCTTCTCCTTTTAGGAAAAGATCTTCATATCTTACTGGAGGTAATGTTTGGTTCTTCATAGCCTTTACCACTATTTGCCATTCATTGTCACCAAACTCGTTCCAGTTCATTTGGGGGTTTCCCTTCAAGACATTTGTTCTTAAGGTTTTCCCCAAATTTTTTGATGTGCATCATATTTAAACATAATTTTCCTAATGGTGGGTTAGGATGTTTTGATTGGGTGAGCTGTGCTTTTAGTTGTCTTTCAGAGGGGTAGGAAAGATCTGAGAGAACTTTTTTCATTCTTTTTTGTTCTTTCAATAAGGATGTCAATTTTCTCTCCTTGGGTTTTAGTAGTCTTTTTTACTCTGACCAGATTGCTATGCATGTTAGCAATTTTTTCATATATTTCCTTCACCATAGTAACTTGCATGTCCGAGCTACTCTGGTTTTCTCTTCTCATATTATCGATTGTGTTTTTTAATGGTTTGATAACTCATACATGGCAGAGCAGGCATCTTCCATAGGTTTTGTGTTTTTATCATAACTCATCAAGATTTCTTCTTTAACATTCTCTGCTATTTGGTGTATTCTTCTTTCAGCAGCGTTGATAGCATCTCTTATTCCTTGATAGGGATAAGTATGCTGTGCAGTTTTTAAATGAGTTTTAATATCTTGTACCTCTTTATTTATTTGGGAGAAGTTATAATTCATTTTTGTCTCTGTGTCAGAGATTTTCAGATAAGTACTGGTGATGTTTTGGCTATGGCTGTCGCCAAGTCCTTTTATTATCTGAATTTGTGAGGCTAGAGTTGTTAAGCCTTTGCTGAGGTTAAGTTGATATTCTGTGAAAACTTGAAAAAACCTTTCTAACCCTTTTCTTAGGTTTTATTTGGCTATATTCAATGGTTTTCCCACATAATGTTAATTCTTCTCTGAGCTGGATTAATCCTGAGGTTAGAAAATTTTGCGAATTTCCGATGGCTTGGGTAAGGTGGAGAGCAGAGAGTTTTTCTAAGTCTCTTCTTTGTATGAGGAATTCATATCCTCCTTTTAATGGTTATGTTTTGAATTCTTTGTAAGAATTCTTCTAATGAAGTAATAGCTACTTTCCTGTGCTGGAAATAGGGTTTTCATAAGGAACTATATTCATTATGGGGTTGTTAAGATCTGCGCCTGTAGCCTTTTCAATGGCTGCTAGCTTATTAGAGAGAGTTTTTATTCTCTCTAGACATTTCTTCCATTTGTTGGAGTAATCCTGTCTTGAGTTTCTCTGGTTTCATGTGAGTCTCCATCTAAGTTTGTGCGAAGGCTTCTCCAATGTTGACTGGGATTTGTTTCATCTACCTTAATTAAGGTGTTGTCTATTAAATCTAGCTTTAGATTTATTTCGTTGGATATTTCTGTTTGAGTTAGGCTAACTTTGCCTAATGCCTCAAATAGCCAGTTTATCCTATCACTGAAGTGGTTTCCTATTGCAACTAAGTGGATTAGTCCAGGATTCCTTTCTGAGATGTGTGCCGAATGCTCACAAGCCATGTTCTCATGCCAGCATTCAGATTTGGGTCTATGTTCTCCTTTTAGAGGGACAAAGTTATTTTCTCTGTTATGTCTTTATATCTGTTGTATATATACGGGTTATGAGAGAAAGTCTTTATTCAGTCATTTTCGAACAGTGGTATTTTCTGTGGCAGGTTGGTTTTTAACTAGCTGAGCTAGTTCTACAAATCCTTGTTGTATGGCTGCTTGGTAAGTATTTTGGAATTCTTTTAGTTCATTTTAAGGATTCCAGGAAGTACTCATGCTGGGTTTTCCCAAAACTTCTTTCAAATGTTTTCCATAGGAAATATCTATCATATACACGCATATTTTTTCATTCTGAAGATAGTGTTGGTTATTTTTCCTTCTATTATCTATGTTATATGAATAGAGTTCTGGGTTTGTGATTTTTATAAATTCTTCTAAGTCATATTATTTGTTCCAGAATCTAGTGATTTCTAGAATATTCATCATTATTCTGAGGTCCCTGCTGGTTTGCAGGGAATCTTTCTATGATATTCTGGATATCAAACAGATATTGAGGTTCATAGATTCTGAGGGGAATTATTCCAAAAAGTCTCCTAAAGTCCAATCTGAGTTCTTCCATGTCCAGCCTATGGTCTCCTAAAGGAGGAATACGATTATCCATATATAAGTTATGGCATAGCTGAGATTGGGACCAAATTTCTTTGGTAAGCATATACGAATGCTTCCTGGAAGGTAGCTTTGTATTCAGGGAAAAATTCTAAAAATTCACTGTAAAGAGTGTTATAATCTTCTAGGAACTGTCTTCCTAAATCATTAACACCTTGTAAATATGTCCTTACATTTTTTATTCTACTCATGACTTGGATGAGAGAGATTCTGTGCTCTGAAAAGATAAGATCTAGTTCTGGTCTTATCTGGTGATAATGGGAGAACATCTCTAATAAGAGGATCTTATTGCTTTACACAGCTATATCTAGAATGACATTAACATTTGGGAATGAAAATCCTAAGGGTGGATTTGGGTGATTCCCCTGAGGTTCTAGATATGCAATCAAAGTTGTTATGTACATATCAGAACGTTGTTCCAAGTATATTTGATATACTGGGTTCTGGTAGAGTCTGGGATTGTCCGGAGGCTCTGGAGGTCTGAGATTATGCATCTTTACAACTTAACTGTGCCAAGTTCGAAATGGCTTTGATACCACACCTGAGGGCCAGTTTTTTTAAGAAAACCTTAAAACTACATAATAACAAATGGTTTTTTTGCCAAAATAAAATTTAAACTTTATTGTGTAGGACTGTAAAATGTAAAAAAGATTTCGTGTTGAAAAAGTGTGCCTGCTTTGGCAATAAATCACCAACTGTTTTTATTCTAAATGTTCATTTGATGTTGTGTTCAATCCACGAGTCATTGGCCAAATTGAACTCCACCTGTGACATAATCCCACACCGTTTGAGATTTTTGTATAAAAAAATTGAGCAAAACCTGTGGAGTCAAAGCCTATTATAATAGGCTTCCAATATATATCTATAGTTCTCATTTTTTGTTGCTGTCACTACCATATTTTACGACAGCAATTCAACCATTCCTTCTTCGTATTTACCACCCACCTTCTTCAAATTCCGGTATTTTCCCCTCTGTATACATATACATATATTACTTCACTTAAAGAAAATTTGAACAAGATTTGATCTTCCAAGAGACAATGGATTTGATTCTATTTTAAGAATGGAATTAGGAAATTATAGTAATTTTGGATTAAAATTTTAATTATTGAATGTCACATCTTTTATGGGTTGATTTTTTATGTTATGGTTTAATGTTCTGAGATGGGAAAGAAAAACATAGAAAATAGGGAATTTGAAGAAATAGAGTTCGCTTCGAGGGGAACCGCGCCCTCCTTTCTTCACAACAGAAGTGAAGTTGAATAGAATAATACTAGCTGCCTTTTTGCTCTTGCCATTCAATACATTTAAAGCATTACAGAAAACTAACCTATTCATCAATCTAATAATAAAATGACATGTGCCCTTAACTTCCTAACCAGCCTCAATAATTGGACAAATGATTTAGTGATTGACCCCAATAACTACAGTCAAACAGTAGCAATATACTAAACGCCATACTACAATGTAAACTCTCCCACGCCAGCATGCATATTAAAAAATGTGTGCACCAAGGAAGAACATATGCATAATTTTTATTTCAAGATATCTCACTGATTTGGCTAAAACACTTATATTTGGAACTTTGGCTAAACCCGAACTCTTTAGGAATTCATTTGTATTTTTTCTGATTTTGTTGTTATTTATTCTAGTTTTGGAAGACACTTATGAGGCACCAACACCAAGAAAGAAGCATTGCGGATGCTTGGAATAGATATTGCTGATACAAAGTCCAGCAACATGCCGCCCCTAGTTTTATGGAGAACCCCCTTGTAATCACAATTTCTAAAGCAAAGGACCTCTTCTATGCTTCTTGATAGTCAATGAGCATTTTTGAGATGTTCGATTGACGCTGGTGGTTTTGAGGTAACCTTTCCAATCTGACACGTAACAAGTTCCCATGCCAGCATTTGCAATTTCATTTGTTATATAAGTATAATTCTTTGTCGGTAGTTTGCTGCAGTAATTCTGATTATACTATTTCTTTGAAGGCGTTGGTTCCAAACTCCAGTCCTGTTTTGAAGGATGCAAGGTCACTGCTGACTTTTAACCACTCTATTGGAGGCTTGATTCCTCATTATGTAAGTGCTTAACTAGACCACCGCATTAAATCTTTCATTTGTTTTTTATTTCCCTAGCCATTTTTTTCTCCAGCAAGTAAGCAATCTCTTATAGGGCAATTCTTTTTCCCCTCTTCAAAAGCTTTTGGCCTTTTAATATCACTTGGAGCTTCTAATTTTGACGTGTCCTTTAGTCTGAAATCGTTTGCTGCTTGATTTATGGAATATAATATCCCAAGCATGTGACCTGAAATCTTATGATTCAGGTGTGAATATTACAATTTTTTTTATCTTTATTCTATCGGGAAGTTGGAACTTAATGATTTAGATGATTCCATTTAAGCGAGAATAGTCAAAACACCAATTGATTGGTCAAATAAATTTTTGCTGTGTTTTTAATTTTAAAAGTTATCCAGTCCAATTAATTAATCTGCTTAATTTATATATTTTTTTGTTTGGGTATATTTTGGGAAGGTTATCTAGTTATACTTCTCAATCTCCTGATGTAATTCTTTTCATTTTCCTCCTTTTTTCTTAAATTCCTGCCGTGCATCATCACGGGAGATCAATTATGCTTCATCTAATTTTCTCTATGGAAATCCGCTCTTCATGATCTTTCTTTCCTAGTTTATGATATTCGTGCTGTCATATAATTACTAATACCAAATGAAAGAATGAAACTTTAAGAGAGTTTTATTAGAATGATAATGACTTAAAAAAAAAGAAAAGGAAAAAAAGAAATACAACAAATCATAGAAGATTCTGCACTCAGATTTTCTTATCTTGTAGATTCTCATCGCCTTATTTTCTTGTGACTTCCACTTGTACTTTAACTTTGTTCTAACTTCCTCTTAGAGAAGAGATCTGTACCCATTTTCTTTAGTCTCCAAACAGGAAGGGGAAGTTTTACAATGGAATACTTCTTCCAAGTAATTTGGCCCCTCGCTTTTTTGTTGGGGGTTGCCCAATGGAATGAGTTGTTCATTAATTTTCTGATTTGGATTCTACTGAGTGTAGAATATTTTGGATTTTATTTTGAATACAGTTTACATTCATCTTGGCCCTTCATTCTATGTTTTGTTCCAAATTTGTTGATAATTCCCTAATATGGATCTTGAATTTCTTTGATCGATCAAGTCGATCTAGATAATCAAAGTCTTGATCTATCACATATCCCCATAGGTTTGAACTATAAGATCCTAAATCATACTCCCCCCACTTGAAAAGGACTCCGCATCGAGTAAACATCCTCTTTCACATTGTTGTCTTCTCTGTCGTTTTCTCTTCTTTTGCTTCCATTGCAACTCTTTCACATTAATCACTTGTCTTTTTAGTTGCATTTGTCTTTGGGTAGAGTACTTCTAAGAGTTGTATACCTTATCTACCCAATGTGGTCGTTGTATACCTTATCTACCCAATGTGGTCGTTGTATACCTTATCTACCCAATGTGGTCCAATGGGATGCAATCCAATGTCGTACAAGCAAACCATGAATCAATTGTAACTAACGTCACCTTTGGTAATCTTGATAAAATGAATCTTTGAAGTCGTAAATCTTTCTATGTGGGATATATTGACATTCACAATTTATTTAAGAGCATGATACTAACACCTTTGGCCACCTCCACCACCACGGCCATCAAACTATGTTGGGGTTAGCTACATGAATTCTTTTTCTCCATTCCGATCTAAATCGCACTTTTCACCCAATCACCATAAATCTCATCTAGATGTCGTTCATTTATAGTTGAACCTCAAATTCTATATGCATATACTAAAATTTTGAGTTTCTTGTTCGTAATCTCGATTCGCATCGAAATCAATTGTATCATTGGTTCGTTTATTTGGATGTGTCGTAGACTTGATCACTAACAACAACACCAACTTCATAGATATCCAATTTCAGTGAGTCATCCGCATCTCGATGTTCGTTGTAGATCGGACCATCTACAACATCATTGCCTTTGTACACAATAATATTTTGATGATCACAAATACAAGAAGATGAATTGAGCAATCACTGCTATTATCTTGTCTATTTTGGTCCCTGTGTGACTTGCCCGTTCTATTAATTAAGTCTCGAATTAGGAGAGGTTCCTATATAATTAAAACTACTTCCTCTCCAAATTGTATTGGGCATCACGTGAGCGTGTTTGTGGACCCTCGGAAGTGGGAAGCATCCACATGGCTGATTTTGTGAAAAAAGTTTCAGCGTCCAGTATGGGCCTAGTTTGGGTCTTGCTCATATGGGTCCATTATGGGCCCATTTTCGGTCATGACATTGCTGCCCGTTTATTTATGCTTTATTGGGCACCTTGGATAAAAAATGAGGATTGATGGATGCAATGGATTGGTCCATTAATTTTTTGATTTCCTTACGTAATTTGGGATATTTAAGACCTAATTGGAGATCCAATCTACAGCTATCTTTGCACTTCATTCGATGTTTTGACCAATTTTTTTTATCTTGTCGTACCATGTATGTTGAATTCCTTTGTTCTATCAAGTAAATCCCGGTAATTATATGCCAGATCTGTCACATATCAGTATCGGTCTAATCTGTTGGATGCTACAACTCCCCCATTCATTTGAGCATTGTCTGCCATTATAATAACCAATATGTCGACATAATTAACTTCCCAAAAAAGAAAGAAATAAGTTGATTGAAGGCTGTTCACTTCAAGTTATTATCTTGTTGATTTTGTTCCCTTGTTTCTTTCGCGTGAATTGGCCATTTTATTAATTCTCTAATCATTGGAGGTTCCTATACGATTGAAATTAGTTTTGTCTCCAAAGAGCATCGGGCATCCCATTAGAGGGTTTTTGGAGCCTAGAAGTGGTACTTGTAAGACCCGCCACATGGTTGATCTTGTGGCAGAAGTTTGGGCGGCCAGTATAGGCCTTGTTCGGGTCATGTTCACTTGGGTCCAATTAATGACGTTGCTGCACATTTATTTATCTAATATTTGCCCCCTTCGATACAAAATGGGGATTTGATGGATGTAATCAAATGATCAACTAATTTTCTTATTTGCATCCTCTATAATTTAGAATATTTTGGATCTAATACGGAAATCCAATCTGTGGTAATGTTTTTTTCTTTTATTTAAATGAATTTGCAGCGATGTTAATACTTCATACCATGTTTTGACCAAAATTTATTGATCATGGATGTTTAATTCCTTCGATCTATCAATCCAATCCGGGTAATTTTAGGCCAAATTCTTCACATCATCCCTATAGGTCTTTGTCTATTGGCAGCTTGAAACGACTTCCCCATCATTGAATTGACCAATACCTACCATTATAATGACCAAATATGTCAATAATAACTTCCTGAGATAAGAAAGAAACAAATCGACTCGAGGTTTCTTTTCTTGTTGATTTGTTCATTCATTCTTTGCCGTGAGTTGCCCATCTCTATCAGTCTCCAATTAGGAGAGGTTTATAAATACGATTTAAATTACTTCATCTTTCAAATAGTATTAGACATCCCATTCGTGCGGGGTTGGTAGAACCCCGGAGATTGTTTCACATAAGACCAGCCACATGGCCTGATTTTGTGAACGGACTTTGGACAACCAATATGGCGTAGTGTGGGTCATGTCGCGGGTGGTTCAAATACATGAAAATTGCTGCATTGTTGGGCCCATTCGATAAGAAATGGGATCTATGGATGGAATCAATTGATCACTCATTTTCTCTAATTTAGATCCCTTGAAAATCTAGAACCTTTTGGTTCTACTTTTGGTTCTAATAGGGTAATCCAATCTATAACGACCTTGGCACTTGATTCCATGTTTTGAATTAAATTTATCTGTCCTGCCTTAATATGGATGTTGAATTCTTTTGATATATTTCAAGTGGATCGAGGTAATTAATGGCCAAGTTTGTCACATATCCTTATAAGTCTGAACTAGTGGCTGCTGCAAAGACTCCTCTGTTGAATTGAGCAGTGGTTGCTACCTTATTGTTGATTTCGGTGCCTTTGTGACTTGCCCGTTCTATGAAGTCTCGAATTAGGAGAGGTTTCATATAACTTAATAAATCACTATCTATTTAAGGCTCCAAAAGTTAATGGTTTTATACATGAAGGTTATTGCAATATTGCGAAAAAAAAAAGGTGTCGGGTATAAGTTGGATTGGTGGTGGTAATTTTGGGTAGATTTGGTTAGAATGGAAATAATACTGCATTCAGGCGCTCTTAGGGTTTATTTGGGTGTCGGGTTGTCTATTTTTTTCTTTTTTTCCTTTCTGTTGATTTACATTTGGGATGTTTCTCTACATAAGGATGCTTGGAGGATTTAGATTCTTTTGGCTTTTGTCATTTAATTTTTTTGAGAGGTTACAAGCCCCATGGGGTTATTTCTACTTCAAATTATCCAAAATCAAACTGGTTGATGTTTGAGTGTACTCTTTTTTTTTTTTTTAATTATTTTTCTTCATTTAGTAACAATTATGTTAATCATTTGCAAGTGATGGTTGATGGTAGTCGGCATGGATATGTTCCCCTCTTAATATCTACCTATTCAAACATTTTTATTAGACTGTATTATAATTTTTTATTTATTTATATTTTTTAGATTTCATGGCATCTTTGGTTGTTTTTACTAAGGACCTGCTTGTTTCATGTAATTGAATACATAAGATCATGGATAAAAAATAGCGGCCTTAAGATTTCAGTGAGCTTGTCTATGTTGTTTGTTTATTTATATATTTTTTTTCTAATTCATTAGTACAAGGAGTGATATTTCAACTTAGGATGAGGGATGGATCCCTGGTCCGTCCTGTGAGGCTAAGGTGCCTTACAACTGATCTAAGAGTGGTTCAACATTTTGCTGCATTTTTTTCGCAACTAGAACTGCGTAGTGTTTCGAGGAGGACCCGCATTTTCACAAATTTTGGACCTTTTGGAAGACCACCTGCTATTTTCCCGTTGTTCATATTACCGGACAAATAGTTTATGTTCATACCCGGTCTTTTCAAGCCATGCTTTATTTTTTGAAACTGCTGAATCTCTTTACTGTTTTTTAGTAGAGGTTCTAATTATGGCCAAGCGTCCTTGGATGTGCACTTCACTAGATAAGCATATTCAAGATCCAAATGTTATTTCACGAGTTGCAATTTTTTTTTTATTGAAATCACTGGATAAGCATATTATCAGTCTCTGACTTTTTTATTGAAATCAATGCACTTAACTGTGATTAGAATTTATGTTTTAAAAATTGAATCTTGGCATGTAATTTTTGGTGTTTTTGTGTTTGGTTCAGCAACGACCGTGAACTATTGATTTTTTTTTTTCAATGTGTATTCTTCTGATTAGCTGTTTAGAGTTTTTAATAGTCTTCTTTATGGATTTGTACAATCAGGTTAATCGACAATTTGGATCTGCTTGATATAGACCCACATGCATGATTAGAGATGTGGGTGACTGTATTCTTTAGGAGAGATGAACTTAGCCCTTTCTTTATATTCCATTTCTCAATTTGCACTACTTCTCATAATCCTGATATCTATTACCTAAGTTAAAAAAATATAGACGCATGCCTTGTCAATAGACAGTCTCAAATCGTAATGAGTAACTAGATTAGCATTTCCTCATCTGGAAAAATTTATCTAAAAAAGAAGTCCTTCTTTCTGTTAGGAACGTATCTGTTATCTTCAATCAAATTAACAGTATTTGGTCAAACATTTGAAATGAGTAACACCTAAGTAACAATGAAAAAATGCTCTAATAATAGTGTATTAGGGGGGTTTAGGGTTTAAAAAGAAAGAAGAGAATTATTCTCTAGGTAGGGTGCCGAGAAGAATCGGTAATCAATACATAACGTTTTCTTATATCATGATATAATAATCTACCTGAATATTGTCTATCTTGGACAATCTTAAAAAAGACAAAGGAAACTATGCCTATATATATAGCGCCATAATAACTCTCTCTCGATAGTGATGATCCGGCACTTCAATTCCAAAGCTTACTAACAAAGGAACTGCCTCTTCTCCCTTTATTCCGAAGATGATGATTTCAACTCCAAGCTTCTCAATTTTCCCTCCCTTTTTGTACATATATTTTCTTTTTGTTTTGTTTTTGCATTCTTTTTCTAACCATGGATAGGAAGCGGATCGGATCACATAGTCAGGTACTTCTTCCACTTAACCCTTTGTTATTTTCTTTTCTCGCATGTTACATTTTCATATGTACTGCATTGCATGCATACCATCGAGGACGATGTTCATCTTAGGTTGTAGGGTGGGGACAAGAAAACCTGTCCTGTGTTAGAAAAATTTTACACACTTTTGCTTTCTAGAAAAAATTTTGCTTCCTAGGAATTT
>QPKB01000007.1:10601261-10696451 GCA_003546025.1 Camphora micrantha
AGTCCCTCTTTTTCATGAAAGAGTCCAAACGGAAACCATTTTTTCTTTCAAAACAGTCCCTTCTACTTGCTGATTTTTCAAAGCAGTCCCATATACATGTGCAGGAATTTTCAAAACAGTCCACTGTTTACACCAATTCTTTAAAACAGTCCATTATATGGACTGAAAATTCCAAGACAGTCCCTTGTTTTGCACTTATTTCTCACTTATACATGCATTTATGGGCAGATGGTGGTATGCATTTTGTGTTGTTAGCGTTGTATCTGCCTTAATGCAATAAAGTTGTGTCATCTGTGGCACCTCACCTTCATGCATGAAAATTTTTACAACTTGCATCTACTTTCCTACATGAGTTTGAAATTCTAAAAAAAGAAAAGAAAACGAGCCATCAAATCATTTGGAGATCCATGCATGTTTTTCTTTTTTCTCCTTTTTATAATTGTTTCTTTTTTTTTTTAACCACTTCATTCATGCCTAAAACAAATCACCATTTTATCAGTATTGGCTATTTTGGTGGCATCCTCCTACATTTCGAGCATGAGATTACTTACGGCTCAAATGAACAAACTCTTGTGGCAAATCATGGGGGCGGGGTGGTTTGTTTCGTTTTTCTTTTCTATTCTTTTTGGTTTTTTTTTTTTTTTTTGAAAGAATGCTTCTCCATTCATTTCATGTGGAAAATTTTTTTTTTTGCCATTTCATTATTGATCTTTTGGTTACATCCACCTTCAATGATGAAGATTATTTGCTACTCAAAGGATTTGGAACTCTTATTGCTTAATCATATAGTTGTGGTTGTACGTATCTCTCTTTTTTCAATGTATCTCTTTTTCTACTTTTTGAAAAGGGAATGCTCCTCCATTATTTACATGTCCAAAATATTTTTTTTTTTCCTTGCCATTTCGTCACTATTGGGATCCTGTTGGTTACACCCTCCTGCCTTCGAGTGTGAGGATATTCACTGTTCAAAGGATTGGAGTTTCATATGTGCCTAGCCATTCTTGTGGGAAGGAGATACATTTTTTAAATATAAAAAAGATACATCACTCATTTAGTGGTATTTCGAAAAAATAATATCATTTTCCAATTTAAAAAAAAAGAAAAAAAACGGTGGAGACTTTTCACATGTATTTTCATGTGCCATTTGTGTTGCTGTCACATGACCCCATACCCTATATGACCCGAGACCTAAAATACCCAAAACCCCGAACCCAAAACCCAAAACCCCTAACCCCAAACCTCTGAACCTGAATCATGAGCCCCTTAGCCCTAAAATCCTAAGCCCTAGGCCGTCAGCCCTGAGCCCTCAACCTTGAACCTTAATTCATAAACCCTAAACCCTGCAAATTGTACGGAAGAAGTAAAAGATCCGTGAGTTATGGTGCTTTCCTACTTTGGGAATCCCAATGGTCATCGCGATTTGTTATGAATTGAGAATTTTCGAAGTGCATCATTGTTGTTCTAAGTAAAGAGAATTACATGTCAGTATTCTTGACGCATGAAGTTTTCTGTTTGAGCATTCAATTGAAAGCTAAGGGTTTTTTTAATATTATTATTTTTTGTCTCAGTCAAGTTCATATGTTGCCCATTCAAGATACACAAACCATAGGACAGACTCTGTTGGGCTAGTTATTTTTGGACCAACAAAATATTAATCAAGAAGCAAAGTATGAATCGGCAGTGAAAGTCAATTATGTATTGAAACTAAGGCTGTTATGGGATGAAAAATATGCAATGTCAGCCTTCGTTGGATTAATGCCTTTGGATTGGCAAATACATGCAGTTTTGTTGCCCAATACTATTGTGACAGGTTCACGACTGTTAACCATAACTAAGTGATTCACAGCGATTTTCTCAATCTTTTCCTATTAATGACCCTCGATGACCATGAATTTCCTAGGGATATATTATTTGAAATGACTCATGACCACTTATATTAAAAATGAGAAACAACAAACGGCCACTTATAGGTAATCGAATTTTGAATACTCTAAAAGGCACTAGATGACAAAAAAAGATAATCTTAAAAAACTCTAAAATGACAAAGGAGAGGAGTTGTTTTGTCTTTTTAGTGCTTTTACCCTCAACTCCCTTTTCTTTCTCTTCATTTGATATCACTCTTAATTTTATTTAGTTTCACCACTCACACACAAAGAAGTAGACATGAATCACCAATCCTAAATCATGTTCTTTGAAAAAAATTATTTGAAAAAAATAGTAGGAAAAAAATTTCTTTGAAAACAAATCTTCGAATCAGCAGTAGTAGTATTAGGAAAAAAAATTCTTTAAAAAAAAATAGTATTAGAATTGATAACCGCCCTTGAAAGTAATCTTTTTGCACTCGTTTTTGCAACAAAACTTGCAGTTGTGATCACAGTAGTGTTGATGCATCTAATCCCATTAGAACTCCAAAGTGAAGTATGAATAAGACTGGGATGGATGAGCTCTCTCTCTTTCTCCCTCTCTCTCTGTGAACGTGCGCGCACCTTTTTATTTTACTTAAATGGCTTAGTCTAGATTGACTCATTTGAATATGACCCAATTTGTTTTTGCCATGCCAGGCAAATTCCATCGAGTCTACAAGTACCTAAACCATTAAATTCAAGAAAGTTATCTTGTCTAAGAATGAAGGAAGACTCGATTGACTTGATAGTGCATATTCAAGGGCTAACATAGGCTAGTGATGAAAATAAGTCCCGAAAATCCTAGAGGATCCAACTTGATAGTGTATATTTAAGGGCTAACCTAAGCTAAGGATGAAAGTAAGTCCTTAAAAACCTATAGGACCTAACTTGATAGTGCATGCTCAAGGGCTAACCCAGGCTAAGGATGAAAATAAATCTTGGAAAACTTGGAGGACCCAACTTAATAGTGCATATTCAAGGCCTAACTTAGGATAAGGATGGAAATTAGTCCTGGAAAAACAGGAGGACCCAACCTAAGCCAATAAGGTGCGGTGGAAGCTCTAGACCGTTTTTAATTTTGGATCTAGGTATTCTTTGTGGCATGAAAACTATTTATGTTGAGCATTTTGGTATGCATTGTTACGTCATTCTCCAACAACTTAAGCTTTTAGATTAAGTGGTTAATAAGGTGCGGTGGAAGATTTAGACCGTTTTTAATTTTGGATCTAGGTATTCTTTGTGGCATGAAAACTATTTATGTTGAGCATTTTGGTATGCATTATTACGTCATTCTCCAACAACTTAAGCTTTTAGATTAAGTGGTTGTTAAGACGGAATCCGCTTAGCAAGTTTTCGAAATTATGTTTTAAAATTCTAGTCGGGAACACCCGCTACGGCTATGTCTGAAACGAGTCAAGTTTCGGCACAAATAAAATGTGGTGCCATAACAAAATAATTGATTTATATTATATGTCGCACCCATTAACAAATGATGCACTATAACTCACTGAGAGGTCTCGGAACATGTTAATATATTTCTACACGAGTTTGAAACCCACCATGCACTGAATGTTTGCTTGGTTGTCACAAAAGGGTGGTGGCTGCTCTTGTTGTACATGATTTCAGAGCCCACCTTTGACTGATTTTTTTAGTTTTACTTTTTCAGAGGTTTTTACATGTAGGTGGTACACAATTTCAAACCCCACCTTTCACTAATTTTTATTTTTAACTTTCTAAGAGATTTTTACATATTGGTGCTGGTGTATTTTTTTGCTTTTATTAAAATCTTCCTTAACTCATAGTCACATTCCTAGAGATAAAAAGATAAATTAAAAAAAAAAATAGATTTGCCCTTAAACTTTGAACATTAAAATCTAAGCCTTCAAATTGATATACTACCTTTGTCTTTATACATCTAGGTGGGGGGCTCATTGAAACTAACTTGAGTTAGTGAACATTGTAAGCTTACAGTTATTTATCAACTTTACAGTTCTTTTTTATCAATTTAACTTTAATCTTTAAGTTAAAAGATTCAAAAAAGAAGATGATTTTGCCTTTTAAAAAGATAATTTTTTTTTCACTAACTGAAAACTAAACATCGCTATATTTGGATCTGTTATTTGTTTATAAATAGCTCCTTTTTTTTTTATATCTTTACTAGTTTTTTTATTAGTTAAAATTTTTAAAGATTTTTTAAACACTTTTTAGGATCGGTGAGGCCATATTGCCCGAGCACGGTCGGCACGGACTCGTCCCGGTCCCAATTGGTATGAAGATCGGCACTGGAATTTAAAACCATGATTTGAATCCTTGGGTAATGCTATCTAAACATTTATTAGATAAGTTTTATCTTTTTTCAGAATAAATTTTAAATGCATATTTTCGATGCTGATTATAGGGCTGAATTGCTCCTTTTGATTGTTATTCTCCCTCAGTAAAGCTAGCGCTAATATTCATTTATGAAAAATAGATATGGGATATTTGAGGCATTTGTCCCTCTATCTTTCTACTACCTGTATAAAGACAATCTCAAGTCTGCAAACAAAGCATCAATGTTAAAGATTTTTGTTGTTGCATGAAGCAGTATATGTAAATTCGGGTCTAATTCTATATGCCAAATTCAGTTATTGGTCTGGGTCTTGTACCCTTAACTTGGTTCTGGGTCCTCTTTTAGAAATTAGGGTCTGTGTCCCATATACTATGGGCACAACTCTAATCTAGCTTGTTGCAACCCCCAACCTAGGCCTAATGTGGAGATCTCAAACTTGCACATGCCTGTCTATTGATTGCCAATGGAGTTTGATCATTGTTGGTATAAGCACCGGTCTATATGTTGCCAATGTGATTGGAAAATGTAATGACCGGAGACCTAGCACTTCAGGCTTTGGAAATATCCCATTCACCGCGAAGAAGCATAAACCGGGAACACTAGTAGTGGAATATACATCAATTATTTTAAATACCGGTAGAAAACTGAATCATCCTAGATGCACGTAATGCTGACCTAAAACTTGAGGTGTTTTTTTCATTTTGGTAACCCAGCCATGGGGGCTATGACCCAATTAAAAGCTCGCACAAACACACGAAAATAGCCAACTCAAGTGCGAAAGGAGCCCGCACAAGCGGGAAGAAAGCAAACTCAGAGGAGTATTGATTTGAGACATCCAACAACACTAGCGGTGTTGGGCCAAGGGCCCTAGGTCATGGCATGGCATGGCACTACCCAAAGTCTTGGCCATGCCACGTTGGGCCTGGGTGCCTGGGCCGTGGCACTTTCCGAAGCACAGCTTTATGATATCATGTATTAGCATGATCACCTCGAATCATCTGTTGCATGCTCCCAGCCATAACACGTCTTCTCGTTTAATATGTCCCCATAACTCCATTGTGGGCCGCACATAAGATAATCCAAATCCTCTAAGAAATTTGTTTATCTCATCCAATGATATATCCTCAAATAGCAGTTCACATATGGGAATCTGTTCATCTCGTTAATTTTTTTAGAGTTTTTCATATATACCTCCTAAGGTTTCTAGGATTTGCAAATAGATCCCTTTGGTTTTATTATTTATAAATAGGCCATACTTTTCATTTTAATACCTTCTATGCCCCAAAATCAGAGCAGTCTTGATTTGAGACAGCAACTGCCAGCCATATGAGATAATCACCGAAGGTGCAAGTTTTAATCATGATGGGGCTGGTTACATGAAGACAAGGCGTGGAGGGTTTTTGTTTTTATTTTTATTTTTATAGTAAGAAAAAATAACTTTCATTAATGATTGCAAAGAAACAACAATAAACACTCAATTAATAATAGAAGGGGAAGAAGAAGGTAAAAATTGGTATCCTCTGACCAGGAAAAAAAAACAATGTAAAAGAAAATTAAAAAAGATCGGTCCATCCCTTGCTTGGCAAACTAATTTGTGAAGCTATTGGTTGCCCTCCCAACATGATGGAAATCCATTTATATATATATGAAAGAGAAATTGATTTTGACCCTATGATAATTACTCCATTTATTGTCATTATAATTGTAGACCCCGCTAATCATGAAGCAAATAATAATATACATTTTGCTCCATTAACTCACACTTAATGCATTTTCTTTTGGTTTTATTTAGATCTTAAACAGGCTGCATATTTAATTCTGATAAATATATTAGAGAGTCACTAAGAGTAGGTTAAGTTAACAAGCCAGATTATTTGACCTATTTTTAAAATGGGTTGGATACAAGTTATATAATATTAGTTTAGTCATTTTAATGAACTTTAAAGTTAATTTTGAATTTCATAAATATATTATTCATTTCATTTATCTTAGAAATTCTAATTTACTTTATTTCAAATACATTTTTCATTTGCAGCTTATATAAGTTAGCTATACTTTTTCTTCTTTTTGAATAAATTTTGATACACGTAATTTTACAAAATGCTTCAAACTCAAACTACTATCAATTGGTAGGTGTACGAGCAAAGTTGGATGCCCATTAACAGTTCTATCATTTAAACTCATTTTAGTTTATGTAAGGTAGCTATTCTTTATTTTCTTTTAGATGAATTTGTTATATACAATTTAAAAATGAGTAAAGCTTAAGATTCCAAAATTTCTGGATTCACATGACATTATGTTTTTTCCTAACATTAAAGTATGACATTGTCGGTTAAAATCTTAAAGAACATAATGATTTTTTAAATACATTTTTGAAAATTAATTATATGATTTTACATTATAGTGACTTATTAAAAGATGAGGTGAAAATTAATTATACGATTTTACATTTTTGAAAACATGTTTTTTCTCCGACTGTTTGTCTTAAAATTAATTCAAATTTAATTGTAGCTTATATAATTTTATAGCACTACTTACTTTTTGAATAAGTTCTCAGGTATAAATCTTGTGAATGCTAAATACAAAATATTTTTTTTTTATAAATACATTATTTGTTTATCTTAGATTTCTTTTCTTTCCATTAATATATTTTTATTTTTATTTTTTGCCCGAGCAGAGCACGGGCCATCATTGCTAATTAGTATTGCGAAAGGCAACACCTTACTTTTATTATGTAAAAAAAGAAAAGAAAATTGAAACCTCTAAGGTGGCAAGGACACAAGAAGACACCTAATGGCCTCGACCACTTTCAAACTCCATGTAGTTAATATTGCGATTTACTAGTCATTCCATCCACATTGAACTTGAGCACACATTCATCGCCTATAATAGCATATTTGCTTCTCAGATAACCACTACCTTCGCCTCATTAGACTCATCTATTGTCGGACAAAGCTTTGATAATGATTATTATTACTATTGTCGTTATTGTTATTGTACTTCAACCTATTGTTGGATTTGACTCAAAAGGTCCAATGGGCCTATTGGGTGATTTAACTGGGGCAAAACTCTTTTAGGGTTAGTTCCTTATATATACTTTCTTGGGTTATTCTTTGTAAAAAGAGGAAAGAAAGCAAGCAAGGGGAACATAAAGAGCATTATAAGGGGGAGAGAGTAGACAAAGTATTAGAGGGTTTGGAATCCTTATAACGAGTTGCCCAATTTTTTGATAAGTGAAATCGAGCGAAACGCTGATAGCACCATGGACGTAGGCAATTGCTGAACCACGTAAATCTCTTGTGTGCTTGTGGTTGATTGATCGTGCGTTTCTCGCCCTAATTAATTCCACAACAACTGGTATCGGAGCTAGGGTTTTCCCAATGTAGGGGTCGCGTGCGATTGACAGCAGAGATCGACGGGATCGGATCTTAGAGAAGGCTTGATCTCAGTTTATGTGAAGCCAGGTCGAAGCAAGAGAAGACCACTGCCAGCGTAGATTAGATGATTTCGACTCTGTCTTGTAGTAGGTCAAAGCAGAAACGAAGATAGCCAAATCTAGACAAGGAAACTAGATCGGGAAGGCCTTGGTGTTCTGCCTTGTTGTAGAAGACACCAACAATGGGAGATTCGTCACCGTTGGACACCATCGTTGCCATAGCCTTAGTCACCAGTCGTCGAGGAAGAAGAGCAGAGACGTGGAGGACTCCGGGCTGCTCTTACCGGAGAAGAAACCCATCTACAGAAATCAGAGCATTGAGGATCGCCATAGTCTCGTCGTCCACCTCATCGAAGAAGAGCTGGAAACAGGGTTGTCGTACTTCCTTGCTCCAAAACCGAAAACCCTAAACCCGAAACCCACCTCACCGAAGAAGAGCTGCAAAATAGTTGCTACATTGACATATTTGTAAAAAAAAAAAACACCATGAGAATGGTGAAGAAGGAAGGTGACTTACCAAATGTTTAAAAATGGAGGTTTCAATACACAAAAGAAGTTAGGTGACTTACCAATAGATTTGTTCCCTTCACTTGGCTTCACTTGGTTTCGTCAAGGAGTGAATGGCCTCTTGCAGCACGGCGTTTCCGATGACAGAACATGACTCGTTTGGAGAGGAGATGAACAGATGTGTGGGGAGAGAAGTGATGAACGTGTGTGAGTAGAGAGGCGTAGTTTGAGTATATTGATGGGTGCAGAGAGCAAAATCTATAAAAACTCAACTTTTATAAATGGGTATTGAGAGAAATTCAGTGGGAAAGCCAAAAAAAACCGCGGTGTCAATAGAACTTCCCCTCCTAATTTTATTTTTATCATGTACTCAATTGTGCGGTGGGATCTATTAATTTTTAGCCGAAACTTAAGGTTCTGGATATAAAGGGATGAGATTTATCGTCAACAGCGCAGGATTATCCCAGTGTGGGCCCCACGGTAGAGTTTTATTTAAACAACTGGGATGAAGGATCTGGGCCTGCAGCATTGATGGCACCATCGACAATGGGTCCCACAGGTCACTCAATCATGGCCGTCAATTCGGAAATTGAAAGATCGAAATTTGGTGGGCCACCGTGCAAATATCATCACCACCTTTTCAAATTAATTAGAAAGTGCCAGCTGTGAATTCCCGCGTACTTATCTGGCAAGTTTCGCCGCGTCCAACGGCAAGTTTGCGCGCCCATATGGCTATTTAGAAGCGACCTCCCGGCTAACGTTTGCTTCTCCAGCACGCACACTCCTCTTTCTATCTAAGGAGAGAAGACGAAATCCATGGATAACAAAGATGACAAGCAAAAGCAAATCGAACTTCTCTTTCTTGGATTTTCTGATTGAAGAAATGGTTGTTGCTGCAGTGTTGGAAGAATTACATGGATCGGCAAATGCATCTTCTCGTATTGCAAAACCCTAATCGAAGTCGAGAGCGATGTCAAAGCCAAAAGAATCCAGGTATTTAGGGTTTCTGATCTTTTTTTTCTCCAATATTTAGGGTTTCTTTTGATAAATTCTTTCTTGGTTTCTTTCTTCATTGTGTTTTGTTCAGTAGTTTGATAAGTTGGCGAGGATTTGTTTTGGGAAATGTAGGGTTTGTTTGGCTTTGTATTTCTGATTAAACAACAAAATATGCATCTGATGATTGGAAAATTTGGTTCTGTCCATGTGAGGCCTGAGTTCTTGGTGGTTTAATGACGTTCATTTACTATAGCCTTACAAAGGAATTGCAGTGGTGGGAAGGACCCTTTTGCTCAGTTGAAAGGGATTTCAGTCCTCTCAAGAAACCCATCTATCTATCTTTTAATGCATTTTGACGGGAACCATTTCAAGAATTATATTCGAAGGTATTTGAATCAGATGTACTCGTGGAAATCACCTTTGATTTCAATGCATATATAGAAACTTAATTAATCCAGGCAGCCACTCACCCCCAAAAAAAAAAATGTTATTAATTGGATGATAGGGATTAGGGTAATTTGTTTTGTGCATTTTAGAATCAACTGGTATGAATGTGGAAGTACAAGTGTAGTACTTGCAGAGTTGCTTTGTGACAGAAGACATAGGTGGGATAAGATGTGTTTGTTTGTTTGGGCACTTTGATTGATCGTGAAAAATTAAATATATCTAAATGTGTGTAAATCTAAATCTAATCCCATAACAAACAAACGAACAAGACTTCGACATTGATGAAGGTTCCATGAGACTGCAAACTCATTTCTCTATAAAGGCCTCTTTCTTTGATGGGTAATTGCATTCATGTCATTGAATTCCCTTTTGTTTATCTTCTCTGAATTCCATTTGGATTTGTTTCTTGAAATTTGTGTGTTCTTCCGACTCATTGATTCTACTTCCTTGTTTTTTTTTTCCTTTTTTCTCTTTTTTTCTACTTTGGCTATTTGGGAGAGTTTCTGAGTTTTTATGAAGGCATTGAATTTCTGTTTCCAAAGTTGTTGTTCTGTTCTATCCGGGCTTTTGATTAGCCTCTCATTTGGGTCTTATTGTGAATTAGTTTTATTCCAAGATGACTGTTGGGGCTGGGATTACTATTGCTGATGGGAATTTGGTGGTTTTGGGGAGCGAAATTTTGTCTGATGTTCATGAAAATGTCATTTTAACTCCCACCAGCGGTGACAGTCTGCTCAATGGAGCATTTATCGGTGAATTCTGATGGATGTGGAAGCTGCCGGGTCTTTCCTATTGGAGCAGGTTACTTTTCCTAATACTCAAACAACTTGTGATTTCGGGTAGGCTACCTGAAACTGCAATTAGTTTGATTTCCAGTAGAATGGATGGTTATCCATCCATTGTGCATTTCGGATAGAAGATTTGGGAGTCTTATTGGACCTGATAACTGTTTTTCTGTGGTTTCCTCTTTAAATTGTTATCTTGCAAACAGCTGACGTGCCATTATATTACAATCCTTGCAATTTGTGGTACTAGAATTGAAGCTAGAAGTGGAAGCAGACCTTTGTAATTTTATAACTGGCTTCTTGCTACCTTGCTGGGTGGCTTTGGATGGAGCCGAATAGCTTTTTCAGGCTATTTCAGGATTTCTGAAAATACAGTTAGGTGTTCTAAAGTTATCTTCCAATTCCTGGTTAGATTCATGATAAACTAGGCTGGGCTGTCCAAATTTGATAGAGACATTATTTTCGTCTTGGGGTACGAAATCTAAGAGATCATATATATGTATATATATATATATATATTTTTGCCAGTTGAATTTGTGGAAAGTTCCACATTTTCAGATTAGCATCTGAGAGCATACCTTGGGTAGGTGTTTTTCGAAAAGTGTAATCTTCCATACCTCTGGAAGTTCTTACTAGAATTTCGTCATTCATTCTTCCTCTATGGATATATATGGTTTAGTAATCCATCTTGAGCATAATGTGTAAACATTACTCGGCTTTGGCGTTGAACTGATAATATACCTTCAGAAATTATGTATTTCTCATATCCCTGAGTTCCTATTATCAATTTTATGTATTTGGCTGACTTTAGTGGCAAGACAAATCCTGGGAACACACTGAAATAGGCAACATTTTGGTGGAATTCCAGTTGTCCTATTCCAATTATGCTTTTCTTGAATTCTTGAATTCTTTCATCTACAAGGATGGCACATAGTTTAACGTCAGGGTCAGGGCTATGTAGTCCTTGTATTCGACATTGGAATAAACCATGTGAAAGGAATTCATATCCTTTTCTTTCCCTCATGTTTATCCATGTAGGAGTGAAAACGTCAAATTTTTGGCATATTTTGTCAACTGTGACCAAGTCTCCCCATTTGGTTATTTCATAGTCTTTTCCTTTAGGATCTACTCCTTTTAGGAAAAGATCTTCATATCTTACTGGAGGTAATGTTTGGTTCTTCATAGCCTTTACCACTATTTGCCATTCATTGTCACCAAACTCGTTCCAGTTCATTTGGGGTTTCCCTTCAAGACATTTGTTCTTAAGGTTTTCCCCAAATTTTTTGATGTGCATCATATTTAAACTTAATTTTCCTAATGGTGGGTTAGGAGGTTTTAATTGGGTGAGCTGTGCTTTTAGTTGTCTTTCAGAGGGGTAGGAAAGATCTGAGAGAACTTTTTCATTCTTTTTTGTTCTTTCAATAAGGATGTCAATTTTCTCTCCTTGGGTTTTAGTAGTCTTTTTTACTTTGACCAGATTGCTATGTATGTTACCCTATTTTTCATATATTTCCTCTACCATAGTAACTTGCATGTCCGAGTTACTCTGGTTTTCTCTTCTCATATTATCGGTTGTGTTTTTTAATGGTTCGATAACTCATACATGGCAGAGCAGGCATCTTCCATAAGTTTTGTGTTTTTATCAAAACTCATCAAGATTTCTTCTTTAACATTCTCTGCTACATTTGGTGTATTCTTCTTTCAGCAGCGTTGATAGCATCTCTTTTTCCTTGATAGGGATAAGTATGCTGTGCAGTTTTTGGTAAATGAGTTTTAATATCTTGTACCTCTTGATTTATTTGGGAGAAGTTATAATTCATTTCTGTCTCTGTGTCAGAGATTTTCAGATAAGTACTGGTGATGTTTTGGCTATGGCTGTCGCCAAGTCCTTTTATTATCTGAATTTGTGAGGCTAGAGTTGTCAAGCCTTTGCTGAGGTTAAGTTGATATTTTGTGAAAACCTGAAAAAACGTTTCTAACCCTTTTCTTAGGTTTTCTTTGGCTATTTTCAATGGTTTTCCCACATAATGTTAATTCTTCTCTGAGCTGGATTAATCCTGAGGTTAGAAAATTTTGCGAATTTCCGATGGCTTGGGTCAGGTGGAGAGCAGAGAGTTTTTCTAAGTCTCTTCTTTGTATGAGGAATTCATATCCTCCTTTAATGGTTATGTTTTGAATTCTTTGTAAGAATTCTTCTAATGAAGTAATAGCTACTTCCTGTGCTGGAATAGAGTTTTCATAGGGAACTGTATTCATTATGGCGTGTTAAGATCTGCGCCTGTAGCCTTTTCAATGGCTGCTAGCTTATTAGAGAGAGTTTTTATCTCTCTAGACATTTCTTCCATTTGTTGGAGTAATCTGTCTTGAGTTTCTCTAGTTTCATGTGAGTCTCCATCTAAGTTTGTGCGAAGGCTTCTTCTCCAATGTTGACTGGGATTTGTTCATCTACCTTAATTAAGGTGTTGTCTATTAAATCTAGCTTTAGATTTATTTCGTTGGATATTTCTGTTTGAGTTAGGCTAACTTTGCCTAATGCCTCAAATAGCCAGTTTATCCTATCACTAAAGTGGTTTTCTAGTGCAACTAAGTGGATTAGTCCAGGTTTCCTTTCTGTGATGTGTGCTGAATGCTCACAAGTCACAAGCCATGTTCTCATGCCAGCATTCAGATTTGGGTCTATGTTCTCCTTTTAGAGGGACATAGTTATTTTCTCTGTTATATCTTTATATCCATGTATATATACGGGTTATGAGAGAAGGTCTTTGTTCAGTCATTTCGAACAGTGGTATTTTCTGGGTAGTTGGTTTTAACTAGCTGAGCTAGTTCTACAAATCCTTGTTGTATGGCTGCCTGGTAAGTATTTTGGAATTCTTTTAGTTCATTTAAGGATTCCAGGAAGTACTCATGGTGGGTTTTCCCAAAACTTCTTTCAAAATGTTTCCATAGGAAATATCTATCATATACACGCATATTTTTCATTCTGAAAATAGTGTTGGTTATTTTCCTTCTATTATCTATGTATATGGAATAGAGTTCTGGGTTGTGAATTTTTATAAATTCTTCTAAGTCATAGTTATTTGTTCCAGATCTAGTGATTTCTATAATATTCATCATGTATTCTGAGGTCTGCTGGTTTGCAGGGAATCTTTCTATGATATTCTGGATATCAAACAGATATTGAGGTTCATAGATTCTGAGGGGAATTATTCCAAAAAGTCTCCTAAAGTCCAATCTGAGTTCTTCCATGTCCAGCCTATGGTCTCCTAAAGGAGGAATACGATTATCCATATATAAGTTATGGCATAGCTGAGATTGGGACCAAATTTTTTTGGTAAGCATATACGAATGCTTCCTGGAAGGTAGCTTTGTATTCAGGGATGAATTCTAAAAATTCACTGTTAAGAGTATAATAATCTTCAAGGAACTGTCTTCCTAAATCATTAACACCTTGTAAATATGTCCTTTCGTTTTTTATTCTACTCATGACTTGGATGAGAGAGATTCTGTGCTCTGAAAAGATAAGATCTAGTTCTGGTCTTATCTTGTGATAATGGAGAACATCCTCTAATAAGAGGGTTCTTCTGCTTTACAAGGCTATATCTAGAATGGCATTAACATTTGGGAATGAAAATCCTAGGGGTGGATTTTGGGTGATTCCCCTGAGGTTCTAGATATGCCAATCAAAGTTGTTAATGTACATATCAGAACGTTGTTCCAAGTATATTTGATATACTGGGTTCTGGGTAGAGTCCGGATTGTTTGGAGGCTCTGGAGGTCTGAGATTATGCATCTTTACAACTTAACTGTGCCAAGTTTGAATGGCTCTGATACCACACTGAGGGCCAGTTTTTCAAGAAAACCTTAAAACTACATAATAACAAATGGTTGCCAAATAAAATTTAAACTTTATTGTGTAGGACTGTAAAATGTAAAAAAGATTTCCTGTTGAAAAAGTGTGCTTTAGCATAATAACAAACTGTCTTTATTCTAAATGTTCATTGATGTTGTTCAATCCACTAGTCATTGCAAAATTGAACCCCACCTGTGACATAATCCACACCGTTTGAGATTTGAATAAAAAATTGAGCCAAAACCGGTGGAGTCAAAGCCTATATAATGGGCTCCAAAATATCTACAGTTCTCATTTTTGCTGCTGTCACTACCATATTTACAACAACAATTCACCATTTTTCTTCGTATTTACCACCCACCTTCTTCAAATTCCGGAATTTTCTTCACTTAAGAAATTTGAACAGATTTGATCGTCAAGACCATGGATTCGATTCTATTTTAAGAATGGAATTAGGAATTATAATAATTTTGATTAAATTTTATTATTGAATGTCACATCTTTATGGGTTGATTTTATGTTATGGTTTAATGTTCTGAGATGGGAAAGAAAACATAGAAATAGGGAATTTGAGAAATAGAGTTCACTTCGAGGGGAACCACCCTCCTTTCTTCACACAGAAGTGAAGTTGAATAGAATAATACTAGCTGCCTTTTTGCTCATTGCATTCAAATACATTTAAAGCATCACAGAAAACTACCTATTCCATCAATCTAATACATAAATGACATGTGCCCTTAACTTCCTAACCAGCTCAATAATTGGACAATGATTTAGTGATTGACACAATAACTAACGTCAAACAGTAGCAATAACTAACCCATACTACAATGTAACTCCCCATGCCAGCATGCATATTCAAAATGTGTGCACCACAGAAGAACGTATGCATAATTTTAATTCCAAAATATCTGACTGATTTGGCTACACACTTAATGTTTGAACTTTGGCTACCGAACTCTTTAGGAAATTCATTTGTATTTTTAATGATTTTGTGTTATTTATTCCAGTTTGGAAGACACTTATGAGGCACCAAGAAGAGCATTGCGGATACTTGGAATAGATAATTGCTGATACAAGTCCAGCAACATGCCCACTAGTTGTGGAGACCCTTTTATCACAATCTTCTAAAGCAAAGGACCTCTTCTATGCTCTGATAGTCAATTGCATTTTGAGATGTTCGATTGACGCTGGTGGTTTTGAGGTAACCTTTCATCTGACACGTAACAAGTTCATGCCAGCATTGCAATTCATTTGTATATAGTATAAATCTTTGTCGGTAGTTTGCTGCAGCAATTCTAATTTTACTGTTTCTTTGAAGGCGTTGGTTCCAAACTCCAGTCTGTTTTGAAGGATGCAAGGTCACTGCTTGACTTTTACCACTCTATTGGAGGCTTGATTCTCATTAAGGTAAGTGCTTACCTAGACCACCGCATTAAATCTTTCATTGTCTTTATTTCCCTACCATTTTTTTCTCCAGCAAGTAGCAATCTCTTATAGGGCAATTCTTTTCCCCTCTTCAAAAGCATTGGCCTTTTAATATCACTTGGAGCTTCTAATTTTGACGTGTCTTTAGTCTGAAACCGTTTTTGCTGCTTGATTTATGGAATAATATCCCAAGCATGTGACCTGAATCTTATGATTCAGATGTGAATATTACAATTTTTTTATTTTTATTCTATTGGAAGTTGGAACTAATGATTTATTTGATTCATTTGAGCGAGAATAGTCACAACACAATTGATTGGTCAATATTTTTTGCTGTTGTTTTTAATTTTAAAAGGTAATCCAGTCATTAATTAATCTGCTTAATTTATTTATTTTTTGTTTGGGTATATTTGGGAGGTTAGAGGTTCAAAAAAAAATTTGGGAGGTTATCTAGTTATACTTCTCAATCTCCTGATGTAATTCTTCATTTTCTCCTTTTTTCCTTAAATTCCTGCCGTGCATCATCACGGGAGATCCAGATATTGCTTCATCTAATTTCTCTATGAAATCGTCTCTCATGATCTTTCTTTCCTAGTTTATGATATTCGTGCTATCATAATTACTAAATACCAATGAAAGAAATGAAACTTTAGAGAGTTTTATTAGAATGATAATGAACTTAAAAAAAAAAGAAAAGAAAAAAGAAATACAGCAAATCATAGAAGATTCTGCACTCAGATTTCTTATCTTGTAGATTCTCATCCCTTATTTTCTTGTGACTTCCCACTTGTACTTTACTTTGTTCTAACTTCCGCTTAGAGAGAGATCTGTACCCATTTTCTTTAGTCTCCAAACAGGAAGGGAAGTTATACAATGGAAATTACTTCCTCTCCAAGTAATATTGGCCTCCTTTTTGTGGGGGTTATGAACCCCTAAGAGCTGCTTGTATGATGAGCCACATAGCTGGTTTTGTGGACTTGGCTTGAACCTCCACTATGGGCTTGGTTTGGGTCATGAACATGCAGCTCCAAACCATCACATTGTTATCTATTAAATTCTGCATCATTGGGCTGTTTTGATTTAAATCGGGATTGTCCAATGGAATGAGTTCCACTAATTTTCTGATTTGGATCTCTACTTAGTGTAGAATATTTTGGATTTTATTTGGAATACAGTTTACATTCATCTTGGCCCTTCATTCTATGTTTTGTTCCAAATTTGTTGATATTTCCCTAATATGGATCTTGAATTTCTTTGATCGATCAAGTCAATCTAGATAATCAAAGTCTTGATCTATCACATATCCCTATAGGTTTGAACTATAAGATCTTAAATCAGAGTCCCCCACTTGAAAAGGACTCGGCATCGAGTAAACATCCTCTTTCACATTGTTGTCTTCTCTGTCGTTTTCTCTTCTTTTGCTTCCATTGCAACTCTTTCACATGAATCACTTGTCTTTTTAGTTGCATTTGTCTTTGGGTAGAGTACTTCTAAGAGTTGTATACCTTATCTACCCAATGTGGTCCAATGGGATGCAATCCAATGTCGTACAAGCAAACCGTGAATCAATTGTAACTAACATCGCCTTTGGTAATCTTGATAAAATGAATCTTTGAAGTTGTAAATCTCTCTATGTGGGATATATTGACATTCACAAATTATTTTAGGCATGATACTAACACCTTTCGCCGCCTCCACCACCGCCATCAAACTATACTGGGGTTAGCTACATGAATTCTTTTTCTCCATTCCGATCTAAATCACACTTTTCACCAATCACCATAATTCTCATCTAGATGTCGTTCATGTATAGTTGAACCCTCAAATTCTATATGCATATACTAAAATTTTGAGTTTCTTGTTCGTAATCTCGATTCGCATCGAAATCAATTGTATCATTGGTTCGTTTATTTGGATGTGCCGTGGACTTGATCACTAACAACATCACCAACTTCATAGATATCTAATTTCAGTGAGTCATCCACATCTCGATGTTCGTTGTAGATCGGACCATCCACAACATCATTGCCTTTGTACACAATAATATTTTGATGATCACAAATACAAGAAGATGAATTGAGTAGTCGCTGCTATTATCTTGTCTATTTTGGTCCCTGTGTGACTTGCCCGTTCTATTAATTAAGTCTCGAATTAGGAGAGGTTCCTATAGAATTAAAACTACTTCCTCTCCAAATTGTATTGGGCATCACGTGAGCGTGTTTGTGGGCCCTCAGAAGTGGGAAGCGTCCACATGGCTGATTTTGTGAAAAAAGTTTCAGCGTCCAATATGGGCCTAGTTTGGGTCTTGCTCATATGGGTCCATTATGGGCCTATTTTTCGGTCATGACATTGCCGTCCGTTTATTTTTGCTTTATTGGGCCCCTTGGATAAAAAATGAGGATTGATGGATGCAATGGATTGGTCCATTAATTTTTTGATTTCCTTGCGTAATTTGGGATATTTTAGACCTAATGAGGAGATCCAATCTACAGCTATCTTTGCACTTCATTCAATGTTTTGACCAATTTTTTTTTATCTTGCCGTACCATGTAAGTTGAATTCCTTTGTTCTATCAAGTAAATCCTGGTAATTATATGCCAGATCTGTCACATATCAGTATAGGTCTAATCTGTTGGATGCTACAACTCCCCCATTCATTTGAGCATTGTTTGCCATTATAATAACCAATATGTCGACATAATTAACGTCCCAAAAATGAAAGAAACAAGTTGATTGAAGGCTGTTCACTTCAAGTTATTATCTTGTTGATTTTGGTCCCTTGTTTCTTTCGCTTGAATTGGCCATTTTATTAGTTCTCTAATCATTGGAGGTTCCTATACGATTGAAATTAGTTTGTCTCCAAAGAGTATCGGGCATCCCATTAGAGGGTTTTTGGAGCCTAGAAGTGGTACTTGTAAGACCTGCCACATGGTTGATCTTGTGGCAGAAGTTTGGGCGGCCATTATGGGCCTAGTTCGGGTCATGTTCACTTGGGTCCAATTAATGACATTGCTGGACATTTATTTATCTAATATTTGCCCCCTTCGATACAAAATGGGGATTGATGGATGTAATCAAATGATCAACTAATTTTCTTATTTGCATCCTCTATAACTTAGAATCTTTTGGATCTAATACGGAAATCCAATCTGTGGTAATGTTTTTTTCTTTTATTTAAATGAATTTGCAGCGATGTTGATACTTCATACCATGTTTTGACCAAAATTTATTGATCATGGATGTTTAATTCCTTTGATCTATCAATCCAATCTGGGTAATTTTAGGCCAAATCTTTCTCATATCCCTATAGGTCTTGTCTATTGGCAGCTTGAAAGACTTCCCCATTGAATTGAGCAATGCCTACCATTATAATGACAAATATGGTCCGCATAATTAACTTCCTGAGATAAGAAAGAAACAAATCGATCGAAGGTTCTTTTCTTGTTGATTTTGGTCCATTCGTTCTTTGCCGTGACTTGCCCATTCTATTAAGTTTCCAATTAGGAGAGGTTTATAAATACGATTTAAATTACTTCATCTTCAAATAGTATTAGACATCCCATTAGCGGGGTTGTAGACCCCCGGAATTGTTTCACATAAGACCAGCCACATGGCTGATTTTGTGAATGGATTTTGGACAACCAATATGGGCGTAGTGTGGGTCATGTTCGGGTGGTTCAAATACATGAAATTGCCTGCATTGTTGGGCCCATTCGATAAGAAATGGAGATCTATGGATGGAATCAATTGATCCACTCATTTTCTAATTTAGATGCCTTGAAAATCTAGAACCTTTTGGTTCTACTTTTGGTTTTAATAGGGTAATCCAATCTATAACGACCTTGGCACTTGATTCCATGTTTTGAATTAAATTTATCTATCCTGCCTTAATATGGATGTTGAATTCTTTTGATATATTTCACGTGGATCGAGGTAATTAATGGCCAAGTTTGTCACATATCCTTATAAGTCTGAACTAGTGGCTGCTGCAAAGACTCCTCTGTTGAATTGAGCAGTGGTTGCTACCTTCTTGTTGATTTCGGTCCCTTTGTGACTTGCCCGTTCTATGAAGTCTCGAATTAGGAGAGGTTCATATAACTTAATAAATCACTATCTATTTAAGGCTCCAAAAGTTAATGGTTTTATACATGAAGGTTATTGCAATACTGCGAAAAAAAAAAAGGTGGCGGGTATAAGTTGGATTGGTGGTGGTAATTTTGGTAGATTTGGTAGAATGGAAATAATACTGCATTCAGGGGCTCTTGGGGTTTATTTGGGTGTCGGGTTGTCTATTTTTTTCGTTTTTCCTTTCTGTTGCTTTACATTTGGATGTTGCTCTACATAAGGATGCTTGGAGGATTTAGATTCTTTTGGCTTTTGTCATTTAATTTTTTTGTGAGGTTACAAGCCCCATGGGTTATTTCAATTATCCAAATCAAACTGATTGATGTTTGAGTGTACTCTTTTTTTTTTTTACTTTTCTTACTTTTCTTCATTTAGGTAACAATTATGTTAATTATTTGCAAGTGATGGTTGATGGTAGTCGGCATGGATATGTTCCCCTCTTTAATATCTACCTATTCAACATTTTGTTATGCTGTATTATATATATATATATATATTTATATTTGTAGATTTCATGGCATCTTTGGTTGTTTTTACTGAGGACTTGCTCGTTTCATTTAATTGAATACATACGATCATGGATAAAAATAACGGCCTAAGATTTCAGTGAGCTTGTCTATGTTGTTGCTTTATTTGTATATTTTTATTTCTAATTCTTTAGTACAAGGAGTGATATTTCAACTTAGGATGAGGGATGGATCCCTGGTCCGTCCTGTGAGGCTAAGGTGCCTTACGACTGATCTAAGAGTGGTTCAACATTTTGCTGCATTTTTTCGCAACTAGTACTGCGTAGTGTTTCGAGGACACCCCCATTTTCACAAATTTGGACTTTTGGAAGACCACCTGCTATTTTCCCGTTGTCATATTACTGGATAGTAGTTTCTGTTCATACGGTCTTTTCAGCCATGCTTATTTTCTGAAACCGCTGAATCTCCTTTCTGTTTTTTAGTAGAGGTTCTAATTATTGCCAAGCGTCCTTGGATGTGCACTTCACTAGATAAGCATATTCAAGATCCAAATGTTATTTCACGAGTTGCAATTTTTTTTTTTTTATTGAAATCACTGGATAAGCATATTATCAGTCTCTGACTTTTTTTATTGAAATCAATGAACTTAACTGTGATTAGAATTTATGTTTTAAAAATTGAATCTTGGCATGTAATTTTTGGTGTTTTTTGTGTTTGTTAAGCAACGACCGTGAACTATTGATTTTTTTTTTTCAATGTGTATTCTTCTTATTAGCTATTTAGAGGTTTTTAATAGTCTTTTTTATGGATTTGTACAATCAGGTTAATCGACAATTTGGATCTGCTTGATATAAACCCACATGCATGATTAGAGACGTGGGTGACTGTACTCTTTAGGAGAGATGATTTAGCCCTTTCTTTACATTCCATGTTCTCAATTTTCACTACTTCTGAACAGAAATATGTGCAAATGCTGTCAGAGGGTACCTTGAAAAATATGTTTTGGATGAATCACGATTCCTTTTGTTTATTGTAGTATTTTTATCTGAATCAGGTTATAGATTTTGATGTTAATTTGGTCTTAATTATTGTAATTTTCTTAAAAGTGCAGTGTAATTAGGTGGTATCAAGAAGCAAGGAAATGGAATCAGGTAATGAGAATTTTTGAAGAAATAGCTCCTTTTTATGTTTAGCAGCATCTCATACAGCCAAAATGCATTAATTAATTAGGAACCTATCTCTCTTTATTGTTCTCATTTTTTTAAATTTTATAGGATAAAAAAAATCCCTTGGATTGTGAGTTGTGTCTCTTTTTTTTTCCTTCCTATTTTATTGAATTATGTCTCATAGAGGGGGACGAAGATGATAAGAATATTGTAAGGGATGGATTGGAGTGAAGCATGAGGGATTTGGAACTTGGAAGTTCCCTATGAGTTGGGTGTTCATGGAGCATATCCATAATTCCTAATATCTATTATTTAATTAAAAAAATATAGACACATGCCTTGTCAATAGACCCATCTCTCAAATCGAAAGACTAATGCAACACAAGGTAACCTAGATCCGAAAGCATTTCCTCATCTGGATAAATTTATCTAAAAGAAGTCCTTGGTTTTCGTTAGGACCCAACTGTATCTTCAATCAAATTAACATTGTTATTGGTCAACATTAAAAATGAGTAACACCTAATTAACAATGAAAAAGCTTCCAAGAAGGCTTCTAAATCAGTAGTAATTAAAGAACAATGCTCATTTTGTATAAACAAATCATAAGGGATTATTTTATTTATTCCTTAAAGAGAATCAACATTATATTTAATCACGATAAAAAAAATACCGAACTGATTTTATTCGCTATTAATAATGACTCTTTACCAGGTAAAACATGGCTAAAGGAAGTCTTTTCGTAAGAGTTCTAGTTTTTTTTTTTTTTAATGGTATCTTTTCATAAGAGTTAAATAGTTTGAGTGAAAGATAGTTCTATAGTGTTTAGGGTTTAGGGTTTAAAAAAGAAAGAAGAGAATTATTCTCTACAGTGCAAAATCGGTAATCAAACAAACGTCTCTAATCAGCATAAAATAACACCGATATTAGCACTGTCCTAACAAAGGAACTGCCTCTTCTCCCTTTATTCCGAAGATGATGATTTCAACTCCAAGCTTCTCAATTTTCCCTCCCTTTTTGTACATATATTTTCTTTTTGTTTTGTTTTGGCATACTTTTTTCTAACCATGGACAGGAAGCTGATCAGATCAAATAGTCAGGTACCTCTTCCACTTAACCCTTTGTTATTGTCTTTCCTCGCATGTTACATTTTCATATGTACTGCATTGCATGCATAACATCGAGGACAATGTTCATCTTAGGTTGTAGGGTGGGGACAAGCAAACCTGTCCAGTGTTAGAATTTTTACACACTTTTGCTTTCTAGAAAAAAATTTGCTTGCTAGGAATTTCTTTGTCGTTTTTGCTAAGTTTCTTTTGGTTTCAGAGAGAGAGAAAATTTTCACAATTATTTTTATGAACTGAAGATATTGAAAATCTTGGGAATTTCGAAAAAGTTGGCGAAATTAGATTTGGTTTGCCATTTTGTTTATAGAAAGGTTTTTAAAGAAAGTGCTGAATTTTGATCCCTTCACAAAAAACACAGTCGTATATATTTTCAAAAGTTTTAAATGCGAAGATATGATTTTTGACAAAAAACACGGTCGTATATATTTTCAAATTGTTTAAATGCGAAGCTATGATTTGCTTTTTTTTGACGATTTGATTGAAAATATGAAAGAAAACCATAACTTAGTTTTACTAGTTTCCTGGTTCATATGGGTGGATTTTTCCAGAAGCCAGTGAATCAATCTAGGCACATGAAAATGGCTGCCTATTGTTGGGGACCGTGAACAAAGTTACGTAAGATTTGGGTATACTCCCCAATATCTATGTAACCGAGTCTAGAAATGAAAGTTTCCGGCCTTTTGAAAAACAGTAGTGCGAAAGCCGTCATGGTCGCCTTGAGTGGAAACTTGCTTTTTTGCTAAGCCTAGGTGGACCAGATTATTCGATAGAGAATATTATATATTTTCAAAAGTTTTAAATGCGAAGCTATTATTTGCTAATTTTTTTGACGATTTGATTGAAAATATGAAAGAAAACCAAAACTTAGTTTTATTAGTTTCCTGGTTCATCTGGGTGGATTTTTCCACGTACCAGTGAATCAATTCGGGCACATGAAAAGGGCTGCCTATTGTTGGGGACCGTAGACAAAGTTACATAAGATTTGGGTATGCTCCCCAATATCTATGCAACCGAGTCTAGAAATGAAAATTTCCGGCCTTTTGAAAAACAGTAGTGCGAAAGCCATCATGGTCGCCTTGAGTGGAAACCTGCTTTTTTGCTAAGCCTAGGTGGACCGGATTATTCGATAGAGAATCATATATATTTTCAAAAGTTTTAAATGCGAAGCTATTATTTGCTAATTTTTTGGACGATTTGATTGAAAATATGAAAGAAAACCAAAACTTAGTTTTATTAGCTTCCTGGTTCATCTGGGTGGATTTTTCCACATACCAGTGAATCAATTCGGGCACATGAAAAGGGCTGCCTATTGTTGGGGACCGTAGACAAAGTTATATAAGATTTGGGTATGCTCCCCAATATTTATGTAACCGAGTCTAGAAATGAAAATTTCCGGCCTTTTGAAAAACAGTAGAGTGAAAGCCGTCATGGTCGCCTTGAGTGGAAACATGCTTTTTTGTTAAGCCTAGGTGGACCAGATTATTCAATAGAGAATATTATATATTTTCAAATGTTTTAAATGCGAAGATATTATTTGCTAATTTTTTGGATGATTTGATTGAAAATATGAAAGAAAACCAAAACTTAGTTTTATTAGTTTCCTGGTTCATCTGGGTGGATTTTTCCACATACCAGTGAATCAATTCGGGCACATGAAAAGGGCTGCCTATTGTTGGGGACCGTAGACAAAGTTACGTAAGATTTGGGTATGCTCCCCAATATCTATGCAACCGAGTCTAGAAATGAAAATTTCCGGTCTTTTGAAAAACAGTAGTGCGAAAGCCATCATGGTCGCCTTGAGTGGAAACCTGCTTTTTTGCTAAGCCTAGGTGGACCGGATTATTCGATAGAGAATCGTATATATTTTCAAAAGTTTTAAATGCGAAGCTAATATATGCTAATTTTTTGGATGATTCGATTGAAAATATAAAAGAAAACCAAAACTTAGTTTTATTAGTTTCCTGGTTCATCTGGGTGGATTTTTCCACATACTAGTGAATCAATTCGGGCACATGAAAATGGCTGCCTATTGTTGGGGACCGTGAACAAAGTTATATAAGATTTGGGTATGCTCCCCAATATTTATGTAACCGAGTCTAGAAATGAAAATTTCCGGCCTTTTGAAAAACAGTAGAGCGAAAGCCGTCATGGTCGCCTTGAGTGGAAACCTGCTTTTTTGCTAAGTCTAGGTGAACCAAATTATTCGATAGAGTCTCGTTTCCTCGAGGGTTTAGGTGGAGCATTTAACACTTATTTTTTGATGTATTCGTACTTTTTTCACCCTACACTATCCTATTTGGCATGATTTTTGAAAATTTCTTTCCAAAGATGGGATTGGCGAACCGGGTTTCAAAATTGCCTAATTTCGATTTTTCTAAAGATTTGAATATGTCTTATGATTATAAGTTTTCTTTCGAAAAATTTCTTTCATTATTTTTGGTTTTAGGTGTTATGAATTTTATGGGTGCATATTCACTGCAAACCCTCATGATGCACAACTCGTCCACTAGGGGTGACCTAAAGGGTTTAGGAGCTTGCTGTCGAGAGTGCCAGTTAATGTGGCCATTTTTTTTTTGTTTTTTTTGTTTTTTCATTTACTTTTCGCATTTCTTAGATTAGGTAAGAGTCCTACCCTAGTTCGCATTTCATTTTCGAGACTAGCAAAATGCTGGTTGGGGGTGTGATAATTTCTTAAAAATGCACATTTTCATCATTAATTTTTAGTAATTAAGGATTTATTCATCAAATCATGCTTGATTTTATTGGAAATTCAATGTTTCATGTTTTCATGCATCAAAGTTTGAATTCAAGTCAAAATTCTTTGAGAATCATATTTTTAAATGAAATCATGAATCTTTCTATTTTTAGCATGGGAAGTCAGAAATTGAGCATTACTTTTAATTCACACATGAAATGATGAATTTTCTTTTCACACATTAATTCAAGCATTGGTTCTATTGAAAAAACTTCATTGTTCAAGAGCTTTATCTCATGCCATATTGACATTATTCCATTTAGGAGTAGGTGTGAAGTACTTATTTTTCTGTAGTCTCAATCTAATAAATATTTATTGAATTTATTTAATTAATTTTATCGTTCTTTTATGGGATGTAGGGTTATGTACCGACTGTTTTCGACAATTTCAGTGCAAATGTGGTATAGGATGGAGCACTAATAATCATGGATGGTGGGATAAAATAGGTACATTGTTTATCTATTCCATGTGTTCTATCAAATTTTCCCTTTATTAATTTTTTTATTTTCTTTGGCTAGAAAAGTTTATTTTGTGCGTCTTATTTTGTGGCTCTATGAAACAGATTAAGAGGATTGCAGCATATTTAAGACCTCTAAGCTATTGTGGTGCAGACGTTTTTCTATTGGCATTCTTTCTCATCAGCAAGGCTAGCTATGAAAATGTTGAAAAGATGGTAAGCAATATCTGGTTCATTTTGAAGTACTAGAATCTTCTACTTGTTTTCTTGACAGTTTATCTTTCCCTTATTGGTGGCACATTTTTCTCTTTTCAAGTGGTTACGTGAACTGAAACATTATGTACATGGTGTTCCCATTGCCCTCATTTGGACAAAACTTGGTTGGACTTTTTCTTGCCGAGTTCAGTGTATCAACTCGTTATCACTCTCTATTGTTATTGTTGTCATGAACTGAACATCATTTGTTTTTTTTTTTTTTTTTTTTTTTTTTTTTTTGAAAATGAACTACATTTGTTATGGCTTCAAACCTCCAAGATTATCATTCATAGGCTTTGCACCTTGTTTACAGCATTTTGTTGAATTCATTTGGTTGCTTTGTTTCATCTCTTGCTAATTCCTTTACTTCTATTTCCTTATACTTTTTGCTAAGTTGAACTTTCCATTTCATTCAATTTCTTTTCATAAAAATATGACAGCTTGTGTATCTCTTTAAATTGTTTGCTTTATGACTTGTTATACTGAGCTTTGCCTCAAATACCTTCTTTGTTTGCTTAAGTTAAATCTTATTCTATCTATGTGAAAGGAAAGGTAGTAGGATTTGTTTCCTTTGATGGTTTCGCCTTGTTTTCATTATTTTTTCTGCTAAAATATGCTTTGGCTCAAATAAATACCACTAGTGTGTGGAGAAGTGGGCTCCACCTGAGGGGGAGTATTGTTAAGTATTTAGGTTGCCTATACTTTCGCCTCGAGGTTTTAATAGAATGGTTAGTAAAGGAAATTTAATATGGTATCAGAGCCAATCAGTCGCGAGTTCAAATCTCGGGAGGAACAACTCGGCATTAAAAGAAATGCATGTTGTCAAAAGTGCATCAACCGGGTTTCGCTTGAGGGGGAGTGTTGAGAAGTGGGCTCCACCCAATGGGGAGTATTGAAAAGTATTTATGCTACATCTACTAACTCCTTCAGGTTTTGATAGGAATGGTTAGCTGAAGAAAGTTAATAAAGTTATGCTTGGATTCTCACATGTAATTTAGATGCAGTTGGCAATTTTTTTTTTTAAAATAGGATTTGGTTTTATCGACTGTGTTGATGATGTAGCTCCGAAAAAACTATAGGAAAAACTGAGCAACCACAAAATCCATGTAGCTGGCCCGAACATAGTTGGGACAAGGCTTTAACGATGATGATAATGATGAGATGCTATGGATTGGGCATGTCCATAAAAGGTTAGAAATATCTCTGTAAGATCATTGAAGCTCTACAAATTGAATGGAGTAGAAGACGGGGGATACTGACAGACATTGGGTGAAGTAGTGTATAGAGATATCGGCATGTGGTGTGACGAAGAAAGGGTGGAGTGGAAGAGAAATATGCAAGGTGGATGGGATTATTCTTTTATTGGTAATGTAAATTTTTTATCCAAGAAAATAGGAGTACAGATTTGATCGTCAAGACAATGGATTCGATTCTATTTTAAGAATGGAATTAGGAATTATAGTAATTTTGATTAAATTTTGTTATTGAATGTCACATCTTTATGGGTTGATTTTATGTTATGGTTTAATGTTCTGAGATAGGAAAGAAAACATAGAAATTGGAAACTTGAGAAATAGAGTTCACTTCGAGGGAAGGAAAGGAAAGAAAAAAGAGGAAAAGAGAGATTACTGCATAACGTGGTTTTTTTAGTTTTTTTACTGAGTTCGTGTATAATCATCAAAACTCATTCATTGTCTAAAACTGTGTTGTTTTATCGAAGTTATTATTGTCATTCTTCAGCATAAAATATAAGTTCATTGGTGCACATGCTAAGTGACTATTATTGAATATAAGTTCATTGGTGCACATGCTAGATATGTCATCTTCTCCACAAGCGGGGGTCCGGCCATTGCAGATGGACACTCAAACATCTACGTCTGGTAATTACATAGCACCCCTCTTGTCCTGATGTTGTACTTAATATGGACTATGGTCCAGTCTTTCCAGTATCTCCTTTCTTTTTGCCAACACATTCTATTAAGACTTGAGAGAGAAGCAAACTACCTTGCCAACACATTCTTGGATTTCTCTGTTTTTTTATTTTTATTTTAGGGGCCTTGACAATCTGATTGAATCAATCAAAACTGGTTCAAAGTCTAAGAGAGAGATATTTTTAATTACAGATAGCATGTGGTTGCAGCAATTCGCCCACAAATCACCACCAGACCAGACATCCATGGTGCTTCTGATAAATGCTTAATGAGCTATGCATTTTGGTGGTTGCTACTTTCTATAAAATGCATGCTTCTGATAGATACTTGAATAGCTATGCATTTTGGTGGTGGCTCCCTTCTAATATGCACGCTGAGATGCTGTTATTGCTTCAGCTGGATGGAGATTTAAGCTCCCCTGCACCACCCTAACAATTTGTGGATGACAACATAAACAATTGCATAAACAAGACCACCCCAGCTGGATGACAATCTGATTTTCCTATTATTATTCTTTTATTGGTAATGTTAAGAGTGATGACTTTTTGACACTGTACTAAAAAAGAATACTAGTTCATTTTCTCATAGATTTAGCAAAGGTTATCTCTTTTCCTCTGTTTCAACCTTCACTCATCAAATTCACTTGGTAGTCTCGCTCTCCCACAAATCACATGGAACATGTAAAAGTGCATCGGTGTGTAGTTGTGTGAATTTTTTTACAGTTTGACTTGGCTAATATTACAACTCTGTTAAATGCAGTTTTAAGATGGCAAATATGAAGCAAAATAGACATTTACCTCAAATCCTGCATTGTCATACAATCTTCGTTCTCTGCATCAGCTAAAGCGCTGTATGAATATGCAGCCTCTTTGAAAAGTTCCGAAGCGTCAGGATTGTTGGAATTTTTGTCAGGGTGATACCTGTATTCATGATTTGTGAGAGAGATTATATTCATATTCAACATGAATATGGCGTTCATGTAAAGCAAAGAAAATCACAATTCACAAGCAGGAAAAAGGAAAAAAACAGATCCAACTACAAACTCTGTTTGGACTTGGTGCTCAAAGGCAACCACATGCAATCAAATACCAGCTTCAGTGCTTCAGTGCAATCAAATACCACTTCTAAGCTTAAAAATTAATTTTATTTGGATGTAATTCCCTTTAAAGTTTATACTAATCTTACTTATTTCATCTTAATAGGTTTTCGGTGCTCCTCCCGATATCCAGCGTGATGTTTGACATGGGTGGTCCAGAAAAAGTCTTTGCCCCACTTTTATAGTATGTATATATTTCTGTTTCCTTACATATTCATTGGAAACCTCAGCCATAATAACTGCAATTTAGTAACCAAGACCCATCCTCAACTAGTTAATAGACATAAGCAAGAAGAACCCTTCAATAAGGGGCCATGGTTTTATATGAACAATGAATTCCAACGCTTAATTGCCGTAAGGCTAATTTGGTACACGTCATGCGTCAGCAGCAGCTTTTAGCCCTAATGCCATTGCAGGTGGACTTTCAATTGATGCAAAATGCAATGAATTGTAGATAGGAAAATCATAGCCAAAATCTTGAATGGTTTCATGTCATGCATATTGGTTTTCATTTCATGTGTACAGGTTATATACAGGTTTTGGATAAATGATATGAATGCGTTCTCAGCTTACCAAGCAATTGATTCACTAGTTCAAGGGCTAAATGTAGTTATTTTAAAGTGGGCTTTTTGAAATCTGAATCCTAGGAACTGTAGTGTTCAATCAAGAATTCATTGCACTTACAAATGGACTGTAGTGCTGCTGCTTGTACCTTACCGCCCAACTGTTTCTTGTAAACATGGTTAGTCGTTGTGATGCCCACACAGCAACTACTGGTGCAGGTTGTATGATCTGCATTGAAATTGTTAGCACGCACGCCATCTGTTGATGTTATTCTTTGCTATCAGTGTATAATCTATAGCCAGATTTGGTCTTAGGAATTAAAAAAAACTTTTTTTTTTTTTTTAAGATTTTTTCAAGTTTCATGTTCTGCGTATATTGTTCTGCATTGCTTATTAGTTCAACCACTGATCTTCCACACTCTTGAAACATGGTTTCTCAATCTATATAGTCTCTTAGATCTCAAGAGATTTAGTGGAGTCTCTTTGATGCTCTTTTTTTGCGTCATTGAACCTTGGTTAAATTTTTGATAATAAGGATAGTTTCTACACTCTTGAAACATGGTTTTTAATTTTGAGGGATCAGCTATGAGAAGAAGAAGAGGAAGCGCCCTCCACAAGCATTGCCCATGGTCTCCCAGGTGCAAGTTATCAATGACCCACCTGCATTATGATATAATTGAGAGCTTAACACAAGAGAATTATAAGTTTCTCAATCTCCCAATGCCTGTTTGATAGCAGGTAATTGATAGGAGAACTACATGTAGGTGTCTACTTCTATAATTTGGAGATACTTGTTTACTGTTTTTTTGCCATGTAATTCAGTTCTTCCTTGATGGGACATATGTTGAGACCAGTGTGCACCTTTTTTTCTTCATGTCCAGCTAGTAGTAGAAGCAGTAGTAGTAGCAGTAGGATCAGCAGCTGTAGTGAATTATAGTAGTTAGCTTTTAAGCAATCATTGAGGAAGTGAGTACCCCTTTTAACTGGAAATCATAAACCCTAAACCTTGCAAATTGTACCAAAGAAGTAAAAGACCGTGAGTTATGGTGCTTGACTTTGGGAATCCACGGTCGTCGCGATTTGTTATGATTGGAGAATTTTCGAATACATCATTGTTGTTCTAAGTAAAGAGAATTACATGTCAATATTCTCGACGCATGAAGTTTTCTTGCTTGAGCATTCATTGAAGCTAAGGGTTTTTTTTTATATTATTTTTGTCTCAGTCAAGTTCATATGTCATTCAAACAATGAGAAACAACAACGGCCACTTATAAGTAATCGAATTTTGAATACTCTAAAAGGCACTAGATGATAAAAAAGGATAATCTTAAAAAACTCTAAATGACAAAATGGAGAGGAGTTGTTTTGTCTTTTAGTGCTTTTACCCTCAACTCCCTTTTCTTTCTCTTTCATTTGATATCACCCTTGATTTTATTTAGTTTCACCACTCACACAAAGAAGTAGACATGAATCACCAATCCTAATCATGTTCTTTGAAAAAAATTCTTTGAAAAAAATATTAGGAAAAAAAGTTCTTTGAAAAAAAATCTTCTAATCAGCAGTAGTAGTATTAGGAAAAAAATTCTTTGAAAAAAATAGTATTAGAATTGATAACCGGCTTGAAAGTAATCTTTTTGCACTCCTTTTTGCAACAAAACTTGCAGGTGTGATCATAGTAGTGTTGATGCATCCGATCCCATTAGAACTCCAAAGTGAAGCACGAATAAGACTGGGATGGATGAGCTCTCTCTCTCTCTCTCTCTCTCTCTCTTTGTGAACGTGCGCGCACCTTTTTATTTTACTTAAATGGCTTAGTCTAGATTGACTCATTTGAATATGACCCAATTTGTTTAGCCATGCCAAGCAAATTGCTAGGCAAATTCCATCGAGTCTACAAATACCTAAACCATTAAATTCAAGAAAGTTATCTGGTCTAAGAATGAAGGAAGACTCGATTGACTTGATAGTGCATATTCAAGGGCTAACATAGGCTAGTGATGAAAATAAGTCCCGAAAATCCTAGAGGATCCAACTTGATAGTGTACATTTAAGGGCTAACCTAAGCCAAGGATGAAAGTAAGTCCTTAAAAACCTATACGACCTAACTTGATAGTGCATGCTCAAGGGCTAACCCAGGCTAAGGATGAAAATAAATCTTGGGAAACTTGGAGGACCCAACTTAATAGTGCATATTCAAGGGCTAACTTAGGATAAGGATGAAAATCAGTCCTGGAAAAACAGGAGGACCCAACCTAAGTCAATAAGGTGCGGTAGAAGCTTTAGACCGTTTTTAATTTTGGATCTAGGTATTCTTTGTGGCATGAAAACTTTTTATGTTGAGCATTTTGGTATGCATTATTACGTCATTCTCCAATAACTTAAGCTTTTAGATTAAGTGGTTGTTAAGACGGAATCCGCTTAGCAAGTTTTCGAATTATGGTTTAGAATTCTAATCAGGAACACCTGCTACGCGATGTCTGAAATGAGTCAAGTTTCGGCAAAAAGAAAATGTTGTGCCATAACAAAATAAGTGATATATATTACATATCGCACCCATTAACAAATGATGCACTATAACTCACTGAGAGGTCTCGGAACATGTTAATATATTTCTACACGAGTTTGAAACCCACCATGCACTGAATGTTTGCTTGGTTGTCACAAAAGGGTGGTGACTGGTCTTGTTGTACTTGATTTCAGATCCTACCTCTGACTGATATTTTTAGTTTTACTTTTTCAGAGGTTTTTACGTGTAGGTGGTACACAATTTCAAACCCCCACCTGTCACTAATTTTTATTTTCAACTTTCTAAGAGATTTTTACATATTGGTGCTGGTGTATTTTTTGCTTTTATTAAAATCTTTCTTAACTCATAGTCACATTCCTAGAGATAAAAAGATAAATTAAAAAAAAAAAAGATTTGCCCTTAAACTTTGAACATTAAAATCTAAGCCTTCAAATTGATATACTACCTTTGTCTTTATACATCTAGGTGGGGGGCTCATTGAAACTAACTTGAGTTAGTGAACATTGTAAGCTTACAGTTATTTATCAACTTTACAGTTCTTTTTTATCAATTTAACTTTAATCTTTAAGTTAAAAGATTCAAAAAGAAGATGATTTTGCCTTTTAAAAAGATAATTTTTTTTCACTAACTCAAAACTAAACATCGCTATATTTGGATCTGTTATTTGTTATAAATAGCTCCTTTTTTTTTTTTTATATCTTTTCTAGTTTTTTTATTAGTTAAATTTTTAAAGATTTTTTAAACACTTTTTAGGATCGGTGAGGCCATATTGGCCGAGCACGGTCGGCACGGACTCGTCCCGGTCCCAATTGGTATGAAGATTGGCAATGGAATTTAAAACCATGATTCGAATCCTTGGGTAATGCTATCTAAACATTTATTAGATAAGTTTTATCTTTTTTCAGAATAAATTTTAAATGCATATTTTTCGATGCTGATTATAGGGCTGAATTGCTCCTTTTGATTGTTATTCTCTCAGTAAAGCTAGCACTAATATTCATTTATGAAAAATAGATATGGGATATTTGAGGCATTTGTCCCTCTATCTTTCTACTACTTGTACAGTGGCGGACCTAGAATTTTTTTTCATGTGGGGCGGACAATGGTCCATTGAAAAAGGCAATTTTTCTTTTGTTACACGTTCTTCACATTAACATGGCAGAAGAGAAAATGTATACCAAATTAATATAAAAAAATTACGATGGTAAACATTTAATTGTAATAAAATAAAAAGACTATAGATAATCTCCATCTAAGTAAAAGAGTTCCTTGTTTAAACAGTGTCCTAGAACTCTTACAAAGTCCATGATATTTGTTCTCTCTTGGTTGTTGCTTTTGGCTGTTGATTGAATAATTTTCCAAACTTGAAATTTGTTGCCCAAAGAAAATCCCTCCACTGAGGACCGCAAAAAGTCTAATCCTTCCTCAGTTTCCTATAAGAAATATGGAAATCTTCCTTAAACTTGTCCTCATCTTACTCTCTTTCCCAACCTTCCTCACCCAAAGAGGATCAATAATCATACTGATATTGCTTGGTGTTTATTATGAAAAGTTCATCACCAACTCACTTAAATGATTTTCCATAAAACAAAAAATAAACCACTGAAGCTCATGAAATGTCCACAGCGTAGAGATGATAGTTGCACCCAAATCCTAATCCTATTCCAAGCATGAGAAACACAACTTCAGTCCCCTTATAAAAAAAATAATATTAAGTAAGCCAACTAGGCTAACATCTCTGTGGGGACTTTCATCAAATAGTTAGTTCTCAAAACACTACAAATGTATAGGACCGACTTAGAAAGAAAGAGAAAGTAACCATTTTGAAATCCTACCAGAGAGAGCAGGGGCCAACGAAGAGGTGATCTAAAAAAGCCTGAGACAGTTTTCTTTTCTATTTAAGGTGGGGCGAGCCTTTTAAGAAATGGTAAGAAATGGGATGATGCACCAGGGGTCCATTCCACTCTTTGGGAGATTCTGGATCTGATCTGAGGCGACCGCCCCAGATGGACATAACCTGGGTCCGCCCCTGTACCTTTATAAAGACAATCTCAAGTTTGCAAACAAAGCATCAATGTTAAAGATTTTTGTTGTTGCATGAAGCAATATATGTAAATTCGGGTCTAATTCTATATGCCAAATTCAGTTATTGGTCTGGGTCTTGTACCCTTAACTTGGTTCTGGGTCCTCTTTTAGAAATTAGGGTTTGTGTCCCATATACTATGGGCACAACTCTAATCTAGCTTGTTGCAACCCCCAACCTAGGCCAAATGTGGAGATCTCAAACTTGCACATGCCTGTCTATTGATTGCCAACGGAGTTTGATCATTGTTGGTATAAGCACCGGTCTATATGTTGCCAATGTGATTGGAAAATGTAATGACCAGAGACCTAGCACTTCAGGCTTTGGAAATATCCCATTCACCGCGAAGTAGCATAAACCGGGAACACTAGTAGTGGAATACACATCAATAATTTTAAATACCGGTAGAAAACTGAATCATCCTTGATGCACGTAATGCTGACCTAAAACTTGAGGTGTTTTTTTTCATTTTGGTAACCCAGCCATGGGGGCTGTGACCCAATTAAAAGCTCGCACACACATACACGAAAATAGCCAACTCAAGTGCGAAAGGAGCCCGCACAAGCGGGAAGAAAGCAAACTCAGAGGAGTATTGATTTGAGACATCCAACAACACTAGTGGTGTTGGGCCAAGGGCCTTAGGTCATGGCATGGCATGGCACTACCCAAAGTCTTGGCCGTGCCACGTTGGGCCTGGGTGCCTAGGCCGCGGCACTATCCGAAGCACAGCTTTATGATATCATGTATTAGCATGATCACCTCGAATCGTCCGTTGCATGCTCCCAGCCATAACACGTCTTCTCGTTTAATATGTCCCCATAACTCCATTGTGGGCCGCACATAAGATAATCCAAATCCTCTAAGAAATTTGTTTATCTCATCCAAAGATATATCCTCAAATAGCAGTTCACATATGGGAATCTGTTCATCTCGTTAATTTTTTTGGAGTTTTTCATATATACCTCCTAAGGTTTCTAGGATTTGCAAATAGATCCCTTTGGTTTTATTATTTATAAATAGGCCATACTTTTCATTTTAATACCTTCTATGCCCCAGAATCAGAGCAGTCTTGATTTGAGACATCAACTGCCAGCCATATGAGATAATCACCAAAGGTGCAAGTTTTAGAATTCCTCGTGTTCCAATCGAATGACGCTCTGTTTGGGTAGGACCCACTGTTCACATGTTCAATTTTGCACACGAAATTCACTGTTCGGTTGCTGGCCATCCACGCACTTCACTCATTCTTTGGATATGCTTTCCATGCTGCAGTCTGTTCCCTGCCCTTACCATGAATTAGTATCAAACTGAATTTCTGTTGGGATAATCTTAAAAAAACTCTAAATGACAAAATGATCAGTTTGTTTTTGGCTGCTTTATCATTTTGGAAGCATTTTTTTTTCTTTGTTTGATATCATGTTGATTAATGTAATTAAACATGCATGAAATAATGATTTTTGTGATTTAATTTGCTAACTTGGTACTAATCATGTTCTTTGAAAAAAATAGCAGGAAAAAAAAAATATTTGAAAAAAAATCTTCGAATCAGCAGTAGTAGTATTAGGAAAAAAAATTCTTTGAAAAAAATAGTATTAGAATTGATAACCGCCTTGAAAGTAATCTTTTTGCACTCCTTTATGCAACAAAACTTGCAGGTATGATCATAGTAGTGTTGATGCATCCGATTCCATTAGAACTCCAAAGTGAAGCATGAATAACACTGGGATGGATGAGCTCTCTCTCTCTCTCTCTCTCTCTGAACGTGCGCGCACCTTTTTATTTTACTTAAATGGCTTAGTCTAGATTGACTCATTTGAATATGACCCAATTTGTTTTGCCATGCCTGGCAAATTCCATCGAGTCTACAAGTACCTAAACCATTAAATTCAAGAAAGTTATCTGGTCTAAGAATGAAGGAAAGACTCGATTGACTTGATAGTGCATATTCAAGGGGCTAACATAGGCTAGTGATGAAAATAAGTCCCGAAAATCCTAGAGGATCCAACTTGATAGTGTATATTTAAGGGCTAACCTAAGCTAAGGATGAAAGTCCGTCCTTAAAAACCTATAGGACCTAACTTGATAGTGCATGCTCAAGGGCTAACCCAAGCTAAGGATGAAAATAAATCTTGGAAAACTCGGAGGACCCAACTTAATAGTTCATATTCAAGGGCTAACTTAGGATAAGGATGAAAATTAGTCCTGGAAAAACAGGAGGACCCAACCTAAGCCAATAAGGTGCGGTGGAAGCTTTAGAGCGTTTTTCATTTTGGATCTAGGTATTTTTTGTGGCATGAAAACTATTTATGTTGAGCATTTTGGTATGCATTGTTACATCATTCTCCAACAACTTAAGTTTTTAGATTAAGTGGTTGTTAAGACGGAATCCGCTTAGCAGGTTAAGTTTTCGAATTATGGTTTAAAATTCTAGTCGGGAACACCCGCTACGGCCATGTCTGAAACGAGTCAAGTTTCGGCACAAATAAAATGTTGCGCCATAACAAAATAATTGATTTGTATTATATATCGCACCCATTAACAAATGATGCACTATAGCTCACTGAGAGGTCTCGGAACGTGTTATTGATTGTTATTCTCCCTCAGTAAAGCTAGCGCTAATATTCATTTATGAAATATAGATATGGGATATTTAAGGCATTTGTCCCTCAATCTTTCTACTACCTGTAGAAAGACAACCTGAAGTCTGCAAACAAAGCATCAATGTTGCAAGAAGCAATATATGTAAATTCGGGTCTAATTCTATATGCCAAATTCAGTTATTGGTCTGGGTGTTGTACCCTAAACTTGGTTCTGGGTCCTCTTTTAGAAATTAGGCTTTGTGTCCCGTGTACTCTGGGCACAACTCTAATCTAGCTTGTTGCAACCCCCAACCTAGGCCCAATGTGGAGATCTCAAATTTGCACATGCCTGTCTATTGATTGCCAATGGAGTTTGATCATTGTTGGTATAAGCACCAATCTATATGTTCCCAATGTGATTGGAAAATGTAATGACCAAAGACCTAGCACTTCAGGCTTTGGAAATATCCCATTCACCGCGAAGTAGCATAAACCGGGAACACTAGTAGTGGAATACACATCAATCATTTTAAATACCGGTAGAAAACTGAATCATCCTAGATGCACGTAATGCTGACCTCAAACTTGACGTGTTTTTTTCATTTTGGTAACCCAGCCAAGGAGGCTGGGACCCAATTAAAAGCTCACACACACACACGAAAATAGCCAACTCAAGTGGGAAAGGAGACCGCACATGCGGGAAGAAAGCAAACTCAGAGGAGTATTGATTTGAGACATCCAACAACACTAGCGGTGTTGGGCCAAGGGCCCTGGGTCGTGGCATGGCATGGCACTACCCAAAGTCTTGGCCGTGCCACGTTGGGCCTAGGTGCCTGGGCCGCGGCACTATCCGAAGCATAGCTTTATTATATCATGTATTAGCATGATCACCTCGAATCATCTGTTGCATGCTCCCAGCCATAACACGTCTTCTCGTTTAATATGTCCCCATAACTCCATTGTGGGCCGCACATAAGATAATCCAAATCCTCTAAGAAATTTGTTTATCTCATCCAATGATATATCCTCAAATAGCAGTTCACATATGGGAATCTGTTCATCTCGTTAATTTTTTTGGAGTTTTTCATATATACCTGCTAAGGTTTCTAGGATTTGCAAATAGGACCCTTTGGTTTTATTATTTATAAATAGGCCATACTTTTCATTTTAATACCTTATATGCCCCCGAATCAGAGCTCTTGATTCGAGACAGCAACTCCCAGCCATATGAGATAATCACCAAAGGTGCAAGTTTTAATCATGATGGGGCTGGTTACATGAAGACAAGGCGTGGAAGTTTTTTTATTTTAGTAAGAAACAATGTAAGAGAAAATTGAAAAAGATCGGTCCATCCCTTGCTTGGCGAACTAATTTGTGAAGCTATTGGTTGCCCGCCCAACATGATGGAAATCCATTTATATATATATATATATATATATATATATATATATATGAAAGAGAAATTGATTTTGACCCTATGATAATTACTCCATTTATTGTCATTATAGTTGTAGACCCAGCTAATCATGAAGCAAATAATAATATACATTTTGCTCCATTAACTCACACTTCATGCATTTTCTTTTGGTAAGGTAGGTATACGAGCAAAGTTGGACGCCATTAACAGTTCTATCATTTAAACTCATTTTAGTTTATGTAAGGTAGCTATTCTTTATTTTCTTTTAGATGAATTTGATATATATAATTTAAAAAATGAGTAAAGCTTAAGATTTCAAATTTTCTGGATTCACATGACATTATGTTTTTTCCTAATTTCCTACATTAAAATATGACATTGTCGGGATTCATATTTCTACAATTTAAAAATTATTTTTATGCATTTTACATTTAAATAGAGCTACTTTTTTTTAATAATAGCAACACATATCAAAATTTATAAAATCTTAAAGAACATAATGATTTTTAAATATATTTTTGAAAATTAATTATATGATTTTACATTATAGTGACTTATTAAAAGATGAGATGAAAATTAATTATACGATTTTACATTTTTGAAAACATGTTTTTTCTCCGACTGTTTGTCTTAAAATTAATTAAAATTTAATTGTAGCTTATATAATTTTATAGCACTACTTACTTTTTGAAAACGGTTCAGTTCATTCAGATGTGTGACAATCCTTATGATTCGTGACTATTAGTGGGTTCCATATTGGTTGCTAGGTTTGGATGGGTTGATAGTTGGGCCCGCAAAGGGGGAAGTGGGCTGCAAGGAGTGCCACCTTAGCAACCCAATCATTCTCCTCTCGAATAAATATGGAGAAAAAACATAGAGTGCTTTAAGGTGCTATTTCATACAATTATTCTCTCTCAACACCATTTATCTTCCATCCTCTCAAGATTGTCATCTTTTTATTTTAATATTTGGGGCCCACCTTTCTACAATTCATACTAATAAAATTTTCATTAAATATATCATTTTTTTTTTTTTTTTAGTTTCCAAATACAGCTCTACTCTGTTCAAAGATTGTCATATGTGAACGAAAATCAAACCCAACTTTCTGGTAAACCACCTTATGAATGGGCTTGCGATAAAAATATTTTAAGGTTGGAGTTTTTTTGTTGAATCTTATAGGCATCATTTTCGAATCTGATTATATAGACATATGACCCTATGTTTGGCCCATCATAAATTGCATTTCCGAGGGTCCACATGGACTCATAATTAAGAGATATATATATATATATATATATTGATTCAAGGTGAGCCAATTATTACTGGGATCAAATAACACTAGCATGTGGTTTTAAAGCATAATTATTAATTTCGTTTCGTTTCGACCAAAATGGCCGAAATTTTTTGTTTCGGTCAAGAGGCCGAAACGAAATCTCAGTCAAAACTTTTCGGTTTGAATTTCGGTTAATCTCTGCCGAAATTCAAGATTTCGGCCGATTTCAGCCGAGATGTGACTTTTTCGGCCGAAATGAAATTTTACATATTTTTTTTATACTTTTTTTACACATATATATTTTGTATTTCTTATATTTTCGCAAAATATAATTCCAAAAAATTACTATAATGGATTAAATCTATATTTATTACTTTTTCTAGTTTTTTACATTTATATGTATATATATTATGTTATATTTTCCCCTAAATGTAATTCCAAAAAATCTTGCCAAAATCCCGAATCGGCCGAAGCTTTTCATTTTGCAGGCCAGAGTGAAATGAGGTCCGAAACGATATTAACAACTATTTTATAAAGTCTCATAATTTATGGCTTTTAAAGTTAAGATGTTTATACATTTTTAAAAAAATCTAGAGCTAAAAAATGGTTTAATTAGTTACTAACAAAATTCGCTTCTCTATATCTTCTTTAGTAATTATTGCTGTTATTATTATTTTTATGTTGTCGTTGAATGAATTTTTTTTAGGTTTATCTTTGTAATAGTTTATTGTTGATGTTGACCACTTGTATTTGTGATTGAAGATGTGTTGACAGTTTTTATATAAATATGCATGAATATATGCTTATATGTTTATAATTAATTTTGATATCTCATAAATTCAAAATCGGGGCGTTGTTGCTAGTTATATATTAAAGTAATAGGAAAGGTCAACTGATGGATTATATGCCTACTTAATCTCCATGGCTTTCTTATCAATACGTTGGGCCCATTGAAAATTGATTTTTTGTTACCTTTTTTCTTTTTCTTTTTCCAAGTTCTTTATTTTTTTTTGTTTTTTATATTAATAATTTTCATATTATTGTGTGATGTGGTTAGATTGATCATAGAATTTTAAAAATGATAAAAAAAAAATGCCACTTCATGTTATTCCATGATCTCTTCCTGCCCTTTCATTTTTTATTTACCCATTAGTGGAGCCCAACCTTGATTTTCATGATAGATGGGCCCATAATGGGTGAAGACAGGAGATGAAAATGGTCAATCATGTTAGATCCAAGCTGCTAAAATCCGAGGTCCACTGATGGATCATAGCCTACTTCATGATCTATGTAGTAGTTTTTATTTTTCTTATTTCTTATTTTACTTTTTAATTGAGACTAAATTCAATAGCAATTCTTTTGAATTAGCTTAATCTAATTTAGATATTCCTTTTTAATGCATTATGATAATTATATAAAAATATAGTTGTGCCCTAAAATTATTCTTTACCTCACATTAGATATATTAAATAATAATATTCAAATTAATGAAGTATTTATTACGAGCCGGGGCCTTTGTTGTGAGTTTAATTTGTAGGGGCTTTAATTTATTTTTAACTTAACTTTGATATGAGATTGCATATGCAAAAGAAAAGTATTTGATGGGCCACCAAGATAAAAATCGCATCATATATATATATATATATTTTAAATTAATTTAAAAGTCGCGTGTGTCAGCTGCCAATTTTCCGCGCATTGCTAACTGGCTCTCTCATAATTCTCGGCGTCAAAAGAGTATTTACAGTCGGTTGCTTTTCCTTCACGTCAGAAAGTACTTACGTCTTTACTCTTTGAGCCGTGCTACTTGTCCCGGGACTTGGACCGACCCCCGGGACAAAAGTCCCAGGACAAGAAGCATTTTTGTTACTCCTCTCTCATGTTTTGATGTTGTATACGACAAAAATACGAGCCCGATTATCTTCGTTTACATCATCGCAAGCGCAAACTTCTCTTTTCTTGAAGATCAAACAACACTAACCAGACTCCATCGTTTTCTCAACTAAAAAAACTCAAGATCCATCTAGGCCAACATACAAATATCACACATAAAAGGCCCCCCTAAGCCGAGCACCACTGCTCAAGATAAGGTGAGGACACTTTCTTGTGGGGCCCACTTGGAGATGGGACAGGTTTCAATCACCACCCACCTATGCGTGTTTGGTGCTGGTGCAGGAGGCTCAATTCATTATCCTGGCCATTTAATCAACAGCCGACAAGTTTTTACAGTCTAAAAAAAGTACACGGTCGATCCGACGGTTCAACCCATTCAGATGGATGCAAAACCTGATAATTGGCGACTTTTATGATCTAATAAGATGGATCATAAAGTAGGCTCCACCAGTTTCCATGTAAAAGATGTCAAAGTGTCACATAAACCATGTCGAAGTGTCATTGTATTGGAGAGATGGATCATTCATGGAACTACCGCGGCAGTGATCATCAGTAGAATTACATCATTGGGCTCACGCGACTCACCTCATGAGCAGCTTGAAATCACCGTCTCCCCGTATGGTTTTGACTAAGCCCTCATCAACCCGGGCCCGTTTGGTAATTTTACTTTTAAAATCAAGTGAAATGAAGTAAAGTAAAGCATCAAATCAACAGAGAATAAAATATAAGTGGGTTATGATGATATTTTATTTTGAGTTGCTTGGTATTGAATCTTTTTTACTTTTTGTATAGAAAAGTGGAGTTATTTTTTTTTTTAGTGAATAAAGGTGGTTGCCTTTTTGCTTTTGAGGTTCTTACAGGAAAAAACACTTTATGTAGTCACTATAACAAACAGAGAACATTAGACAAACATGCACCTAATAGGGAATCCATATAGAATTCCTAACTTTTTTTACCAATTTTTTTTTTTTTATGGTTGAATTTGACCTTCAGTTTCAGCGCTGGAGGTCAAATTTGACCTGGTAAGTGACAGCCGAGTGTCGCATTCGACCGGAATTATACATGAGTTTTCCTGACTCTAGGTATTGAGAGGGCGGTCTTCTAATTGGAAACTAACACCTGCGTCGAATTTGACCATGAAGAGCACGAAGGCAAGTCGAATGCGATGCTGCAAATTAAAATGTGTTGTCTGTGCTTTCATCCCAGCGTCGAATGCGACCCTCAGTTGTCACTTAGCAGGTCGAATTCGACCTCCAGCGCTGAAACTGAAGGTCGAATTCTACCACACAAAAAAAATGGTAAAAAAAAGTTAGGAATCCTATACGGATATCCTGTTAGGTACATGTTTACCTGTTGTTCCATGTTCGGTATACTAACCACATAAATTATTTTTTCCGGTAAAAACCTCTTTACTTTTTTAAAAAAGAGGTTTTTACTGAAAAATACACTTTATGTGATCAGTACATTGAACAGTAAACATTATAAGGAAAACATGCACCTAATAGGGATTCCGTACAAGATTCCTAATTCTTTTTTACCATTTTTTTTTTTGCCGAACTCGACCTTCAGTTTCAGCGGTGGAGGTCATATTCGACCTCGAGATAGAAAGTGGCCCTAATACATTTTAGTTCCCTGCATCGAATTCGACCTTGTAAGAAACACCTGAAGGTCACATTCGACCGAAAATGTACATGAGTTTTTCTGACTTTATGATAGTCAAATCGCTGTGGCTTGGCTTCGTCTTTGGTAGGTTCCTTTCTCTTACGTTTTCTTTGGTCTTGTTTTTTCTTATTCTCTTGTCTCTTTTTTCTTTTTTCTTTTTACTTGAGTTTCAGTTTGGGTATGATGAAGAAGAAGAGATGTTGGGATTGAATAAGGCTGGGGATTTGTTGTTTGGGAGGAGTGGGAAAGTTCTTCAGTTTGGGTGGAGGTGTTTATGGTTTGGATTTGTAGCAGATTTCGTGTTTGATTATGGTTAGTGGGGTTAAGGACGATGGGTGTAGTTCAGTGAGGGGTTTGAGAATAGGCCTTGATTGAGTTTGTTTGAGGTCTCATGGGTTGGTTTGGTTTTAGGGCTTGAGGGTTTCAAATTTTTTTATGGTGTGGTGCGAACCTTCCTTCCACGAACGAACCTCTGTGGTGTCGTGTGAACTCAAATTAAAATTCAAATCGTTAATTTTAAGTCATTTTTCTATTTTCTATCTTACCCATAGATTCCTGGAATTTTGTATTGAGGAATTCTATGCTTTTGCCTATAGGAGGCTTGAGATTTACCCATGATGTCACAAAAGCGTTTCCATGGACCCCATTTTTGTTTTTGAACAGTTTCCATGGACGTTGGTCGCGCACTAGTTAGAAATATTGCTTGTGGTGTCAAAGAGTATAAGGATATTACTATGCCATTGCTAGACCAACAACCACTACAGAACCCCCCGTTAATCTGCATCTGGTGTGTGTCATTTTTTTATTTTCCTTAACTAAGATACTCATGTATGATATTTTTTTTCCTCTAATTGGCCCAGTGGCCAAGAGATATTGAATAAACCTGCCCACCCACGGATTGATCCTGGGTGGAACTATGGGAGCGAGTACACAACTGTGATTCCCATGATATATGACGACAAGCTGAAAAACTCATGTACTGCCCTCCCAGTACTTAAAGTCAGAAAAACTCATGTATATTTTCGGTCGAATGCGACCTTCGGGTGTTTTTTACAAGGTCAAATTCGACGCAAGAAACTAAAATGTATTAGGGTCACTTTCTATCTCAGAGTCGAATTCGACCTCTAGCGCTGAAACTAAAGGTTGAATTCGACCACAAAAAAAAAAAAAAAAAAAAAAAAAAATGGTAAAAAAAACAAGGAATCCTATAGGATTCCTTGTTAGGTGTATGTTTGGCTAATATTTACTATTTGGTGTATTGACCACATAAAGTGTATTTTTCGGTAAAAATCTCTTTTAAAAAAGATGGAGGAAATTTTGAATTAAAGTGCTTTTGATGTGACTTCTTGTCTGAAAAATGAAGGCTTTACTTAACCTTTTACTATTCTAGTAAAGTGACAATGGAAACCTACAAAATGAGGGCTTTGGTTTCATAAAAAGTCCAAGGGTCAAACTTGGACAATACTAGACCTAATTCGGCCTTCTTATTTCTTTTATTTATATATGTAGATTTATCTGAGCATATATATGTATATATATATATATATATTTATACACGGAAATATTCAAGTGAGAACTACTTCTCACCAATTATATGAGAACTTTTTTGTGGGGCCTAAATGTGGGTCCCATTTGAGGATGGGACCAGGGGGATGGAAAGATCTATGTGGGACCACCCCAAATATCAAGTTTGACATAAAACTCATGCCCCTAACCCTTTCATCCGTGTATCACAAGTTTAATGGCCTCATATTCAAAAAAGGATTCAACATTCGATCCAATGGTTCAGTTCATTCGGATCTGTGCCAATCCTTGGAATAAGTGACTATCAAGGGAGGGCCCTATTTGTGCATGGTTTGGATGGGTTGCTAGGTGGGCCCCACAAAAAAGTTCTTATGTAAAAGGTGAGAAGTAGTTCTCACCTTAATATTCCGATATATATAAGGGGGGGCCTATTTATTAAGTATGATTCTTATGTGGTTTTTATGTAAATAAGTCACGTATGATTCCCATGTTTTTTTTTTTTACATGTCATTGTTGTATATGTAGGTGGATTTATTTAAAAATATTTGTGTGGATTGATTTTAGCACATATATAGGTTTTTATTTGAGCATGATTCTTATGCGGGTTCTTATTAGCATGGGATTGCCTCTTTAGATACTGGGTCTAATGTTTAGACTCATATTCAAAATCAACCCTAATGGCCTACTTCTTGGATGGCCTACACCAAAAAACGAAGTGTTATAAAATCCAATGGCATGTTGTCAAGGGAATTACAAGGGATTTTTATTCCTTTTTAAAGTTAATATCCATTTTTTGTTGGGTATTTAATTCATCAGAATTCAATGAACTACATTCTATCAAGGGCCTTAAACTGATGAGTCAAAAGATAAGATTGTCAATATTATCAAATATTCTTCTCTTGGGTTGCCTCGCCATCACCTTAAATCAAATTTAGGTGAAGCAGAATTTTAGTTACTGCCATGTTGCTTATCATATTGCATTGATTGTCTCAAGCTTGAATATTAAAAATAATTAACATCAAATTTATACTTTGTACCTAGTTGCAGTGTAGAAAAGAATTTAAAAATTGATCTTCTTCTCTTAATACAAGCTCTGCTCTGCCTAGGGTTATGAAGGCTAATTAAGGGACTAGGTAGTGTAGGCCCTCTAAAGACTTTGGCATGCCTCAGATCCAGTCCGCATATGTTGAAGGCAGGGCTTGGACAACCTCAGGCCTAATCCTTTGTCGAACCTAATTCCAAGACAAATTTGACTTTAATAAGAGATGAGTCTATAAATAAGGTCCTCACAAGCACGAAAGCCTAGACACAAGGGTTAAGTCTCATACAAATTGAAAAATAAGTTGAGGGGTTGTTTGTTTCACCCCATTTAAGTATGTAAACACCCCACATGTGAAATGTTTGACAACATTTAATGTTTGTTTGCAGGATTTACACACCAAATCACATGTGGTTTTGGTGTGTAAATAATGTGCAAAAGGGGTTGCACATTTTCACACCTTAGAAGGTGTGAAATGGAATCACACCCGTTTTCGGTTCTGCGGTGCTACAGTTCCAATTCACTTAGGATGCAATTTATTTATTTATTTATTTACTATAGTGGCTCGTACATCATGATCTAAATCGTCAGTCGTGTTAGGAAGTGAGAAATGCTATCAGCCTTTGCCTCTTTGATGTCATAGTTTCCTACATTCATATCAGCTACAATATAAAAAAAAAAAAAAAAAAAGGAAAGCCATAATTTTATAAATTCATCCCAACCGATAAAAAATTCATAAGTTCCTAAATCCATTCAACTCACAGTAAAAAAGAAAAAGAAAAGGAAAAAGAAAAAGATCGAGAAAGACCACAAGTTCCTACATTCATTCCATCCCATAATAAAAAAAAATCAAAAGTTTATTCATTCATTCCATTCCATAATAAAAAAGAAAATCATAAAGTTCCTACATTTATTTCATCTCACAATAAAAAAGAAAGCCAAGTTCATATATTTATTCCATTCCACATCATAAAAAATAGGTTCTTACATTCATTCTGTATTCCTAAAAAAAAAGGCTACAAAAGTGATGAGTCATAAGTTTTTACATTCATCCCACAATATTCAAATAAAACTTATCAAGTAGCCCATGTTTCAGTATCGTACTCACCCAATAGAGGTGAGCATCATTACTCTTGAACGACATGAAAATGTTTTTATTATCATAATCCTTAAATGCCCTTGTTTTAAATAAGAAAAAAAAAAAAAAAAAAAACCAACTTTGTGGTCTCTTGGATATTTGGTATTTGTTTTAAAGTAGAAATATACATTCCCGTGTGGTAGGATCTTGCTTCATCTCTTCCACTTTCCTCTCTTTCTCTTTTATCTCTTTTTCTTTCATTTTTTTCTCTTTCCTCTCTTCGTCTCTTCTTCAAGTATAATGACTACATGCTCAAAATTTTCATCGAACTTACTATTCTTTATATTCTTCCTACTTTGTGAAGGACCAGGTCATTTTCTCCATACATTTGCCATTAGCTCTTCCATTCCGACATCCTCAAAAGTCTCCTGCTGAACATCATTCTAGGTATTGCCTATATCAAGTAATGGAGAGGGCATTTGCATACCCAAGTCTTTTAAAAAAGAACCTAAAGACAACATCCTAGCATCTTCTCCGCTAGTTTGGGTTCCACCAAATAAAATTATTGTTTCATTGGGAAATGACAAAAGCCTAGTCCTACATATCTGTGTCTGGGTGTCCCTACATTAGATGGTATAAATTTGGTTATTATAAGAGACAATTTTACATACTACAAAGTTCTACAAAATGTAAAAAATATATTACCTTTAGATATTTGTCCCATATCTTGGGGTTCCGTTGTAATTGTCTAAGTTGCTTCGTTATGTCTTACACCGGTTTGTCCACATAATGTTGTTCAAGCTTGTATTGTTTTCTCATTAGATCCCATTGATTCTCTAATTGCTTTTGTCCGTATAATATCCCGGTTTTCACCTTAATAATTTTTGTTCATAATTGTGCTTTAAAGTTTGACGTTGGTCTTCCATCTTGCAATACTTCTTCAATCTATAGATTTAAGAAAATCTTATTCATATTTTCCGACCAAACAACTCTACTTGTCTTAGCTTTTTCCTTACCCTTATAAGACCGAGCCATTCTTTCGATCATCTAAGCTTCCATAAAAAAACTGTGTTTAGTAGTCATGTGATTTCACAATTATTCCAAACTAGTCAAACATTCAAACAGAGACCTCAATATGGTAAAGTAGAGCCTTCGTGTTGGGCTTTCGTGTCGGGCTTCTAATTTGTTGTGCTTCCATTTTTAGGGTTTTAGGCTAAAAAGATTTAAAGATACACATAGAAGAGTATGTCATACAGATTTAAGTGGTTCAGTCAACTATTTAAGGTTTTTCAATGGGATTACCTTTGAAATCTTTACAATTTATGTAGATAATAATAATAAAAAAAAAGTAGAAGACTAAAATTAGAGGGGTAAAACGATCAAAACACACATAAATATGACCAATTTGCACAGTTTGTTGTGTCATACCGTGTCGTGCCGCTTGGCGGGCCGTGCCTCATTCATGCCCATGGGCCTAGGGACTCATGCTCAGCACGATACATGTCTATGGGCTGTGCTAGCTGTGTCGTGTTGTGCCTGGGCACGTTGACTATCGTATTGGGGGCTGCACAACCCATTTGAAATCTTCTAACTATATTTAAAAAAACCAACTGTATAGTTGCTCCCTTAGCATTTAGAAATGATATGTTTATTTGCTAGAATTTTGAATTACAATTACATAAAAAGTCACAAATATCTTTATTCTTCCTTGGCATTTACAAATGCTTCTCTGGCCATGAGGATTTTGGGATTCCATGCGAGGGATAAGGAGATAAGAATTCTTTAGACTTGTGACACTCTCATATACAATGCTATCCCATATTCTAGAATAACAAGTATAAAAAATCAAATGTGTGAAATACCTCAATTTAAATTTCATAATTGATCATTGCAAAGAAGATGAATACAAATGAAGGAAACGATTGATAAACATTGGTAACTATGGGCCACACTCTCTTATCTTTCTCAAATTTCACCAAGATCTTCCTGGGCATTGAGATCCTCTTTCATAACTACTACATTCAGAGAGAGAGAGAGAGAGAGAGAGAGAGAGAGCACAAGTCCCCCAAAATATCAATTAAAAAAATGAGAAGGGTAGAGAGAATGAGAAAGGTACTCCACTTTCTTCTCTCCTTAAAGAACCTACACAAATCAATTTGCAAATAGAATAAAGATTCCCCAAATTCAATACATAATATGGTTGAAAGTAGATGGGCCTTCCATGTAAGAATTTCAAAATTTTTGACCCACTTAACACTGGGATTTGACATCCAAATCTCATTCGAACTAACCCTAGGATCTAAAATCCTTTTCTAAGTGTATTAAAATCCCAGATCTAATAACAAGAAGAACTGATCTGAACATATAACCACTAGATCCACAAAAGACTGGTGAGATCTATACCTGAGGAGCTCTGTTGTGCTCAAATTGAGTCCTTGATATTCTGTCTCTGCAAATCCTTTTTGCAGATGCGATCTTCTAGACCTTGCAGCCTTCCACACTATGATCCAAAGATCTTCTCAAAAGGAATGGTGGAACCACAATTGAAAAGTTGTTTTTCTAGGAACTCAACCAGAGATCAAGAGAAGAGAAGAGAGGGGAGCAGAACTCCAAGAAAAACATCCAACAATGTTTTAGATGTCAAACCCTCTAAGGTTTTTATAATTGCACACTCCTCTTTCTCTTATGAGTCCTAATACATGTATATATATATATATATATATATATATATCTATTAGCGTTAGCATGAGGACGGCTAGGGATTCCTTTGATCTGGTTCTAACTGATGCATCTAGACCCCACATCTTATGCAACATCCTGATCAACAATTAATTATAAATAACCTCACTATATAAATATAATTGCACTCCAATCCTAGGAATTGCACATAAAGACCCTAAACTTTTCAAAAACTGCAAACAAGCCCCTCCATCAATTATTTCCATGGATCCATTGGTAATCAATTAAACTATCTAACCAATGTGGACCCACCTCTTATTATCCTTGTAGCCCAATTAATTACATCAATCATCGATACCATCTGATTAGCTCTTAATCAGAACGGGTGCACTTACTGACAATTAATTCCATTAATCAGTACAAATGGATATTTCTCTTAAAGAGGACAGATTCCTTCTTAAGAATATATGTTCCCACAGTTCCAATACTATTTGTCCAAGATATCGAAATGTTAAGCTACAGTTGGCCTCACTCATTGGTAAGTCAAAATAAATGCACATTATAAACTTGAGTTCATTAATCTTTTAGGATTAAGAGCTTATTGCTTGGAAATTATGAGAGCGTTCCTTAATTAAAGACATTATTTCATATAAGGTGCTACTTATAGTCCTTCAGTACATCCAATGTACTGGCACATCAATCCGGAGTCTCTCACTCCCATGGTTGAGACAAACCACTCTATCTCATAGTAACTACAGTGCTACAACCTTTCAGATGAGATTTCCAGTCTCATCAATTAAGATAATAAATAAAATTATTTATGTCATCTACTAGATTGAGGACATACAATCTAACAAATACATCCAGGCAGGTCCAAGTGCATCTTTGATTGGTTGTTCTTGGTAGTTAATTCACTAACCTCATGAGCAAGCCCAATTGCACAAGAGTAAGCAACGTCTATTTAAGACATCTCTAAACACAAAATAATTTCATCTGTGATTCCGAATTGAAAACCCTAGACGAGGGAAGCTCGTGAAAATTATTTGAATTTATACCCGAAAAGAGACACAAGTGTTTGGAGATGAGGAGATTTCGAGAGCCATCCAGAGACGTTTGAATCGTTATTATATTGTGTGGCGAAGAAGATCGAAAGAAGAGATAGAGGCCTTTTCTCATTCGTTGGAAGAGATGAGAGCTTTTAATGTGGGATATGTGGAAGGCCCAAATAGGTATATGAAACCCTATCAAAACCATTACTTAGGCGATGTGGGATATGAGACTTTCCCAACATTTCAACTGGTAAAGAAGAGAACAAAGTTGAGAAAATGACCCCTTATCTGTCGGTAAACTTGTCATTACAAAAATAACATAAGAGCAGGCTCGTCCAAATAAAATGCCAGGTTGTCTTTCCACCTCAGACCAATCGATCTATTTCAATTCTCTCACTTTATAGCTATTTTTGAAACATGCGTATTTCATCTTAACATTGATTGAAACGGATGCCCAGAAAAATGTTCCCAAATGAGTTGTCGGCGTTTCAAAATATTTTGAGTGAAATAGAGGCAACGAATAGACTTGCTAAACAACCCCTTAGTTGTAATTTTAGACCCAACCTTGCCTTTCTATGCTTAGTGATCGGTGTGGCCCACCAAGTCCTCTCTTTTATTTCAAAACCCCTTAGGGCATTTGGGTCTTTTTAAAAACGATGTGCAACAAAGGTCACAATGGAAGGCTTTTTTTTTTTTCGCCGATTGTCCTTAAATGAACGCTTCATGAAAAATTTACTCTAATTTGAAAACTTTGGATTTTCATAGGGAATTGATATATGCTTATCTCTAATTACTTTTTGCACAGCAGACCATGGGACCCCTCTGGGACATTTTCAAAATACCCCCGTCTCCTCCTTCTCCCTGCTCTGTGCACAACTCCCCGGTCTCCCACCTCCGCCCGCCCTCTCCCTCCCTCCCTTTCCCGTCTCTCTCCCTCTCATTCTCCCTATGTCTCTCCCTCTCGTTCCTTCTCCTTCTCCCTTCTTCTCTCCCTCTCATTCTCCCTGTCCTTCTTCCTCACTTGCCACCCAACTCCGCCCCGGCGCCCACCATTACCCATGCCATTGTCTTGTTCGGCCATAAAATACTCATTTGCTCGGTCTTGCGTGGCCGAACATGAGAGGGACGACGACTGGGGGGGGGGGGGGAGTTGGAGATGGCGCGGGCAGTGGTGAGTGTCGGGCGGAGTTGGGCAGCGAGAAAAGGGAGAAAGATAGGAAGAAGGAGAGAGAGAGAGATGGAGGGAGAATGAGAGAGACTGGAGAAGGAGGGCGAGGGAGAGAGACAGAGAGGGGGAGTAATAGGGAGAAGGAGAAGGAGAGGGAGGGGAGGGTGGGCGGAGGTGGGAGACCAGGGAGTTGTGCATAGAGCAGGGAGAAGGATGGGATGGGAGTATTTTGGGAATGTCCCAGAGGGGTCCCTTAGTCCGCTGTGCAAAGAGCAAAAAGAGATGTGCATATAGAAGCTCCCTTTTCATAACCCTACTTGAAATAAGTCTAAAACCTAGGGCCCTTTTGAAAAGATCTCATATCATCACCCCCCACCAAGCTAGAATCCAAAAAACCTCTTGCATGTAACAGAGGAGAGACCGCACTTCTCTAGCAGCCAAGAGCATCCTTATCGAAAGCAAAAGTAGAGAAAAATAAATAGATCAATAGGGATCACGGATTGTCGTCGCGTAGCGAAGAAGTTGACTGTTGTATACTGCACTCACCGAGAGATACAGAGAGAAGATTATGATAATTGAAAAGCCCATCCTTATTCCTATTCCTATCTGCGTTAGTGCATAGCATGGATGGCTCCACTGCTTCCACACACCCCACAACGAAAAATGGAACAAAACTACAGTGTTCCCGTGAACTATAATTCCTTGTTTTTCACTCTCTGCCAAACAAAAACAATAATCACAATGCCTTCACGTGATCCTCTTCCTCTTCCTTCCCAAAATGCCCCCACTATCCCATCCTCAACAACACCAACTGATCACCTTACCCTCTTCTCTCTCTCTCTCTCTCAAAGCCCAGAGTCACAAGGTAAGACTTTCTCTGCAAAACTATGTGAATTATAACTACATTTTGATGTTAAGAGAAGTGAAGTGAATGTTGTTACATGGTGTATGGGAGAAAGATCTCCACTTTAACTGTTGGATGGAGCTCTTTCTGGGAATGGGAGTGGGTTTGAGATTTCACACTCTATCAGTGTGTGATATTTGTGTGGTTGATTGAAGCAGTGCAGGTATGCGATTAATTCTCACTGATCTAATTATAAAAATGCCTGAAGTTGAAGAGTTGTTTTAAATCGAATTGTGAATATAGAAGTGATGATTGGCTTTGTCTCAATTGAGTGTGGAAGAATTTGTTTTGACTGTTTGGATTGAACAAAGTGGCAAAATCTCTTGGAGACACCCACCACTAAATGTAATTATTGCCATCTCTTGGAGACACCCACCACTGGAGAAGAATTCACTATATGGTTTGGATCGAGCAAATTGGGCTCCATGGAGGAGAGTTCTTGGTTCAAACACACCATAGTAGTGTATTCAAGGGATCATTTCAATTTTATTTGTTTATTTCTATGAAATGCTTCATCCATCCAGCAATGTATAGAGATTATGAATGTTCATTGTGGAAGTTTCTTGGAAAATGGTTTACCCTTGTTACAGGTTGACTTACATGTTATTTTTTGTATGAAATTTGAGAATTGTTTTGTTATTAAATGGTTCATGAGTTCATTGGTTTTATATCCATCTCTTGATTTTTGGGTAAATTTTGGGTACCCAGGCTTATGATCTTAAATTGTATACCTAGAGATTGGGGTGACTCTCTTAGCCACAAGAAGAGAATAAGAAGATGAGAACTCAATGAAAAAATGCTCCATATTTCATGATCTCATACACGTGATCTATATATTAGTATGTGATAATCTGAGATCATAGAAGAGAATTTGAGAATTCAAACATTTATTATCTTGGATTTGAATTTAAACTTGAGTTATCTGTATTAAGCAGGCTGACATGAACAGAAAGCTTGTTTTGAAGTTGTGAGAATTGAGGTACCTGTAAACCTTACTGTATTAACAACTTGATCCTGTGAAGTGTCATCGAACTTTAAAAGATCCATAATCGACCCATTCTTGTACTAAATGGAATTCATTTTCAACATTTTCTTATTTTTTTGGTAACAAATAAACTTTGCTAAAAGAGAGAAGTAGAGAAAAGAACAAACAAAGAAGAGAAAAGCGTGGGTATCAAAGAAAAATACCCACATGCACAATCAAGAACTATGATGCCCAGATACGAATATTGATACAAACATTGATTCGAGGATTGGGGATACGACTCCTCACTTTTGAGAATCTAGGACACTGAGACGGATACGAGTGTCCTAATTTTTTCTTTAGATCACTTTTGAATTGATGAAATTATCATTATTTTTGTCCCTTTCTAGCATTTTTTATGGTGAAAAGTAAAAGTATTGAAAGAACTATATGAAATAATGGACTTTATAAGTAGGATATGTTAAACTTGTTCCCTAAAAGTATCAGTGCAGTATTAGGTACCAATACACGTGTTGTATCGGCCCGATATGGATACGTTGGACTTGTACAAGTATCCAGGCATCATAGATCAATAGTTACATAATAGGAACGAAAAAAGAACACAACCCAACCACGCCTCGTTAACCCTCAATGGCCAAAAAACCATTAGTCCATCTACCTATTGACAAAGAAGAGCAGAGCAGATCAGAAGCAGTTACTTGACAAACTGTTTAGCTGACAGTTACAGTCATTACGCATTACCTCAGCTGAAAGTCATGTTTTCAGCTGAAGTGAGTGAGTTAAATTTAGTTATTCTGTTTGGGATGTTAGTTACAACTGAACAACTGAAACCCAATGTAAATCTCATTTTCCTTGTTTCTGTTGTAACCTCTTTTGGATTTATTGTAACGACTGCAATAAGTCTATAACAGTCTTTCTCTACTGTACATGAAGTTATGTTGAATGAAAGATTCAACTGAGTTTTCTTCTCTTTCCCTCTCAGTTCTTCTTCTCCATTAGTTCCTCTGTTTCTTAAAATTGTCTTCGCCAACTCATTCGGTAACTGCCCACAATAAAGAGGTTGACATATTTAATGTGACCTTGCAAAATATAATTAAAGAACTTATAAATGGCAATGATGTTATCACTAAGAGTTGGATAAGGTATGGGTTTAACACGTGCAACTTTTATCTCATTGATCCCCAAGATTCCTATCGCAGTTGAATTGCGTCATTACAAAACCTATTAGCTAAGTGGGCTATGTTTATAAGCTGCTCTGGACGGTCCTACCAAGTAGCAAATAATCTGAGAGTGGTTTTTCCATCCGTAATTAGTTTGAGTCAAGGTGTTTTGTGTGAGAAAGGCAAATCCTTGATGGGGTGTTGGTGGCCAATGAGCTCATTCTCTATAGGAAGAAAGAAAAAGAAGGGTGGCATTATTTTATTGATTGATTTTGAGTAGGCTTATGATCATGTTCATTGGCTGTTTCGTTGATTACATGTTAGAGAGGTTGGGTTGTGGCCATGCTTGGAGGGGATGGATAGCGGAATGTATTTCATCCACATCGTTCTCAATTTTGGTGGATGGATCTCCTACCAGATTCTTCAAGGCTTCTTGGGGTCTTGGATGGGGCCATCCATTTTCCCCATTCTCGTTCACATTAATTGAAGACTTTTTTTGATTCGTGGCTTTGAAGCAGGTATGGCACACCTCATTGTTAGTCACCTTCATTTTGCAGATCATTGGATCCTTTTTTCAAGTGGATGGTGATCTGAGGTGGGAGTTACAAAGAGATCCTTTGTAGGAAAAACAAAGCCCTTAAGGTGAACCAGAACTCAAGACTATACAACTACTACACTTTGCACAATACAGCAACTTTAATTCACTTCATACATTTTATACATAAGGCACATGCTATTACACATTTTACACCTTAAACTCATGCTTTTAGTATGCAGTACACTACAAGTCAGATGCACCTAGTACATAGCTTCCTACAAGTCACTCCTCCAACACATTACTCATCCGTTCACTCATTACACTTTTACACACTCTCTGCACCACACTCACACTAGCTGCACTTGTATGTGTTGCACTCACCACACCATACCTCTCGCTTGGACTTCACTCACTGCACTCAAGACTTGCTTGCACTCCACACTTGCTAGTTGTTACACTCAGGCACTCCTCTCTTTAGAGCTCTCTACACTTGTTCTTCAACTGAGCAGCAAACACTGTATTTATAGGCCTTGGGATTCGACATGGCAAGTGCATGTGGCTGGGGCTGATCCTTGTGGCCCTCAATGGTCCACTTGTTTAGGCGGTTGAGTGAGGTGGTTTTGCAAGTTTGCATGAGTATTCTAGAGTGGTACTGATATGGGCATGTGATGCTTCTGGAAGATGTTGAGGTCAAGGGAACAAATGGGCCTTGAAGATAGTGTTGTCTAACATCCTTCACAGCTATGAAGCAATGTTGGATCTGTCCACAACACTGGGCCCATTCTTGTCTTTGTTTTCCTTGACCCTAGCATGTTCCAGAAACATCACATGCTCGAGCAGTCTAGAAGACTCATGAAACCAACTTAGTCCACCAACCTAACAAGTGGTAAGTAAAAGGGCAACGTGGCCCACCTCTTGGTCACACACACTTCTCCACCGACCTCTCATGGCTATAAATAGGAAGCCTTGGATCATTTGAAGGTAGATGATGAGTGCTTGGGTCACTTGAATGCAAACAGCAAGTGCCTTGGTGAGTGTAGTATACTGTGCAGGAAACAAAGTATAGTACACAGAGAGTTTTTGAGTGAAAGTGCCTAATGTATGTGGTAGTGTGGAAGTGTTGTGTAGTCCAATGTGTATGCCATGTGTCCATCTGTATAAATTGTATTAGTAAAAGTCAAGGTCTATTTTGTATAACTTGTAGTAATTGTGTAGTCTTGAGTGTGGGTCCACCTTAGTTGGGACTTTGGTTTTCCTACAGGATCTCAAGGTGAACTTAAGTAATAGTTTGATGGTAGGCTTGGTTACAGACGAAAGAGAGTTGCAATCTCTAGCTGTTGAGAGTTGGATGTGGTGCATGCACTTTGCCTATGAATTATTTGGTCTTGTTTTCAGGGGGATCCAAGATCCTTTTCTTTGTGGATTCCAATGATTGCGATATTTGAGCAGAAACTCCCTTTGTGGAAGAATCTGCCTTTGTTGTTGGGAGGACGGATCTCCTTCATCATGTCTTGTTTGGCTAATTTACTGGTTCATTATTTGTCTCTGTTCAAGATGCTAGTTTCTGTGGCCAAAAGACTAGAAGGTCCAATGCAAAGGGGGTGGGAGATAAAGGAAGAAGTTGCACTTACTGAAATGATTATGAGAAGAGGCCAAGAAAGCTAAAAGTAAAAGCATGTTGGGCTTTTGGTAACTTACAGGTTATGAACTAACCTCTTCTAGTGGGGAAGAGGGGAAAACCTTCTGGAGGAAATACGCCATGGTGAGAATGGATGGTAGTATGGTTTTAAAAATAGGCGGAATCTGAGTTGACTCGGATGAGTTGACTCTGACTTGGTAGGTGCCGATTCGAGTCATCCCCCGAATCACGTATTTGGCCGAGTCCTATGGCTTTTGGGTCCTAAACTTCTTATTTTCTAGTTTTCTATTCAAAAAAGTTGTGGGAGGCTATTACTGACATTTTGCATTGATTTTGGAAGATCAAACCCATATTTTTTTAAAGACTCAAGTATTTGAAGATAAATGGTGCTATTCATCAACTGAATGAAATGTAAATTGGGGGTACCTATAGCTATAGAAACTTAAATCATTATTAATAAATGAAACATGAAAAATCTTAAAATTCTAGATTCAAAGAATTATATTTTTTATTTTCAGGTTTTGTTCATATTTTTTTTACATATTGGGCCTATGGCGTGACTCGGTTCTATAACCGGCCGAGTCAACTCAAATTGAGGGTGACTGAGTCTCCTCCGAGTCCAGTTTTTAAAACCTTGGTTGGCAAGGTGCCAAGGTGCCAGGGCCTATGCTTCTCTTGGGCTTGGATTTTGCAATCATTGTCGCTTGCCAGGCTCTTCACTTGCATTGTGCCATACCTCACTTGTTGATTCAACTTCTATGTAATCTCATGATATTCAATTCATATTTTTTTGTGTTCATTCAACTTTACATAATCTCATGAGATTTAATTTCACATTTTTATATTTATTCGCAGGAAAGGAATCATGGATGCCTATCAATGCAAATAATTTTCACATGCTCTGCTACTTATCCAGTTGCAGGAAAGGATCCACCATCAATGCAAACAAAGTGCACACACTGACCTACTTATCCAGTTGCAGGAAAGACACCATTGGCGGGGGAGTGAAATTGTTCATTCCTAGCTTGTGCTCTACAGCTCCTCTCTCTGTCTCCCTCGCAAGTCTCACCACTCCGCCATATCCATGGATGTGGATGATCAGTCACCAACTCTACCCCACCACAAGACCTATGAGATAACAGCTTGTTCAATTTCTTATACAAAGACTACCAGCACCAGTGCCACCAGTTTTCTCTTCAAACCTTGCACTCCATCTCAACCTACATACATCCTCCGTGATGTCTCATTCACAGCTCGGCCATCTCAGCTGCTCGCTATCGTTGGGCCAAGTGGGGCTGGCAAGTCAACTCTCCTTGACATATTGGCAGCACGCACCTTGCCAACGCAAGGTTCTCTCCTTCTAAATAACTCCCCTCTCCATCCTGCATCCTTCCGAAAGATAGCAGCTTATGTCCCCCAGCATGATGCATCACTCCCCCTGCTTAGTATCTTGGAAACATTCACCTTTGCTGCACAGCTTCTCCTCCCACCCACTTGTGATGTCTCATCTGTGGTTGCATCCCTTCTCGCTGATCTCCGATTGTCACACTTGGCACACACCCGTCTTGCCAGTGGTCTCTCAGGGGGTGAACGACGGCGTGTCTCGATTGGGCTGAGCCTGCTCCATGATCCATCTGTGCTTCTTCTGGATGAGCCCACTTCTGGACTTGACAGTACCTCTGCGTTCAACATAATGCAGACCCTTGGTGCTATTGCCAGCTCTCGTCGCCGCACTGTAATAGTCTCCATACACCAGCCCAGCTTCAAGATTCTCTCCATCATTGACAGCGTTCTTTTGCTGTCCAAGGGTACTGTCATACACCATGGCTCAATGTCCTCCCTAGAAGGCTTCTTACTCTCCAATGGTTTTACAGTGCCCCCTCAGCTCAATGCTCTAGAATATGCCATGGAGATTCTGAATCAGCTTCATGACAAGAAGGAACTCACGGTCACTGACGAACCTGCTCTCTCTTCTTCCTCTTCTCCTTCACATAGTAGCAACAGCGACATGAGAGAAATGAGGTATACAAGCTCGAGGATCCGTGAAATCTTCACTCTCTATAACAGGTTTTGGAAGATCATTTACAGAACAAAACAGCTCCTCCTGACAAACACATTAGAAGCACTGGGAGTGGGTATTTTCTTGGGGACCATCTACATTCATGTGGGGTTGGATAAGCAGGGAATGGAGAAGCGGCTGGGTCTCTTTGCATTCACTCTCACCTTTCTCCTCTCTTCTACCACAGAAACCTTGCCTATCTTCGTTAGTGAGAGGCCGATTCTACTTCGAGAGACATCAAGTGGTGTCTACAGGCTCTCATCACATCTAATAGCTAACACCCTCGTCTTCCTCCCTTATTTGCTGGCCATAGCAGTCATCTACTCAGCATCTGTGTATTTTCTAGTGGGTCTGTGTGCGTCATGGCAGGCCTTCACCTACTTTGTCTTGGTTATATGGTCGGTGGTGCTCATGGCCAACTCCTTAGTGCTCTTCTTGAGTTCCATTGCACCCAACTACATTGCGGGGACTTCTCTTGTGACAATGTGTCTTGCCTCTTTCTTTCTTTTCTCGGGCTACTTCATATCCAAGGACAGCATGCCCAAGTATTGGCTCTTCATGCACTACTTTTCACTCTACAAATACGCCCTGGATGCACTTCTCATCAATGAGTACTCGTGCTTGCTGTCGAGATGTCTGATATGGTTTGAAGGGGGCAAGGTGTGTGCTGTTACAGGCCGCGACATCTTGGAGAAGAGAGGGCTTCACGAGAGGCAACGATGGACAAATGTGCAGATCATGCTGGGTTTCTTTGTCTTCTATCGCATGCTTTGCCTGCTGGTTCTTCGCAGGCGGGTATCCCTGTCCAGGAAATGAATTATATGAATATGAGCTTGATGAACCAATCAATTCCTCATTCCAGCTAGCTAATAAGATCTTCATGTGATGTAAGTTAAGACATGCTTTTTTAGTTCAGGGCCCTCATGCAGGAGGGATTGCACCTCAACTCTCTCCACTGCTTTACCAAAAAAATAAAATAAAAATACATCTCTCTCCATTGGCCTACTCATTCTAGAATTATGCTAGCTTCTTGTTTCAACCCCACATCCTCTACATAGGATAAAGGATATGATGCTGTTGTTGGCTTCTCTTTCTTTTAAAACTCTTCACTTCGTGTGTTGGAAACTGAAAAAAGAGAATGTACATGAGGAAGAAGCTCCTCTTTGAGTTTATGCCCTCCAAAGAGTCTCTCTTTTGTGAACAGTCTTTTACTATGGACATTGGTACTTTGGACCTGGCTTCTATTGAGAACCTCCAAACCTCCTTCAGGCCTGTTATGCTCTTCCTTGGTGAGAGTGATACTAGTGCATTTACTAATAATTCTAGTGCAGATTGTCTCTTCTAACAAGAAGCATTATCATGGATCTTCCAAGGGGGAGATTTTCTCCTACAGGAATGTGAGGGATTGTTGGTTTACTCCTTGAATTCAGGGGTCTTTGACGGGACAGCGGGAATTGAAAATCCTGCACCGCCTCTTGTGCATACTCCTCTGTAATAGCCGTTTGCTTAGACTCACTAAGTTCCATCTCGATGTAAATCTTAAAGCATAGAAATTCAGCTATGCATGGATCTGCAGATATCGCGCTCAGTGATAGATGTAATATAGCTTAATTTTGGCGGACAATATGGGCCAATGAAAGCGCATACCTTTGCCTGCATATATACCAGAATGGAAGGTATGATTCTGCAGATAGGCTGATCACATGGTGGATATGCATGGTCATCTTATGCCACCACTGGGTCAGCTCGTTCCATCCACAAGTATTGTGGTGCTCATAGGCCCAGCCCGACCTGAGCCAGCCCAATTGGGTCAGCTTTGGCTGTACTTTTGGCCTGTGGGTTGCATCCATCTATAACTCTCTAGCCTGATAATTAAACAGGCTAAGTCTGGGCCTTAGGGGGTTTGATCAGTCACATTGTCTATATGCTCCACTGAAGTGAAATTTGAATTGATATCCAGGGGACATGTAATATAGGTGGATTGAATCAACCAATGGTGAGCCCCAGCAACCTATATGTTGTAAATCAAATGGGCTAAAACTATACTCGAAATCAGCCAGCAAACTATATATAAAAATCATTTAGGCCAGCAAACTATAGCTATAAATTTAAAAAAAGACAGGAACCTCAATTTGAACAGCCATAAAAGGTACCTATACAAAATCCTTTGTGGCCATTGGAGGTAGAAAATCCTGCCCGTCTACTTGCACATCTAATAAACTTCACACATGAAAGCTTATTTCGGCAACTAAGTATAAAATGTTTAGGCTATGAGGCCGCCTGAAAGCATGACAATAATAGAGGATAAAAGAGTTTTCCTTGACCTCTCCATCTACTAGAAAATAGTGGTATCCATCTGATCACGAGAGGTATACTTTGATGGTCTCAAAGTACCACTTTCGGATGAGACTATAACTCTATAAGGCCCCCACCCTTACTTTTTTCATTTTTACATTCAGGACTCGAACTCATAGACCCTTGAGCGCCATGTCCCTAACTGGCTTTTAGCAACTGATAAGGACCAAGTACTTATATAAGTTAACTATGCAATACATGAAATAGACTTAACAAATGCAGGTCTTTTTCAGCAACATTGAGGTCCACTATAGCCTGGTCCTTGGAAACCACCAGAAACAATGATAATCACGGGGATAAGGGGTTCTGAATGGGCCCCAAAACACAAATGAGTGTCAAATATTTGGTGAGAGTTAATTCACCAAGGGGTTTAAATTGATCATAGGGTGTGCCATCTGGCCCCCATACGCTCGCTAGGTCGTTCCATGCTTATGGATGGCCCAACCATCCTTGAAAACTGGGAACACATGAGTATAAAAAGACATTAGGGACGTCAGGAATTATGATCCTCAGTGGTCATTACTCCAATTTGAATGAGTTGCCTTGGCTAAAAAAAAAAAAAAAACGTCTTCTATAAGTGATTTTGAGAGGTTTGGATTTTAGTGATGTGTCCTGCTGCTAATTGATTTATAGTGAAGGACTAGGAGAATTCTGTGTCTTGCAATTAGGAGATAACATGATTACATCTGATTACATCTACCAATCAACCGTTTACCAAACCCAATAATAAAAAAAAAAGTACCAATCAACCTGCACAAACAAAATCCCAAGACATAGTCCCAGGCTATCATAAATAATAATACTTCTATCTACAGATTTCGTCAAGGCAGACCTTTTCAAGTAAGTCAAACACCTTAAATCTCACAACATCTGCTCTATCTAAACAAAATTCAAAGTGACACGTTAAAGACCTTTTCTTTGTTTTTGACAGGTCAATATACTTGCACTTTCTAGTAATGGCTCCAAGCACTATATAAACAAGGACTCCATTTAAGGAAGCCACAATCAAATCACCATAAATCTTCCAACATTTCTTTCCAACATGAGTATCTTAAGATCAATCCCATTTCTTCTGCTATCCATCCCTCTTTATCTCAACCCCGTCCTTGGTGTTGATCTTCTTTCCTACATATGTCCAACCGCAAACAACTTCACTGCCAGTGGTCCCTATGACAACAACTTGCAGCAATTGATGGCTTCTCTTTCCACCCAAGTTCCTCCCACCGGCTTTGGCCTTGGATCCTTCGGGCGAAGCCCTGATCGAGCAAACGGGCAGGCTCTGTGTCGGGGCGACGTATCGAGCGCCGACTGCAAGACATGCATCAATGGTGCCACCAGCGAAATCCGTAGGCTCTGTCCATACAGCGAACAGGCAATCATATGGTATGACCATTGCCTCTTGAGCTACTCCGACGTAAAATTCTTTGGCCAAATTGACACCAGCAACAAGGTCTACTTGTTGAACGTTAAAAGCGTCGATGACCCGAAAACGTTTAATCGCAAAGTGGGGGAGCTGCTAACTGGTTTGTCCTGGGAAGCCTCTCACAGTCCATTGATGTTTGCTAAAGGAGAGGTGGAACTAGGGGAGTCTAAGAAACTGTATGGTTTGACTCAATGCACCAGGGACCTTTCTTACAGTGACTGCAAGAAATGCCTGGAGAGTGCTATAAGTGAACTTCCTAGCTGTTGTGATGGGAAAGAAGGGGGAAGGGTCTTGGGTGGGAGCTGCAACATAAGATATGAGCTCTACCCTTTTCTGGATGTGTAGACAGAGCAATGGAAATTTCCATGGTATACATGAAATAGTAAATTTGTTTAGAATAAATGGAAGAAGGGAGATGCTTATTGTCATCTACATTGTTTTAATTCTAATAAATATCTATTGCTTCTTGTTGTAGCATTTGCTTAAAGATGTTAGATAACATCAAAATTGTTTATTCTCATATTTTTTTCTTCAAGAAGAATTTACTGTGACATTGATGTTAGTGTTCATGTTTGTTGGTATTACTGTTGTATTTTGGGTCATTTATTGAGACAGGGCTTATCCCCTGCCCCAACTGGGGATAGGGCTGGCCCAGCTGCAGAATCTAAAGATTTGCATGGCCCTTACCTCCCTATTAAGTTTGGAGCCCACCTGCTCATCCTAACTCCGCGATCAACAGCCCACAAGGTTTTATCCTTTGAGAAGAAAATTGACCTTTGCTCTATTGGTGGAGTCCATTCGGAACAAAGTATGTAGAAAAATGGGATCGATGTAATTCAGGGTGGTCCCATATTTGTGGTCCATTCGGATGGGTAATCAGGTGGGCCCCACTATGGGGTCAACGCGGAAAGTCTGAAACACAAAAAACGGTGTGCACTAGATAGTTTCAATATGGTGAGAAGCACCTCTATTTAATATCAATTACAAGGATGACCCATAAACAATTTACACTATAGGATTGACTGTATAAAAAGGATAGTTGTATATTATAAACATCATCAATATAATGGTGCATGTCACTTTACTTGGGAGTGAAATTTCATGCAGTAGAAATGCGGGGCATGTGACATGAATGAGTTGGATCAAAATAAGGCTCCAAAATCTATCCTACACATGATGATTATGGATGGTCCCCCGTCCAGTTAAGGTGTTCTTGTAAGTGATTAAATGTAAAAATCATTTGCTTCTACATAGAGACTGATTATGTTACTCTTCGATAGAGGTTTGGACTATTAATGGATTTAGATCCAGTATGAACCACTCAAGCCCAAATCTGATGAAGTTGGATTCAGATTTCAGGCTATGATGCCTAGATACAGCAATGATACGGTACGGGCACGCTATGGATACGGTAGGGACACGGATTTTACACCTAAAAAGTGAAGTATCGGACACGATACGACACGATACATTGCCTACTGTGAAGTATCCTTGTGCATCATAGATTTCAGGCTATCCAATGGGCATGACATGCCCATCTGGACCATGACCAAAACCCTTATTGGGCATGCCCAGATTCTAGCTACAGGCCCATGTTACAAATCTGACTCAAGCTCGGTCATATAAGTGATTCAGGCCTTCAATTGACTCGGGCGGTTAAGAGGTGGACTTAGTTTCTTGCAGAAAACAACACCACTTAATTCTCCAAGTTGGAAGCCCTCCTTATGCAGGGATTCTAAGGATTCTTTCTAACATATTTTTGTGGCTCCACCATGTAAAGCTATTATTAATATGAACCCTAAGATCTTGAACATCATGATAATCACGTGTAGGATTCAATCTTAAATAAATAGAAGAGTACCTCCAGCCATCCTGATGCAGAGAGGTTTCCGATCCTGCTGTTTGGTGCTGATTGATATTGAGATCCGTCGAAGAAGAGATTGGGTGGATGATTCCGGTATCTCTCTCCTTGCCTATAAACCCTTAATGTGTTGAGTTTTGTGTGTAGCCTTTGTGATGGACAAAAGGCTTTATTTATAGGTGGAGAGAGGACCGAATTTCCAATTTAGGGTTTCCTTAAACTTAATCTCAACCGTCCATCAAGGTAGAGATAAATATGGAATATATCTCATTGAGAAACCTTATCTCATTGAAAAACCTATTTTGAATAGCATATATCCTATGAAAACAGAATTCCTATAATGACCACAATTCGGGAAAGGTAAGGACTTGTGGTCCAAGTAAAAGACCTAAAAGGAGTTTCCTTACAGTCTCCCACTTGGTCAATAGGAAGAACCAGTAATGTTTTCATTCTTAGGAATCATAAGGCGCGCATTATATGCTAAACACTGCTGTAGTCGGTTATCATAATTGTCTTGGCTAATGCAGTTGTCTATGTGAGTCATGGCATGCACATATTATTTTGCAACATGCTTATTTCCATGTACTACGTCATCTACAACCTTCATAACTAGACCATAAGGGGAGACATACGTAATGGTCTCATAATGTCTGTGTTTAAAGACTGTATCTGTTTATTATTCATCCAAACATAAATATGTACACAATGGAAAAACAGAAATAGCAGATGTAGAGTTGCATTAAGAGCTCAATAAATGTCAAATACAAGTACAGAGATAAAAGGCAGAAAATGATAATTAAGAACTATCTTCAAGACCCATGCTTTGAGCATGTCCTTGAAAGGTCTTTGGAGGTAGTCCTTTCGAGAATATGTCTGCGACCATAAAATCTGTACGTATGGACTCAATGACAAATTTCTGTAATCTAACATCTTGCTTCAGTGATAGATATTTAAGGTCTATGTGTTTGGCTCCCTTAGATATCCTGTCATGCTTGGAGAAGAAGGTTGCAGCGTCATTGTCACAGTAAAGAGTTAAGGGCTTAGAGATGAAACTCAAAGCTCCAAACTGAGAGATAAAATTACGCAACCATGTTCCCTGAATTGCGGCCTCATAACATGCCACATATTCAGCCATCATGGTGGATGTATAAAGCAACTCGGATTTCTGGCTTTTCCATGATATCGCACCTCCACATAAGAGATACACATAGCCAAGAGTGCAAAGTCTCGTGTCAGGACATCCAGCAAAATCTGAATCCGAATAACCAGTCACCTGTAGGTGACTTGATTTTCTGTAGGTGAGCATGTAATTCCTTGTTCCTTTGAGGTATCTCAGTACTTTCTTTGCAGCTTTCCAATGAGCGATTCCTGGGTTACTTTGAAATCTACCCAGCATGCCAACAGCATGACTAATGTCAGGTCTAGTACAGACCTGTGCATACATCAAACTCCCTACAAGAGAAGCATAAGGATATTTTTCCATTTCTTGACGTTCCAAGTCGTTCTGTGGACACTGCGTAAGATCAAGCTTATCTCCTTTATGCAGTGGAACAGGACTAGAGGAACAGGTCATCATGCCAAATTTCTCTAGAACTTTGTCAATATATGCTGTCTGAGACAATCCCAAGATACCAAGTGACCTGTCACGGAATATTTCTATTCCTATCACATAGGAAGCCTCACCCATATCTTTCATATCAAAGTTCTTAAAGAGATAATCCTTTGTTTTATGTAAGAGACCAAGGTCGCTACTAGCCACTAATATGTCATCAACATACAGAACCAAAAATATGAACTTACTCCCACTGATCTTGAGGTATATGCAAGGGTCAACTATGTTTTCTTTGAAATCGAAATCAGTAATGATTTCATGAAATTTTAGGTACCATTGCCTCGAAGCTTGTTTCAGTCCATATATTGATTTCTTAAATTTGCAGACCATGTCTTCCTGATTTTCAATTATGAAGCCTTCAGGTTGACACATGTAGACTTCTTCTTCCAAGTCTCCATTAAGAAAGGCAGTTTTCACATCCATTTGATATAACTCGAGGTCATAGTGAGCTACTAATGCCATGATAATTCTAAGAGAATCCTTCCTGGACACAGGGGAAAAAGTCTCAGTATAATCGATGCCTTCTTTCTGATTAAAACCTTTGGCAACAAGTCTGGCTTTATGTCGTTCAATATTGCCCTTGCAGTCGCGTTTGGTCTTGAAGACCCATTTACAACCAACTGGTTTGTGCCCTGGAGGCAATTGAACAACTTCCCATACTTGATTTTTATCCATAGATTTCAATTCATCCTTCATGGCATCAATCCATTTACTAGAATTAACATCCTTAATGGCTTGTTTATAAGAAACCGGGTCTTTAATTGTCCCTTCTTCAGATTCTATTTGGTAAAGTATGTAATCATTGGAAATAGCTGATCTCTTTTGTCTTTGAGACCTTCTTAATGCTGGTTCCTCTGGTGCTTCATCCATATGTTCATTGGCGACAATCTCATTATGGAGTTGTTGATCATTTATTGGATTTGCTGCATTGTTAAATGGTTCAACAACAACAGGATTTCCAACATCTTTCGGAATAGAGGGTAAAGGGATAGGTACCCTGATTTCCTGAATGATCACATCTTGAGATTTATTACTCCCACTGATTTCGCCATTCTCAAAGAATCTGGCATTGCCGGTTTCAACAATTCTCGTACTATGGTTAGGGCAGTAAAACCTAAATCCTTTGGACTTTTCTGGGTAACCTATAAAGTAACCACTGATTGTTTTAAGGTCCAATTTCTTTTCATGTGGATTGTAGACTCTAGCCTCAGCTGGGCAACCCCAAATTTGGAGATGTCTTAAACTAGGTTTCCATCCTTTCCACAATTCAAATGGTGTTTTTGGAACTGTCTTACTAGGAACCCTGTTCAAGATATAAACAGCTGTGCGTAGAGCATCCATCCATAAGGATATAGGTAAGTTAGCATGACTCATCATGGATCTAACCATTTCCATATATGTACGATTTCGCCTTTCAGCTACACCATTCTGCCATGGAGAACCAGGCGTTGTGTATTGGGCAACAATTCCAAGCTTTTGGAGAAGTTTTGCAAAAGGTCCAGGATGTTGTCCTGTTTCGTCATACCTTCCATAAAACTCACCACCTCTATCAGACCTTATGATTTTCACTTTTTTGTCTAGTTGTCTTTCGACTTCAGTAATGAACACTTGTACAGCATTCACAGACTGAGATTTGTCATGCAACAAGTATAAATAACAGTAACGTGAGTAATCATCAATAAAGGTAATGAAGTACTTTTCTCCCCCAAAGGTTGGAACATCAAAGGGTCCGCAAATGTCTGTATGAATTATTTCAAGAAGCTGAGTACTTCTTGTGGCTCCTTTCTTTGTGTGTTGTGTTGTTTTGCCTTTAATACAATCCACACACACTGTAATATTAGTAAAATCTAGATCCGGAAGGACACCATCTTTTACTAAGCGTTTGATTCTTTCACTGGATATGTGACCCAGTCTTTTATGCCACAAGAAATAAGAGTCATTTTTAGATGACTTTCGTTTTGTTTCCTTAGAATGTAGGGTAAGATGAGTTTCAGCAATTTGACTATAAAGATGTAATTTATATAGCCCATCAATCAAAATTCCAGAACCAATGCGACTAGAACTTTTAAATAAACTGAAATTACTATTTCCTACTTCAAACGAGTAACCAACTTTATCAAGTGCGCTTACAGAAACCAAATTACGGGAAATAGACGGAACATAAAGAGTTTGACATAAGTCTAATTCATAACCGCTATCTAAAACAAGACGAAAAGTTCCAATAGCTTCCACCGGAGCTTTGTCTTTGTTGCCCATAAAAAGGAAGTTCTCACTTGGGTTTATGGTTTGGATCGTAAGGAATCCCTGCATTGTATTGGAAACGTGAACATTAGCACCAGTGTCAATCCACCAAGTATTAGAGGAAGCATGAGTAAGATTTGATTCGAAATAACTTACGAAACCCATAGGGTTACCTTTCTTTTCGAACCATTCTTTACGTTTAATGCAATCTGCTTGAAAATGTCCAGGTTTCTTGCAAAATTTGCATACGTTTTCCTTCTTTTTCTTCTTGGGGTGCTGACCAGCCTCATTAGATCTGGGTGGTGCCCTTTTCTGGCCTGAATTATACTTTTTCCCAGTTTTGTGTTCAGCTCCTTGAACGAGATGAGCTAATTTAATACCTTGTTGATTCAGCCTGGCCTCCTCTTGAACCAGTTTGTTAGCCAATTCATTCACTGTCCACTTGTCCGTAATAGTGTTGTAGTGAATTTGGAAAGGCCCGTACTGAGGAGGTAAACTATTTAGGATAAATTGGACGAGAAAAGCCTCATCCACGGATAGTCCCAAATTCTTTAGTTTAGCTGCAAGGTTGGTCATCTCAATGACATGCTCATGCATTGAGCGAGTGCCATCAAACTTCATGGTTGTAAGATCTGCCATTAGTTTCCCAGCAAGGGATTTGTCTGCAGTCTTAAACCTATCTTCAATGGCCTTCATATAGTCCTTAGCATTCTCAGGTTTAGGAAGGGATGTTTTGATGTTGGTGGCAATAGTCATTCGCAAAAACATAGTGCTTAGTCTGTCAGACTTCTCCCAAGCATTAAAGAGGTTCTTTTCTTCAGGGGTACTTGTGGCAGTGAGCGGAGCTGGCTTATCTTTAAGAAGAGCCATATCCAGTTCAAGTACCCCTAATGTGAACTCAACTTGCTCTTTCCATTCTGAAAAGTTGGTTCCATTGAGCTTAGTGACAGATGTAGCATGCGAATTCAGAGTAGTGGGTATAATAACTGTAATAGAGAGACAACAATAAGGCTTTAATTAAAATAAGACAACACATGCATAATATATGAATATATACGACATAGAATATATGTAGGTGCTCCTGTGGGTAGTCACCATAATGTTTACACATTATATCATTTAAGGTCGTCATATTCAAAGTGGTGTTAATGAGTGATGTTACTTTTAATTATGAACAAACACTCCTTAATTATTATTCGAACGTATGAATATAATCTGCCTGTGGGCGACTAAATGCTGCATGCGCTTGAACAATATGTAATGTAAACATCATGATGGTACTATTAGGGCCAAAATTCAGTGTTTCATTGGTAGGGTCATGGAGTGAGACCTAACCCTAAACATACAACTTTCACGATCAAAAATAGCTTAATATGAATATAAATATTAGATATTGCATGCATTCATGATAGATCATTCGTTATATGAAAGATACTGATAAAGAAGGCCGAGCCCCGGAGGGCTGTCCCCCCGGAGGGCTGTCACTTAACTGAGACAGTTTCCTGGCCGATCGATCGGGCTTCAGGTCCGATCGATCGGACTGACTTTCACGCAGGAGTTTTATGCAGCAATATTAATAATGATAAAAAAAAAATTAAAATTTTAAATAAATTGCGGAATAACATAAATCTGAACCATTCATGCAGGCCATAATAGTTGGATCAATAAATTGCTTAAAACAAGGTCAGAAACGGATCTATATTTGCCGATTATGGCGATGCAAAGTTATCCTAATTAATGGACGATCATGTGTTCCAAAACCTGGGCTCTGATACCACATGTAAAGCTATTATTAATATGAACCCTAAGATTTTGAACATCATGATAATCACGTGTAGGATTCAATCTTAAATAAATAGAAGAGTACCTCCAGCCATCCTGATGCAGAGAGGTTTCCGATCCTGCTGTCTGGTGCTGATTGATATTGAGATCCGTCGAAGAAGAGATTGGGTGGATGATTCCGGTATCTCTCTCCTTGCCTATAAACCCTTAATGTGTTGAGTTTTGTGTGTAGCCTTTGTGATGGACAAAAGGCTTTATTTATAGGTGGAGAGAGGACCGAATTTCCAATTTAGGGTTTCCTTAAACTTAATCTCAACCGTCCATCAAGGTAGAGATAAATATGGAATATATCTCATTGAGAAACCTTATCTCATTGAAAAACCTATTTTGAATAGCATATATCCTATGAAAACAGAATTCCTATAATGACCACAATTCGGGAAAGGTAAGGACTTGTGGTCCAAGTAAAAGACCTAAAAGGAGTTTCCTTACACACCTCTGTTCCAAACCTCCTAAAGACACCTATCACCCCGAATGGCTATTCATCCTAAACTGATATTGATCAAACCATCATGCACCATTGGATTATATTACAATAAAGATGAACTCAGACAGGCCATCAAAGAAGAAAGGAAAGATTTAGCTGAATTGATTACAAGTTGCAATCTCTCCTTAAAATTTGTACAATGATTTACTTATCCTTTTGCAAAAAAGTAAAAGATAAGAGTATCCTCAAATCTTTTTAAATTCTCTCCAATTGTGAAACAAAAAATAAAGTACAGGTTTGCAAAATTGTAAGGGATCAAAGTCCCTTAAAAATTTTGAATTCTCTACCAAGCATTCAAACAAGCAAATTCAAAGTCGAACCCCCTTCCCTCCGCCTCTGCCCACATTGCACTGAAACATAGCCACTCTTTTAGTGTAGCTTGATATATTGTTCAATATATAGCATTCTTACCTTGCAGAAAAAAAGAAAAAAAAGTTTGCAAGGTGTCCTGAAGAATTTATTTGAAAATTTCTAATCTTGGAAGGTAATGCTATGCCTCAAAGTAATTCATTCCCACAAGACCAAGCCTGGACCTAAATCCAATACGACACCAACACTGTTTTTTTTTTTTTCTTTTCTACATGTAGGACTAGAACTCGCAGACCCTTGCACAGTGCCAACACACCGTGTTGTAGATTTTATCTACAGCCAGGGATAGACCCAAGTACTTATATACTGGGAGGGGTGTTCTTTCCTACGAGCAGCCTCCCGTGACTCTAATGCTTCTTATTGATGGGTACCTTCGCTCCACTCACTACAAAGCAAAGCACGCATACATGAGGAAGCATTAGTAGAGCTGCATATAGCTTATATGCCTAGGGTTGTAAATGCGACGGTTTTGGGTTGGAACCATACTAGACTTGGACCTAGACCTGTTTCTATTTAACAATTATGGTTCTTATTCCGAGTCTAATTTTGACTCAGAACCTAATTTGTTGGTTACAGACCTAGTTTCAATAAGAGAACCTAGTCCGGTTCGAAAACCGAGTTCACCTAGAGGAACGGAGTTTAGTTCCAAATTCAGTTTTATTTCTTTTATTTTTAACTTTTTTTCTTAAAATAAACATATCAATCAACTTATAGCTGTACATCAAGTATAATACCTTCAGGATTATACATAATAATGTCTTAAAAAGTTGATTTTGAGTTACAATTTTGAACGTATATGCACCTAGGAACGTATATGCACTTAGGACCGGACCCATTTATCAATCGGAATCTAAAATGGGTTCCAGACGCAAACCCGTTTTTCCCAAATCTAGTTTTTTGTGGGTCAAAAATTCCGAATAATTGGAGAATCGGATACCCGCTTGCAACCCTATATTTGCAATCTAACTTGTAGGGCTCACTTGGATACAAGTTTATCAATGGGAATAGGGAAGATTGAAAGGTCTCTGCATGGACAGGGGGATTTGAAAAATCAGCCCCGCAGGAATATCCTATCATTTGATCTAACAACCTTAAATTCTAATGACATCTTAACCATAGATTTTTTTTTTTTTTTTTTTTTTTTGAGATTCAATCCAATGGTTAGTTAAGGTTAAGTAATTGAAAAATTGGGCCCGATGCTAGATCATGAGATTCAAGAGCATTAAATGAGCTGCATTGATGAAAGGCGGTCCCAAGTGGACCCCACAATTCTAGATTGCACTTGTAGTTACTCATAGGTATACATTTAACCTATGCAATACATCAAATAAACTTGATAATTGCAAGTCTTTTAAGCAACAACTACATCGACTTTAGGCATGAAATAGCTTGGTTTTTGGGAAACACTCGCTAGAATGACAATCACGAAGGGTTGTTTCTAAAAGAGACTTAGCCCATATTTCGCAGGTCTAAATTTTGCCTCTATTTCTCAAAATCTCCAAATTGGGTATAGATTTTGAAAATAGAGGTGTTTGACAGCGTCGCGATTATAGTTTAAAATCTCGGTTTCGGTCGCGGTATCAGCCGGGCCGAAAAATCGATATGATATCGGTATCGGTCGTTGTGGTGTGAATTTTTTTAATCTAAAAAAATTCGCAAAAATATAAAAAAAAATCAGAATATTAGAAAATGCTGGAAAACAATATTTTTTTCCATTAGTAATACAATAAATCAAAATATCAGTCACCTTAAGTTATGAATCCTGTCTGTGTCGCAGTTCGCTGTCTTCTCCAGTATTTCATCTAATGCAACTATTATTTTAGTAGATCTATCATCTACACATTATTAATAAGCCTTTGGTATTATATATACTCTAACAAGTAACAACAATTATTTTTAGAAAAAATAAAGATTTAATAAAATCATTTTCAAAATCCTAAATATATAGATCTAACATATAAGTAAATAGATCAGTCATTTACACACCATACAATGATCATGAATCATTAAAAGAACATATTTATAATGATATCCCCCAAAAAAATGATATATTATAATTCAAATATTAAAAAATCCGAAAAATAAAAGAATTAAAAAAAAAATTCAAAATCATGTGTATGAGTAGATCTATCATCTATACACTATTAATAAGCCATTAGTATTTAGCATTTACTATTTAGTTTCATAAATATTCCAACACTTATTTGTTTTAAAAGTAGAAGATCCAAAAAAAATAAAAAAATCATTTTTCTACACCCAAAATCATATATATGAGTAGATCTAACATGAAAGTGTGTAGTTCTAACTTCTAAGTGAAGAACACAACACATGTGACAAACCCAATGATCTTTATATTCATTTCTATGCTTAATTTATCTAAAAACAAAAAATATAAAAAATACATAATAGTAAAAATGAGGGAGTGAAGTTGATTTTCTCTTACCAAATAAAATATTTTCTTCAAAAAATAGTGTTGGAGATGATCTATGGAGTATGGATGGTTGCTACAGCTCTAAGGAGATGAGAGGAGAGGATATCGGCCGAGATATCGGTAATACCGATATTTTGCTCAACTCGGCCAAGATGGACTGAGATTTTGGAGACTTTTTGCTAATCGATATCGATACCAATATATCGGAAAAATAGCAGAGCGGTATGGGCTGATACCGATTCATATCGGCCGATATGAACCAGTATCGGCTGATTTTTTAAATCATGGTAGCAATGCCTCTAGATGGTGAAAAGAAATAGAGATAATGCCTCTAATTTCCATAACTCACCTTTGGCTGCATGTGGAATTAAGAGGCAAAAAAGAAGAGGCGGGTGAACAGTAACTTTACTCATTCACGCTCCGGTCTGAACAGTAAGAGTTTCCATTACAATCCAAACAGTTCAAAATGTTCACAAGACAAACAAGACCATGAGACCAAATTTTAGCCGTTGGATCATCACCAATCTCGAAATATGTGCGAAAATCGTGAGCCATTAGATGCAATTTGCTATGATTTATGGGCTGTTAGATCTCTTTGGAAGGCTGAAAACGGCTATGTGGTCAATTTTCAAGACTTGATACCTTGTGGTTCTCAAGATATTTGTAAAACCAAAATAATTGTTGATGTATTCTGCTCAATATTGGATTTGCCCTTGAGGAGTAATGTTTTTCAATTGTTTTATTACATCTGGTCGTGTAAAACAAGATTCAAACCGATGGAAAAGTTCACAAGATCAAGCATGACCATGACACCAAATTTCACCTGCTCGATTATCACCAATCTCTAGATATGTGCAAAAAATGTGAGTCATTGAATGTAATTTTGTGGATTATGTGAGCCCCAAACATAAGATCCAAACCGTTAGATCTTTTTGGCAGGCTAAGCACAACCCTAGGGTCAATTTTCATGGCCTATTACCTTGTGGATCTCAAGAAACGTGTAAAAAACTCTCAACCATTGATATAAAAAAGTCTATTTAACATAGATCCTTGTATTACCAAACACCTCTTTTAATTCTAGCCTCTTTTTTCTATGGCTCTTTTTTTCTTATGAGTCTATTTTAAATGGTCTTTAAGAAATAAACTAATGGTCCCAAACATGCCCTTAAACTTGTAACGATGTCAGATTTTGGTGAATGTTTAATTTGTTGTGGAGTATTTGAGTGTAAGGGGCTTAAATTGATCATAGGGTGAGCCATATGGGTCCCATAGGCTAGGTCATTCTATACCTAGGGATTGCTCTAGGTCACACAAATAAATAAATAAATAAACAAATAAATAAATAAATAGCAACATCAAGAATTATGGTCCTCAGTGAGCATTACTCCAACTAGAATGAGATTTGTCTTAGAGATAAAAGCATCTCGCTGTGATTTTGAGAGGTTTAGATGTCCTGCTAATTGATTTATAGTGAAAGACCTAGAAAGTTCTTTGTGTCTTGCCATTAGGAGATTGCACCATTACATCTAACAGAAAGGGATGTATCTTTTGTAAGGCGGGAGATTCTGTCCAAAGGGGTGGATTTTCTGGTGGGGGAGAGATGTGAAGTTTTGCTTGGATGACTAGGTAAGGGTGGGTCCTTTGTACGGTTATTTGCAAGGGTTTTTAGATTAGCATCTAACAAAGAGTTTGCCGTTGCTAATTGTCACAAGGTGAGGAATGATTGTACTTTGTGAGGGGTGTCTTTAGGAGAAGTCTTCATCATTGAGATGGGGTCTGGTATATGGGGACTTACCGAGTCTTCTTTCTAACATATTTTCGTGCAGGGATTTTAAGGATTCTTGGATTTGGAAGCCCTCCTTATTCGGGGAATTCCCGGCAAAAGCTTTTTTTTCTTAATCTTGGAGGGAAACCTTCTTTCAAGTGATCTTTCCTCTCTTGTTTTGTTGGGATCGGCTCCTCCATAGGTTGAGGTTTTTTGTTGGTTAGTTGTTGTAGCCAAGGTGTCTATAGTGGAGAATCTAAGAAGAAGAGGATTGACATTAACAAACATCTCAGATGTGTGTGTCATGTGTTATAAGGAGGGTGAAATAGTCAACCATCTTTTTCTTCGTTGTGAGGTTGGAGCTGTTGTTTGGAGTAACTTTATTGGTATGTAGTTGTGGACTTGCTTGGTGTTGTCCGAAGACTATGGCGGATGTAATGCAGTCTTGGTTGGGATGCTCTTTTTTTTTTTTTTTGTTCGTTTTTTTTTTTTTTTTTGTTGCTCTTCTTTGGTCTATTTGGAGAGAAAGGAATGATAGAATCTTCAAATGTGCATCTTCTTTCTTTGCATAGTTGATAGAAAGGATCACCCTATTGGCCGTTAAATGGGCGTTGGTTAGAAAGGAATTCTCCGATTTTAACCTTGTAGGATCTTACGCCCCATTGAGCTACCACTTATTCCAAAACCAATTGGTGATGGGAAACGGCACAACAATGGTTTTATGGTAAGGGTGAGGGCTCAACCACAATTATAACCGCTCAGGAGGGAGGGTGGACATGGACCTCAACAAGTCTTAATGATTTCACTTTGAGTCGGGAAGCCTGGATGGGGTTTTCCCCTTTTAAAGTAAGCAGATCAGTTCTATGGTCTCCTCCCCCATTGGTGTTCTTTAATTTAATGTCGATGGAGCTATGAGAGGGAAACTGAAGCCTGTGGATATTAGTGGTGTACTTCATAATAGCAAGGGTGAAGTATTATTTATATTTTCTAAGCATTTCGGCGTGTGTGATTCCATTGAAGTAGAGGTGTTACCTATCTTAGAAGCTTTTTGGTGTTTCTCGAGACTATTCTATGGTGACCTTATTGTTGAAAGTGGTTCTTCTAATGCCATTGCGTGGGTGTTTAAATACCAAATTCTCTTTATTGAAATTCGTCTTTTATTTCCTAGATTCGGCATTATCTTCTACCATGAACTTAGATTGGCCAACTCTTCCACAAATGCTTTCGCCAAGCATGGCGGTTGAAAGGACATCTCCTTAGGAGAAAAATATAATATAATGGTTGAGGGTACATTCCTCTTGTACATTTTTGTTTCGTTTCGTTTTTCTTTTGCTTCTTCTTGCATCCCCTGCCTTTTTAATGTAATTAAGTTGTTGTCACCAATGATTACATCTGACGATCAACCTGCACAAACAAAATCGCAAGACAAAGTCCCAGGCTCTCATATATAAATAATGTTACTTCTGCAGATTTTGTCAAGGCAGACCTGTTCAAATAAGTGAAATTACTTTAATCTCACAACATCTACTCTTATCAAAAAATAATAATAATAAAGACGTTTACTTTCTTTGTGCCAAGTCAAAATACTTGGCACTTCTAGAAATGGCTTCAAGCCCTATAAAAAGCAGCACTTCATTGAAGGAAGCCATGCTCAATTCACCATAAATCTTCTAACATTTCTTTCCAACATGAGTATCTTAAGATCAATCCCATTTCTTCTGTTATCCATCCCTCTTCTTCTCAACCCCGTCCTTGGTGTCGACCCTCTTTACCACATATGTCCAACCTCAAACAACTTCACTGCCAATGGTCCCTATGACAACAACTTGCAGCAATTGATGGCTTCTCTTTCCACCCAAGTTCCTCTCACAGGCTTTGGCCTTGGATCCTTCGGGCGAAGCCCCGATCGAGCAAACGGGCTGGCTCTGTGTAGGGGCGACGTATCGAGCGCCGACTGCAAGACATGCATCAATGGTGCCACCAGCGAAATCCGTAGGCTCTGTCCATACAGCGAACAGGCAATCATATGGTATGACCATTGCCTCTTGAGCTACTCCGACGTCAAATTTTTCGGCCAAATTGACACCAGCAACAAGGTCTACTTGTTGAACGTTAAAAGCGTCGATGACCCGAAAATGTTTAATCACCAAGTGGGGGAGCTGCTAACTGGTTTGTCCTGGGAAGCCTCTCACAGTCCATTGATGTTTGCTAAAGGAGAGGTGGAACTTGGGGAGTCTAAGAAACTGTATGGTTTGACTCAATGCACCAGGGACCTTTCTTACAGTGACTGCAAGAAATGCCTGGAGAGTGCTATAAGTGAACTTCCTAGCTGTTGTGATGGGAAAGAAGGGGGAAGGGTCTTGGGTGGCAGCTGCAACATAAGATATGAGCTCTACCCTTTTCTGGATGTGTAGACAGAGCAATGGAATTTTCCATGGTATACATGAAATAGTAAATTTGTTTAGAATAAATGTAAGAGGGGAGATGCTTATTGTCATCTACATTGTTTTAATTCTAATAAATATCTATTGCTTCTTGTTGTAGCATTTGCTTAAAGATGTTAGATAACATCAAAATTGTTTATTCTCATATTTTTCTCTTCAAGAAGAATTCACTGTGACATTGATGATAGTGTTCATGCTCGTTGGTATCACTGTTGTGTATTTTGGGAACTTGTACAAGAAGCACCTTTATTTATTATTAATTATAAAGATGATCCAAACAGATTAACATTTACACTTTGGGATCGACCACGTATAAAAAGCATAGTTGTAAACACCATCAATATAATGGTGTATGCCACTTTAGTTGGAGTAAAATTCTTTATAGTTGCCATGCATGTGACATGAATGGGTTGAATCAAAATCAGTTGCTTCTAGTTTGAGACTGATTATCTTGCTATTGGATAGAGATTAGGATTAATTATTAATGGATTTAGACCCCTGCATGAGTCCACTCAAGTCCAAGTCTGGTAAAGTTGGATTCAAACTATCCAACGGGCTTGACATGTGTCGAGTTTATGTCTTGTATTCTGGACTTCAGTTCATTGGATTAGCCAATGACCAGGTTCATGGTCAAGCTGTATTTTGGTCATTATCCCAGGGCTTTTTTTGGAGGGCAAAGGAAGCATAAATTATATATTGTTGTAATCTGTAATCATAGACTCTGTGAAAGAGTTAGAGATGTGAAAGGTCTCTCTCCCATCAGCATTCATAGTATTCCGAACCACTTGGGGTTTAATGGAGGAAAGTTTAGTTTTTTTCCCCATGGATGTAGGCTCCTTTGCTGAACCATATAAATCTTTGCGTGTAATTATCTCTTCTTGTGTGGTTGATTGATTGTTGGATTGTGATAATTCACGCCTCCGCATACACGCGCACAACAACCGGTATAAGAGCCACAACAACATGCCCACGTCGACCATGTTCAAAACCATTATTGGGCTGGCCTAGATTCTAGCATATGGGCCCTTGTTACAGATCTGACTCAAGCTCGGGCATATAAGTTATTCAGGCCTTCGTGGGGACTAGGAAAATTAACAGGCTGACTCAGTTTCATGCAGAAAACAAGGACAATTAACATATAGTGGGCCCACCTCTATTAAATCCAAGCTTCCTAAAGGCACCTATCCTAATTTGATTTTGATCCCACCATTATGTACCTTTGGATTATATCACAATAAAGATGAACTCTGAAATGCCATTAGGTTCAGCTGAGCCTAGTTACAGTATGGGGCCTTTTTGTCTGCATAAGAATACATTAGTTCAATGAATAAAGAATGGGTGCTTTCACCAACAATATTTGCAGAAACAAAAGTGAAAAAAAAAAAATTTGTAAACCAAGACAACTATTAAAAAACTATATATGAAAACCTCAAAAACCAAATAATTGAAGTATAAGTAGAGAATTACTACCATATGAACATAATTAAACTATCATACCCAAAAAAAAAATTTTGATTTAACTTTTAAATCACCTATGATAAAGCATATTATTATGAGTCATATTAGTTCAACTAAATGCAAATAGAGATAAATACTAGCATTTATATGAATGCCATTACTACCATTGATCTGATTCAGAACACAATATATATATATATATATATATATTAGTTTAATCTTTTTTTTTTAATGATAATGGTATATAATTTTAAAAGAAAAGTACATTGTATAAAGAATGAACCGGACCGAAGCTAAATCCCACTTGCAACACCTCGGAAAGGCAACTAGCTACGCAGAGCATACGGCAGATTCCAGTGGGAGAAACAACTGAGAAGGAAAAAGTTTTTCTTGTCCTTTTTTTATAATCTAGATCTAAGAGTGAGGTGATAAAACTTAAGGAGGGCTTGGGGTGGGAAATTTAGAGAATAAAAGCTGGGCTTTATTAGCCAAGTGGTGGTGGAGATTTGGGGGAGAAGGGAGCTTCTGTGGATCATAAGGGTTGTTGCTTCAAAGTATGAGGATGATGTGGGGGGCGTGTTCCTAGTAGGGTCTGGAGACATTGGGTTTCAGGTTTGTGGAGAACGTTTTGGGGGTTGGGAACGAGTCGAGTTTTGGGTCGATGATTGGTTGGGGGTGGGTTCATTGTCTCAATTATTTCCAACAGTTTTCAGGGTGGTGTCTAACAAGGATTCACCTATCAAAGATTGTTATGTGGGTGAGGGAGGTTTTGTGCCCTCTAAAGTTGTTAGAAGAGTGTTGCGTCCTTTGGAGGAGACTATGCATTTTATACATTGTCTGTTGGTTTGTGGGCCTCTCAAGGTGAGGAAAGTGGTCTGTTGGTCTGCTATTTCTAATGGGGAGTTATAGTTCAATAGCCAGGGGTAAGCCAGGACTGGCAGGGATTGGTGGGGCTCTCCGCAGTTGTGGCGGTGTTGTGTTAGCTATGTTTTCGGACTCTTTAACAAGGAAAAACTTTTGGACATTTTAGGTGTGCCTCATTTGTTTATTTCTCATTTCAATGCTAATTTAATTGTGGAAAGTGATTCAGCTAATGCAATGGAAATTTCTATTTTATAATAGAACATCTGTAGATGTGATGATTCTTCACTATCAAAGGAATAAAAATTGCTCACAAAGGATTTATATAGCTGAGAAACTCACTTGATATTGGTGTGTATGATGCATATAAGTGATAAAAATGGTTTCAGTGTGAAAACCCATATAAGTGAGGATTTCCAAATCCTATGGGGGGATGTCGGATCTCAGAATCTTAACAAATGAAGATTTCTATTAGCCCAAATCATTAGGAATTTACAATTGCGAAACATAAAATTTTTATAACTACAGGGATATCGAAAATCTTTTCCTGAAGATTTGGTTTCCAAATATGACCTTAATGAAATGAAGCTCTTGTCCTCTCAAGTAAATTTATTTTTTAAGCATGAAGGGCTGTCAGCTAATGCTCTTGTAGATTCTTTGGCTATTCAATGAGGAGATAGATCCTTCCTTCCATAGTTAGCTCTTTGTAATGTTGTTGCTGCCTGTAATAATACTTTTGTACCATTACTGCTTTTTATTTCTCCCTCTGCTTTTCCTTGATGACTTGAAAGGTCACAATCAAAATGAAAAGTAAATTTTCAAAGAAAAAAAGAAGGAACGAAGGACAAGAAATCCAAGAGCAGATCTCTATTCTAGTGTTGAAATAGAAGACACAGTAAGAGAATATAAGTGGGATGAAAAGGGATTTGCTACATAAGGAAGAAAGGGTACTCAAAAAAGTGGTAGAGCAGAAAAGAGATGAGAATTGAGGAGTTGCATAAGAGAAAGTGCAAGTCTCAAGAAAGTTAATACAAGGCTTGATATGCATGCCCGATTGCAATTGAGCACAACAAACTCTGTAGAATGAATAGCCCTGCAGTTGGACTCCTATAACAAATTGAAAACAACAGGTTGCCCAAAGAACATCATTAGGAGGAACAAGTGCGTGTAAGGGATTGTGCATGTGTTTTTTAGTCCTTCAACTAGCAAAAAGAACAAAGAAGAAAATTCTATTAATAAGCTTTATTACACCTCCTTTCTCATGCACAATGCGTGCAGCTGATCCAACTCGCCGATAAATAAATCCTAATACAACTATAGCAAGCTTAACACATGAATACTTCTATATCATCAAGATGAAAATTACAATGCTACTACTGGAAAGCAAAAGAAACCATGGCACAGAGCTCGTTCCGTCTGATTTCTCAAACCTTTGTATTCTACAAAGACTAACTAGCATATCTACAAATAACTTCATAGCCGCAAAACACCCTAGAACAAAACTGACAAAAATGACTGCAAGACCCTTCTTCTCCATGTCAACTTGATTCTCAATGACCCTCTCAACCTCTGACCTGCAAAAATTACCAGTCCAATAAGAGGTGATTAATAGGTGGTCATGCAAAGTAAGAAAAATTACCTACAATAAAAAAAAAAAAAAAAAAAAAAAAAGTAAATCAGTTTGACCTTTTAAGTTATAGAGCATATTTTGACATTAAAAACTTCCATACAATGGTGGAGCAGTTTGAGTTACAAAGATGCAAGCGTGACTTGAAAGAAGGAGAAATCGAGGTCCAGTAGATTAGTCTACACAAGCTTACAAAATCAAGTGTGACTCGAAAGTTGGAGAAATGGAAGTTCAGTAGATTAGTCTACACAAGCTTACAAAATCAAGTGTGACTCGAAAGTTGGAGAAATGGAAGTTCAGTAGATTAGTCTACACAAGCTTACAAAAACATTGACCCATATTAAGAGATTTCAAAAGAGCATTTAGCAGAATCTGTGTTTCCACTTCATAGTTTTTTGAGGGACCTAGAGGAGAATCAACATGACATTGAAATTAAGCACGCATGCTTTACTAGAAAACCAAGAAATAATGCCATTTATACTACACACTCGATCCCAATCAGATTACAAATTTGTGTGATCTGGTCTTCGCAGTTGTGGTGGTGGTCATGGTGGCCTTTTGTGAGCAGACTGGGATAAGAGGAGAGAAAGGGAAAACATCAAAGAAAGCATGCAAAACAGTCTTTTGCACAAAAAACAATTAAAAAAAAGAAAAAAGAAAGAAAAGAAAAGAAAAGAAAAATAAAAAACAATTATCTGGTGTTTCATGAGCTGACAAGTAGAGAACCTCATTCAAATTCAAACTCTTCAGGTCTCTCTTTTTCTAACACCAAACTACATAAAGTAGCAAAAACTGATTTGTCTTTCCATGCTTGCAACTTTCTTACGGTTTGGTGCAACGAGGAGAGAGAAAGAGCAGGAAGGGGATTGCTTTTTTTGTTGACTCAAGGAAACAAAAATTCACAGGAGATGGGGTTGCAGTGTAATACAAATGTATCCTGAAGAACTATGGGGGAAAAAATCTGGGAACTCCTTGAGAATAGTCCCAAAGCCAACATGGAAATGCATAAAAATTATCACTAGTGAAGAGTGTTTTCAGGAAATCAACAATGCAAGGAAAGTTGTGGAAGTCATGATAATAAATAAACAAAAACAGAAAGAGAAAAAACCTTTCACATATCTATTTTCCTTTTCAAGTACCAAAGTGTATATCTCATTTAGGAAAAGTGATACAGGAAGCAAATGAACAAGACTACACATGAAGTAGATAGTATAAGAGAGATCCATTGTAAACATTAATCATCATAGAATAGTCATCAGAGCCTTATGCAGTAAATTGGGACAGTAGGATTTGAACCCTGGTCCTCTCCATGACAGGGGCATCAACACTGCTCCGACAGTTAGTTGGCAGATTGGCCTCTAAGCCATACTGATTAACTTTACAAAAGAGAAAAGCTACATCCAAAAGTAGTGTATCAAACTATGCAAGTCCATGCACGCATATGCACGCACATGTGAAAGAGTGCACAAGAGAATTGACGGTGACATTGAGAAAACATACAGGTAACACTCTGAAAAGGGAATTCTTAAAAAAAAAAAAAAAAAAAAAAAAAAAGGGCATTATCATGTCTTAGCACTTCAGCCAAAAGTCTTACTGTCTCAACCTTCTTGTTCCTTGAACATTAATTAACCTTTCAATTTGTTTTACACGGTAAGTTTTCACCTTCCATAAATGTGCCCAAATGATCTCAGACGGCTTTCTTTATAGGTTGTCTCTTATGTATTCATTAATAATTCCAACTGGTAACTCCATGCATCCATCTTACTATTCCACTCTATCTTATAAGTATATTTTTGTTTAACAGGGGAAGTTTCCAGCCTTCTGGAGAAGGCTTGATTGATATGGATAAAAGTGTGGAAGCATGAAATTGATGTCCGCAAGAGACTTTCATGAAGAAGAAAATAAACCTCAAAAGGTAGAAAACCTTTATTAATCTTTAGGGCCTTTTTTTTTTTTTTTCTCTGAAATTCATGGAATTCCAGTTTGGAGAATCTTGACATTCTCCAGCATAGTGGAATTCCCGAATGCTTCCTTGTACTTGAGCATCTAGGAGCTCCACCAAAAAGCAATGGGGTTGGAATTCGATGAATTCCAAAGGTCATTTGAGGCCTTTTAGGTGGCTGAAATTTTGGAATTCTCCTCAAGAAACATGGCATTTGCAAATGTCAAGGGACAAGATGTCACATCATTTCCAAAAAAACCCCAACATTGCAAATTCTTCTCAGAAATTCAAGTGCAGAAACAGGCCCTTAATTAACTAGAATTTTCAAGATAGGAAACTGTATTGTTAACCTAATCGAATTTCTAATAATAAGTCCTAATCACAATTCAATAAATAGATAGCTACTAGCCTAGAAAAACTCTATATGAAAAAATGTCTTTTGCTTTGAACGACTTGTCTCATGAATCATGATTCCCTCTATTGGGGAAGAAAATTGACAGGTTTGTGTCGGTTGACACAATGAAGTTGCATCATTATCTCAAATGGCTTTGTACGTTACCTCATATGTAGTATTCATAATTCTATCATCATAATGTAAATAGGAATAAAAAGATGAATGCATGTAGTTACTTGTATCTTTTCATTTCTTCATTGCCCAACACTCACCTCCATACAACAAAGCAGAACTAATTGTTCTCTTGCAAAAATACCACTTTTTAAGTTGAACTGGTACTCAACAATTGCATATTACTCAACTCAAAGTCTATAACTGCTCCTAAATATCAAAAGCTATCACAGTGTGGTACTAAGTTGTGTTCAATTTGATCATCTAATCATCTTTAATAAAAAAAACTACAAAGTTTTACTCCATATATTTCAACTTTGATCTACTAATATTAAACCCATTTGACACAAATACCTTTCTCCAAAGTATACCCTATCATTTGCTTCTTTTTTTTTTTTAACTGACTAATTAGTACAGAGAAAATAAAGAAAAACTGAAAAGATCTCAGAATACAAAGAAAATAAAGAAAAATTTAATAAGTGCAAGAAGAGAGAGAGAGAGAGAGAGAGAGAGAGAGAGAGAGAGAGGGAGGGAGAGAGTAGTAGGAAAATTGCTACAGGTGAACCTAGGGTTGGGCAACCACTCTTTTGTACTTATATTAGAAAACTAGGAAGGATAAATTAGAAATGAGCGCTTTCAAGAGCATTTAGGGATTGCATCGATACGGGATAAAATTAGAGAAACCCATTTTCAGATAGGCAGGCAATGATGCCGGTAAGGAACCGTTTGGGTATGAAGGTTGATGGCCCACTGAGGGGGAGGGGTAGTAGGCCAAAGAGGACGTGAATGGAGGTAGTAAAAATAGATCCAAAGAAGTGCAACTTATCTAAGGATTTGACTCAATATAAATCGGAATGGAGAAATGGAATTTGTGTAGCCGACCCCAACATAGTTGGAACGAAGCATTGATGATGATCAGAAAATATTGTATTTCCAGTATTAAAAAAAAAAAAAAAAAACCTCTGCCTACACATAATCACTCCTGTAAGTCCCTAAAATATAAGATATTATGAAAAAATGAAAATTTTAAAGGACACGCTTATCTTGGATATCTGCTATAAAGTTGTCCATAACAAAGGCCAATAAATAAAGGTGATATAATTTTTTGTGTCCTAACCCCTGAGATCGGTACAAGTTCACTGGAATGTGCAGCATGCAACCATACCCAGCTCCTAAGCATGAAATGCACTCCTTTCTTAAATTACATCATGCAAGAAGCATAATGCATCCCTTCAAAAATATATCAAACGTAATTACAGTTCAAAATAGCATTGATTTGAAGGTATCACATAATGCCTGAGGATCTAAAAGTACAGATATAAAACTCTTCTAATTGCTAATGGCAAGTACAAACTACAAGGGCAGAAGAATAGCATTTCATAGGAAAAGCATTTCTAACAAGTACATTTTGTTTGGGGGTTAAATTTCAATGAAGATGAGAATAGCCAATTAGCCACTCAATCCAGAATGATATCATCATGAAGACTACAATAATAGTAACTGAAGACTACAGAAGGATAAAGAAAAAGGGCAGATGAATGAATCAAACCTCAGAATAGCATTATCTTTGGTTAGCGTATCCAATTGTGAAGAAACAAGGGACTTCCATGAGGTGAGCTCACCAACGTCTTTGGTCTAAAACAAATCAATAATGAGTGAATTGTTAAAAAAAATAAAAAAAATAAGCAGGCTTCCATAAAGACTAGGTTCCAGAAAGGGTTTAAAAAAAATATACAAAGCTACAAATTGAGAAACTTTCGTACCAATGTCTCTTTACTGTCAGCTAGATTCTTTGTCTCTGATTTGAGCTTTTCCAAAAGCAAGTCTTTTGTAGCAATATCATCATCAAATTCTTTAAAAATATTTCCATATCTAGAATTCAATTCCTCCAGGTATCGTTCTAGAACGGAAAAATTCAAATCTAATGATCGGATTTTCTGCATGAGTATCTTAAGAACGCTATCACCAGGCATCCTTCCAGTAGGCTGAGGTTTTATTTCTTTGACTGAATCAACTCCACTTCTCTTTATTACTTCATGTTTCGCATTAAGATTTTCTGTTCCGGATTCATTTTCAATTTCTGTAAAGGGTTTTTGATAAAGATCATTCCCTTCTTCGTGCTCTACCTGCTCAGCCATCGGTATTTGCTCAGTAGGTGTTTCCTCAGATCCGAATTGAGTACCTTCTGTCGTTATCAAATCCTCCAACATCCTCTCAACAGCATCCACTCCATATACTTCCACAACACTCAGTGTGCAGTAGAACTCAGAACCATAATGACTCAACAAATTCAGTTTCAGATATCGTGTCCATTTTGGCTCCTGAAGAGCAAACCTCTGTGCATGCTTTGCATTTTCAGCAGTAAAGTTGCCAAGTTTGACCCAATTGTCAGTTGGATAGACTAAACTACTTAGCAGCTCAAAATCCTTAAAGTTGGATGAGTAGTGCTCAAAGTTTGCTATTTCAATGGTATCCACTAATGTTTCTTCAGAAAGTTCTATAACAACAAACTTCTCTTCCACTGAACATGGATTCCGAAGATACTTATCCTTGTCATTGACCAAGATGTTAGAGGCACCCTTTGCCTCCTTGTTAGAAGCCAAGACCTTTGCACCCTTGTTAGTAGAAGCATAATTGTACTCTTTACCACCAGGCTCTACTCTGTGTGTAATTCTTCCAGTCTGGCCAGTTACAGATTTCCCCTTGGGATTGATAGCTTTACTCTTGAACTCATCGAGACCGGGAGGTGCAACTCGCGACAGACGATCACTTTTTGGCGTTTCCTTTTCTATTCTTGCCTCTAATCGAGATGTCTCTGTCTCTTCTTGTTCTTTGCTTGCTGACATTGGGAGCATTTCATTTCCTTTACTCTCTTCTATGACCACTCCACTGGAAATGGATGTCTCCACTTCATGATGATAGGAATCAATTTCTTTAGATGCAAATCCATCTCTGGAATCAGATACATCATTTGGTTCATCCTGGACTTCACACCAAGTTGATTCCCCAGAGACAACTGACAGTCCACCTAAACACAACAATATATAATAATATATAAGAATACAAGAATTTGGATGCTTTTATTAAATTTCACCCAGTCCACCTAAACACAACAATTTATAACAATATATAAGAATACAAGAATTTGGATGCCGTTATTAAATTTCACCCTATTAGGTTGATCTAAATGTGTGATTAATAATTAGCCAACTAACCTGTCCCATTGAGATATTTAAGGAAAATGAATGAGTTTCTTGATGAGGCAAAGCAAGGTACGTAACTCATTTGAATCGGTCCTTACAGTTTCTATTTCCATCTCTTGTTTGAATTATATTGTATTTTTTTGGGGTATGCAATTCAATGAAAAAAAAAGGTAAATAAAGGGGGAAAAAGAGCATAAAAGGACCTTCAGCTATCTGACCTTCATAATCATCAGCAGGACAAATCCACAAGTTCAGGAAAAATGCAAGTGCCCACAAAGCAAGAAATTGAGACACTTTATACCGCTGATTCCTTCCTGAGATGGCACTCTCCAAAGCTCTTCTCTGCAGAAGAGCTCTACGTGATCTCTGCATGGCACATCAATCCAATCTAGAGCTGTAGAGCAAGAGAAGAATGAAAAATGACTCAATTGTATACAAGTCAAATAACTAAAGAAAAAGTACGAGAAAAAAAACATTTTCTCCTAGAATTGTGAGTGGGCCTTTCTAAATTACAGAAGTTATTCATATTCTTATAATACAATCAACTCCAATTTAATGTACTGAAATTATTTCTCAGCAAGAAAACCACTTCTAAATAACAAGACGAATGCTTAAAATGCTTACATCTAAAAAACAAGATGAATGCTTAAAATGCTTTTTCTCTTTTAAAGTAGAGTGGAAAAAGAAGGGTGCATTCTTCTTCTTCATCTTAAACCAGGAAGAATGCTTGAATGGTTTTTTTTTTTTTTAGGAGAATATAAGGCAAATGGAAACAGAGCGGTGCATTATTCTTCTTCTTGTGGCTATGAGCCGGGGAAGGGTGCTGAATGTATGCGATGCCGAAAGCTGACGTCTTCAAATCCAGTCCTGGGACAATGTGCTACCCCACAACAAAAAAAAAAAGCACCCCTAAAAAAGCTTGATTACAGCAAGGGCACCATTATACATAGACCATCTATCAGTTCCTTTTTAGGGAAAGAGCATGCAACATGATTCACCTCCCTATTAATGAGTCAAATTCCACATTGATAGACTCGATAAGATCCTTGATTTCATTCATAATAATATGAACTTCCCAGACACGCTCTCCACAATAAGCTTACCTGAGAAGATTCCTTATTGATACTTAAAACCTTATCTTATAGCCCAAAATTCTGGCTACATTAGAATTGTTAGCCCCTATTGGAAACAAGAAAGGCACCAAAATGTAAAAAGAAAAAAAAAAAAAAAAAAAAAAACACCCTTCAGGCGGGAGCTTCAATGTCAGCCTATAGTTTTCCTAAAATGCTTAGAAAAAAGGAAACGATCTACTAGGAAGGGAGCTTTCTCAAATGAGGTAGACAATATCAGTGAAAGAATTAGAGCCAGGATCAGTTAGCAGCTTCAAAATTCTAAAAGATGGATGATGATAAGTTTTTCTTTGGAAATGATACTCAATTTCAAGATTTGCAGAAAATACGGTCCCAGGAACTACATTAAGCAGGCTTTCTTTTTCTGCATTTTCTGCACCGAATTGATCCTTCATATCATTTAACGTAGGATAAGATCTGAGCTCAAACAACACGAGAATTGATAAGAGAGGAAAGTACAAGACTTCTATGAAATTCAGATCTTTTTAATTTTTCTTTTCCTGAAATTATCTATCCTCACAAAATCGGGTGCCATACTATTTAAGCAACAGTAAACATACACAGTTCCATCCAAACAAATAGAAAAACAAATGGAAGTGTTTCAAAATAACAAGAACTGGTGATATCAATCTCTCCCTTCTCCAACCTAACAGAAATCTCATCAGAATCTGAAATGTAAAATAAACCAAGAACAGCAAGAACACAGTTCAGGTACCATCGCTTTCTCAAATCTACAATCCCAGAAACCATTTCCTTTTCTATGAAAACACCAAAGAAGTCCTAACCAAGTAAATATCACTTTTGGAATCAGCACCCACATCAATTCCAATTTAATTCACCCAAATGAAATATGCTGAAAGACTCATACGCATTTTTTTTTTTTTCTTTTGCAAAGAGGATATACTTTACATTCCCTTTTACCCAATATTATTCACTTACAATCTCCATTTCTTAAGATAATCATGTCTCCATCTGATCTGAAAGAAAAAAAAGGCTTTTTTGCAAAGCCAAGACAAGCAGCTTAGCTGCCAAAGTGGAACTATTTTCTCCTTAAGATAGATGATTAATTACAGATCACTGAATTGTAATTGTTTGAACTTAAATCTGAAGAGAAAGATTATAATACAGAATCCTTTATAAACAAGCCATAAAACAACCAAATGGTTGTTTACCATCATCTTAGCCTAATGAGCTCAATCCAATCAGAACTCATAAAGAAAGTGGTTCAATCTTTAATAAACAACTCTCAATCAGCCCAATCCCCTCAATCAGGAATTCAGATCTGTAAACACCCAACATCAACTGATGGAAGAGGGAAAACACAAAATACTCAACCCACTGATCTGGGGTTGGCTAAAAAAGAGAGCTTGTAAACAAAGTGTGGCAAATTCTTATACCCCACCACCAATCAACCCAACCCTTCTCTTCCTTCATCCAGGCTTGCAATCCACAGATGCCAAAGATCGAACACATGGCAGGCGAAGATTTTAAAATCTAAAAGCAAGGGTTGGGTTGGGTTGGGTTGTAAAGATCTCTCCATCTAACCAAGCTCTTAGAAATCTGAATTGCAATTTCTTTTGTATCGATGCGGTTCTCTATCTCGTATGTGATCAAAACAGATGCAAAAAAACGCGATCTTTACATCCAAACGGCCCCCAAAACATGGGCTTCGAGATCGGTATAGGAAGTTGAAGAATACAGAAATGAGATTCCAGATCTGATCGAGGAAAATAAGAAGAGGAAGAAGAAAAGAAGAGAAGAGAGAAAGACCTGGAAAGGGGAAGAGGTAGAGAAAGATGCTGCTGCTTCTTCTTCAACGAGACGTGGATTTGACGATCTCTTGACCGACTCTGATGATGATTTCGTATTTTCGTTTCGGTCTTTCCCTGGAGCGGAAGAGACGCGATGCTTTAATAAGAGCGAGAAGAATGGCGAGGGTAGATCCTATGCACCCTTTTTAAAAAATGGACGACACGTGGCGGCTTTGTAACGGTTTGTGGCCCACCTATTGTTACTTAGTGCTTGAAATTAGAATGATGAATAAGAGACTGACTCGGAAGAGTGAGAGGAAAATGAAGAAAATTCAAACTCCGGATCCCCTGACCAAGCTGTGACATGTAGATATAATTTTTCGCATTCAAGATGAATCTCATCACCTAAGTCGGTTAAAGGGTGCTTATAAATGTGGGTCCTATCAAAGTTCAAGGGTGGACTCAGAAAATGAAACTAGGGGGCTAAATAAAAATTGTTAGAAAATTTTAATATTTTAGGGGGCAAAATAAAAAATTACAAAACATTTAGTGATAAAAAAATAAAATTTTAAAAACTTAAGGAGCCATGGCCCCCCCTAGGCCTACATGTAGGTCTGCCCTAATAGGGTCCCGAGAGTATTTAAATTGGAGACTTTCCGGACATTTGACAATTTTTCACAGCGCATCTAGTTGTAAATTCCAGCTCAATTAGAGTCGGTATCACTATCACCCCATTGAACACATGATGGAAGAGTGGTTAATGCCATGCGAGTGCTTAGTCATTCATGTGGTTATTAAGATGGTCTGCGGCACTATTATTGAATTGAGTTTTTGGGATGTATGATTAGAGAAAATGAGATTCATCTTGAACGGTTCAGATTATCCGTACGATGGGCTCACCGTAAATAGAATTATGCATGTGTTTGGCAGTTGTCACAGCTCCACCCACTGTAGTGTAACAGCTGAGGCCTGGACTCTTCCAGTAACATACATAGATAATATACATAGTGCAACCTAATAAACATTACGGCGTCTAGGTTGCCGACGTTATCCTCTGACCGACGGAGACGCGGACGTGGGACGCGTAACACAAAATCTGGAAGCATGCGCTGGAGTTTAAGTTTTATTACTGACCTTGTACGACCGACACCCAACCAAATTGCTCCAAATGGACTCTGGCACATAAGAGAATCATCCATTCATGTGGATGTTCCATACAAGAAAATCTCTCTTTGTACCTTTATTTTTCTAAGGTTGGTGCGGCCTTGTGGCCAGGACATCTGGAGACTGGAGGAAAGCTACCATTCCCATCCCTCCAGGAAGCTGTGGCAGCATGCCTGCTAAGTGCTAACCACAGCGATAGCCCTATGATTCCCCATTTTGACTCTATTTTGCTTGCCCTCTCTTTGGGCCTTTGGCTGACCCAGCTTGTGTGGGGTTGTCTTTTTTATTTTTTTATTTTTTTTTTATTTTTTATTTTTTTTATTTTTTTTTTTTATGAGGATTTGATAGGAAAAACTCGGTTGATGGCCATTGCTCCGGAAATGACCCGGTAGTTTGGGACGCACAATTTCAATCCACCTGCCATTTTTTATTTTAGTAGTCTGCGCTGAGTGACACTATCGTCGACATAAGCCGATATGTTTTCACTTCTTTTCGGTTCTTTGTCGTCCACTTCTTCTATTTCTTTTTCGGATGCTTTTTAATTGATAGTCACTTTCTCATTCATTTTAATCATCTTCATGGTCTTCTTGAAAAGTGTCTCATATTCAATTTTTCAAGCTTTTTCTTCCTCTAACTCATTATTATCATGATTAACCTCATTATCAGAAGAAACATGTGGAGTAGTAGTATAAATTAAAGTTGCTATGAATGCTATGAATTTTCATTTGCTAGTGTTAGGCTTCTCAGACTTAGATTGTTTCTTCTTATCATCCCAAGTCAAATTAAAAGACATTTTCTTTGGTTTCCTATTACCATAATTACTAGCAATGTATCCAAATCCTTGACACTCAAAGTATTAAACGCATTTAGAAGATTTCTTCTTCCCAAAGGATTTAGGGATTTTGGTCGAAGTGCCTTCGCAGTAGATATCTGTTCTAGCAATATTTAGATCTACATTGTAAAATAGTGCAACTTGCTCTGATATCAATTAAAAGTTGCTACTTAAATGGATGCTAGTTCCAAAATCAATACAAGTAGAAACAAAATCAAAGAAAAATCACCACAAGAAGGTAGATACAAATTTAACATGAAAACCTTATCCAAGGAGAAAAACCAATCACTATTGAACAGTTACAAGATATACTCACAACTCCCTTATCCCAATCGATACTTCAACCTAAGGACTGTAGTTCTTCTTGTACAAATCCTCGTTGCTACAACTACACCTTGAGAACCAAGATACACAAATCTTCTACAAAGAAATAGAAGCACCAAAAATTCTAGAGAAAATCTTTAGCCCAATCTCTTAATGATGGCTCTAGCGAATAATGAATCTCTCTTAGGGTTTTTCTCACCTTAGAACAAGAAAGAGCAACTTTTTGTACGTCTTAGGGTTGAGAAAATCACCCAATATATAACCCAAAATCCGTGCAGGAGACTTCTAATGATGTTCTAATCAGAATATTAATCAGTCTTAAATTCTAACTAAGAAACTGGATCAAACTAGGCTTCTCGTCCACGCTCGCTATAGCGAGCTCCTTCTCTGGTTCTGGGTTCGCTCTAGCGAATTCCATCTCCACTATAGACAACTAACGCTTCGGATTTTGGCTTTGTTGCTCTAAAACTCTCCCGTCTTCGCTTTAGATCTTCTATCAACTCAACCACAGTCCATTCTAAAAGAAATAGAAAATTGCAACTCAAATGGACTCAGAGTTTTGTCCAACCCGTGAATTAGTCAACACAATAAAATCCTAACATTTATCTCATTGGATCAACTCACTTCGCCATTCTCAGACAACAACATGTCATCTGAAGAGACTGTAATGACAAGTATGTGCAGACATGAGGATGAAATCATAGTCACAATAAGATACACATTGAAAGAGATGAAAGGATGGCTTGTCCCATCTACCCATGAAGGAGAAGATGGTTTTTGCCTTAATGAAAGAGATATGCCCGACTCATTCTTCCATTTCTCCTTTTGTATTTGCAATCTTTTATCCCACGAAGAGTCAGAAAGGTTTGTTCTCGACACACTTTCTCTAATGGATAGTATTCAAAGTGTATCCTTTCAAAAAATTGAGGATGTATATAGCACCGAAAGTGTATGGTGCAGAGCAATCCATTTTTTAACAAGAATGGGAGAACAAAGAGAGTTCTGGGTTTTAAGAAAATCGTGTAAAGCGATGCTCTCGTTATACTTAAAATAATAATAATAATAATAACCAAATGGAGTTGACGGACTCCGTTTGTGTGGCCCAAACTACAGGGTCCTTTTTCTTGAAATGGCCAACCGACGGGGTTTTTCTCGAAAAAAAAAAAACTCCTTTTTTATGTCCTGATGTGGCTCTTTTGCTTTCCCATTCTTTTTGCAGCTGGCTCTTTCTTGATTTACATCAATTGGAGGCAAATATGAGAAAGTGCTTTCCCTTCATTCTTTCCTGTAATTGCTTCCTTTAGAATCTTACATCATAACTTTCAACAAAAATGAAGAAGAAGAAAAAAAAAAACCTCGAGTACAAGGAAGGGAATGTTCCCACAGGAAAAAAAATCTTCTCAACAATGACCTTATTTCATAATAGAATTCTTATTCCATTATTTCTCTATTATATACGCAGTTTAGCTTGTGGAGCCCACTTAGATTCATGTCTACCAGTTGGGATATGGAAAGGTCTTACTTCTTATGAACATGTGGGGACCAAAAAATTGGCCCCATAAAATTTTCCTAGCGCCCTTGACCTAACAACCATAAAATTTAATGGCATTTTAACTATAGACTCTTTTAAGATTCTATCTAATTGCGAATGAAGGTTCAATGAGTGTAAGATTATTAAAGGGATTGTATTGGTCAAAGGTGGGCCTAAGTGGGCCCTATAGGGTGGATTGTACATCCAGTCTATTGGAATACAACATTTTCCCACTATTGTAATATAAACTTAATTAACTTAATGACATTAAACTCTAATATAATTAAATCACATAACCACTCTAATCTATTCTAATCATAGTGTAAGGTGAATTCATGATACTCATTACGAAAATCCTTATTAACAGAAAATATTCTCTTAATCCTAACCATTACTAATGGTGAAAGAAACGTTAAGCCAAATACAATCTGAAAAATAAAGAGAGTCCCTAAAAACCTTTAATTATCATGTCCTTTCTGGGTCAGCAGGTCAAGTTAGGAATTGCCACCCCTAAATAGAGAGTCCTACATAAAAATAAAATAAAAAAAAAAAAAAAAAAAAGACGACATTAATTATGTGCTAGTTATTAATAACTGGATATCCCTATCTAGCCCATTAAATACGATGATTTGATTTTTATAGGACGTAAATGGGTTGGTTTCGGTCTCGGTCCATGGTAGATTCGGAATTGGAACCATTAACGAGAAGATGGAATCAGACCCAAAACCACTGGTTCGGAACCGGTTTTCTGGTTCTAGAACCATAACCGTTAATGAGAAGATGGAACCAGAACCAGAACTAGAACCGGTTTCATATATGGGAGAGCTCTGGGTAAAGAATGATTTGGAAAAAACAATTTTTTATGAGGAATTCTAAAATATTAAAGTAATGTGCATGTCAGGTCCCTGGTCCACGGACTAGAACCAAGGTGGAACCGGACCTGGACCCATTTACTTATTGGAACCTAAATAAGGACCCATACCGGACTATTAATGGGTCGGAACCTCTAAGTAATCGGAGACCCATTTATATCTCTAACTGTTTGTTGTACATAAGTGAACATGAATTAAAATCCGAGTCATGATGAATTTAGAATCA
>QPKB01000007.1:10697161-10730599 GCA_003546025.1 Camphora micrantha
ATCTGTCTAGGCTGGTTCTTTCTGACACCGATCCGGGACAATTTCCAGGATGACCATCTTTTTGTTGTACATCAATCCCCTTGGTCCGCTGATGTCGCAAACTATCTTACTACGGACAACACTCCTGACCATTGGACCAAGCAAGATATGAATTCTTTCTTTTCTCATGTTCGATAATTTTTTCTGGGATGATCCATATCTGTTCAAATACTGCCCATACCAAATAATTAGGAGATGTGTGCCTGACAATGAGAAACACAGTGTCATCTCGTTTTTCCATACACAGGCCTGTGGGGGGCATTTTTCTGGATAAAAGACTGCTATCAAAATTCTGCAGTCTGAATTCTATTGGCCCTCATTGTTTCCTGATGCTCATGATTTTTGTAGGGCCTGTGATCGCTGCCAGAAGTTAGGCATAATTTCCAAAAAAAACATGATGTCGCTAAACCTCATTCTGGTAGTAGAGCTTTTTTATGTATGAGGCATTGATTTTATGGTTCCATTTCCACCGAGTTTTGGGTATATCTATGTCTTGGTGGCTATGGACTGTGTCCAAGTGGATAGAGGCTATTCCCTGCTGGAAGAATGATTCTAAAACAGTCCATAAATTTCTGAATGAAAATATCTTTTCTCATTTTGGCACTCCACGAGCCATCATTAATGATGGGGGTTTGCACTTTTGCAATCGGGCATTTGAAGCCCTGATGAAACAGTATGAGATCAACCATAAAATCTCTACCCCTTATCACCCACAGACCAGTGGGCAAGTGGAATTGTCAAATCGGGAAATTAAAAGAATATTGGAGACTATAGTATGCCCTAATCGGAAAGATTGGTCAATGAGATTGAATGATGCTTTATGGGCTTATCGGACTGCTTTTAATACTCCAATTGGAATGTCTCCCTACCGGCTCATCTATGGGAAAGCATGCCACCTTCCGGTGGAACTAGAACACAAAGCTTATTGGGTCATTAAGCAGTTTAACTTTGATATGGATAAAGCTGGGAACAAGAGAAAACTACAATTAAATTAATTGGATGAGTTGTGCAGGAAAGCCTATGCAAACTCAAGAATTTGTAAAGAGAGGACCAAGATCTTTCACGATAAAAATATTCTGCGAAATTCCTTTCACCGTGAGCAGAAGGTCCTCCTTTATAATTCTAGGCTTCATTTATTTCCTTGGAAACTTATCTCCCGTTAGATTGGACTATTCATTGTAAAAGAAGTGTTTCCAATACGGTGCCGTTCGGATTTATAATCCCAAGGATGGCCAGGCATTCCACGTCAATGGCCAAAGATTGAAGCCATTCTTGGAAATTGCACCAGCTGATGAGGGAGAAATTCCTCTTGATAATCCTTGGGCAAATAAGAGAACAATGGTTTACTGTTTCGTTTATGGAAAGGATTTTTAGAAAAGTTCTGAATTTTGATCCCTCACCTTTACACAATCTGTATATGTTTTCAAAGTTTTTGAATGCCAAGCCATGATTTTCGTTCTTCTTTGACAATTGGATTGAAAATATGATGGAAAACGGACCCTTAGTTTCACAGTTTCATGATTCATCTAGTTTTATTGGCCATGGAGCTAGTGAATTAATTCGAGCACATGAAAAATGGCTGCCTATTGTTATGGACCGTGGAAAAAATGAAAAAAACAAAAAAAAAAACCAAAACCAAAAAAAAAAGGAAAAAAAAAAAGAAAGAGATAAAAGAGAAAAGAGAAAATGGAATTCCTTGGAAAAAAAAGTGTTATGTCATTTGAAAAAACAGTAATGCGAAAGCCATCATGGTTGCCTTGAGAGGAATATTATTTTTCTTTGCTAAGGTTAGATGGCCCAAAATTTTTGATTGAAAATTGTTTTCACAATAATCTTGACAGATCATTTGAGGCTTATACGTATACACACTATTTCACCGTGCACGATAAATTTAGCTTGATTTCGAGAATTTCAAACCAAAAGATGGGACTTATGAACCGATTTTCAAATTTGCCTTTGCTTTGAAAATTCCGAGAATCGAGAATATCCGGTGTTTGTAAATTTTCTTTTGAAAAAGTTCCTTTAATTTTGTTAGGTTTCTACTAGTATTCTTTTTCAAAAAAAAAAAAAAGAATCTCGTGGGTAAATTCACTGCAAACCCTCACGAGACACAACTCGTCCACTGGGAGGAACCTAGGGGTATAAAGGCTTACTGTATACGCTAAATGCAATCAAGAGTACCAGCGAAAGTGGCGTTACATTCATTTCCATCTTCATTGCATTTCATTAGTTATAGGATAAATTACGTTATGATGGAAGCCTCACATTTTGTTCACAGTTTTCGCTGGGGACTATCAAAATGCTAGTTGGGCGGGGTGTGTGATAAGTCCTTAAAAATACATATTTTCATACACATTTTAAACCATTTTTAGGACTTAATAATCAAAAAGAGTCTCATTTAAGAAAAAAAATCATGTTTTTATGCATTTTGGGTTTATTATAGTGCATTCATGCATATAATGATGTGCATTTTAATTTATGGGCCCACTATCATGCATTTTTTTATTCTTATTCTAAATTATTAGTTTAAATTATAGTTCACTTTTGCTTGTAGGAAATGGATGAAATGGGTCCCACAACCAAGGAATGAGATAAAGAAAGAAATTGTAAGGAGAAGAGATAGGGCATCCCATGCCCTACATGAACATCACACTAGCAAAATTACCCATGCTTCGCACGGATATGGCAAACATTGCAATTTAAATATTCATATATAAAAAATTCATAGAATTTTTAGAAAGAAAGCAAAAGAAAAAAAAATTATGATTATGTATTTATATAATTGAAGAATTGGTATCATAGAATGAAAAAATGAGAATTATAGTAGAATGGGAATGATAGAGTTTGGATTGAAACAAAGGGGATTCGGCGAGAGATCCCTCAAACTATGACTTTGTTGCAAACAATCCACAAAAAAAAAGTCATGCAGCCAAAAGTCCTCTAACAGATTCCCATACTTGATATGTCTAATTTACCCTTTCTTTAAATCATATCCTATAATTCATGGGATATCCCTTAATAATAGTCAACTATCATTCAATGGGCCACGATTAATGGAATCATGAGATTTTCAAATAACTTCTAAAAACACACAAATGAATTTCAAAATAACTCAAATAAATTTAAAAAAAATGCAATAATTTCAAAAACGCCAATAAATTATAAAAAAAGGCAAATAAATTTTAAAAAAATAAAAAATAATTTTAAAAAGATCAAAATAAATTTCAGAAACTATAAATAAATTTCAAAAGACTCAAATAAATCTCAAAAGATCCAAAGAAAATTCAGAAAAATGCAAATAAATTTTCAAAAGTCGCAAATGAATTTCAAAGGACGTAAATAAAATCCAAAATACGTAAATAAAATTAAAAAATGTAAATTAAATTTCAAAAGACGCAAAATGAATTTCAAATGACGCAAATAAAATCCAAAATACGTAAATAAAATTAAAAAAATGCAAATTAAATTTAAAAAGACGCAAATGAATTTCAAATGACGCAAATAAAATCCAAAATACGTAAATAAAATAAAAAATGCAAATAAATTTAAAAAAAATGAAAAATACATTTCCATAAACTAAGATAACCAATTTCCAAATTTCAGAAAAAAATTTGAAACCTCAAGTATTTTTGTCAAAAATCATTAAAATTATTTCAAAAAGTACAAATAAATTTTAAAAGACACAAATAAATTGAAAAAACACAAATAGATATAAGAAAATACAATAAATTTGCCAAAAAACAAAGAAATATTCATTCAAAAACTCAGTTAAAATTTTCAAAATGGAGATTAAATTTGTCAGAAAGTCGGCTATATTTTTAAAAAAATCAAATAAATTTTCCAAAAACTCAAATGGATTTGTTCAGAACTAAGGTAAATTTGTTCCAAAACTCAAATAAATAGTCAAAAACTTAGAAAAATTTGTTCAGAACTCAGATAAAATTGACAGAAACTCAGATAAATTTGATAAAAACTCAGATTAAATTTGACAGAAACTCAGATAAATTTGATAAAAACTCAGATAAATTTTACAGAAACTCAGATAAATTTGATAAAAACTCAGATAAATTTGACAGAAACTCAGATAAATTTAACAGAAACTGAGCTCAATTTGACAAAAAATCAGATAAATTCCATTCTCTGTAAAGCCTGCATCTAAGCTCTTCTCTCTCCTCTCCCTCACCTTTCCTTGCTCTCTATCTAATTCGACTGGCTGGCTACTAGGCTTCTTCTGCAAACGGGTCGGGCCGACCTGGACTGGACCCAACCCAAAACTCCCTTCTTCTTCGTTCTTCTGTTCTGGTTCAAAAACCAGAACTGGCTTCTTCTTCCTTCATCGCTTTGGCCACGGCAGGGGCTGCGGCTCTTCTCCGGTCACACGCAGGGGTGACTCCGGCGAAGAGAATCTCCGGCGTCTGTTCACGGCGAGGTGGGCCCAACCGAAAACAGAACCCAAATCGAAGCTTGGCTACGATTTCTCCTCTCCAAACGCTTCTCCCTCTAGTCAGCGACGGCGACGTGTGGTTTCGGTGGCAGCAGGCGACACCAGATCTTCCGATCAACTCTGGCGATACGCAGCAGCGATCAGCAACTCGTGTGGACCACCTGGTGATCGTCTCTCTCTAACTCCGGTTTCCAGCTTCTTCCTTTCCAGATATGCGATCTGTCACGCCCTCTAAGATCCCCTCCGGTCTTCTTCTTCCTTAGTCACGGCAGCGGAGTTGCTTCTTTTTCTTCGATCAACGGCAGCAGTGAAGTTGCTTCCTCTTCTTCTTGACCATTTCTCTGCAACACAAGGATCTTCTTTCTCTTGACGAGAGAATTGTGGCCCTCCAACAGATCTATCGATCTTCACCTCTCTTCTTCTTCTCCGATCAACCCTCTGATATGAGTCTCCTGTTCCTGCAACAAGATTCACGTGCAAAAGTCTGGATACAAGAAGAAGAAGAGGGAGAATGGAAGATTTAAAATTTAATTTTTTGAAATTTTATGCCTAATCAGTTAAAAGGGCAAATCAGTCATTAAAATGTGAGGTGGCGTGTCCAGGGACCTCTCTCCATGAAGTGACGTGTCTAGGGACCTCTCATTCAAATATGTCCAAGCTGCATGGACTACAGGCCTTAGGAGAAAAGTTGGTGGACTAAAGGCCTTACAAGTTCTATATGAGGGACCTTTCGCTAATTATCTCTTGAAACAAAGTCTTTGAGAAATAAAAGAAAAGAAAAGTGAAGAGTAGTCATGAGTGATTATGATAAAGAGATAAATAAGTTAGTTGATTTAACCTTCGGTCAAAATCATAACTGACGGTCAAAATTGGATACAAAACCTCCTAGCTTAATATATTATAATTGGACCTATCACCTAACATAGGTGATTGAATGCTACAAAGTAAGACCTAAGGACAAGACCCATGCCCTATATAGGCATTCCATGCTCTATATAAACATCACATGAGATATTCTTCCCCCATTCTTTTCATGGAAAACAACCCCCGCTAGCCCCTCTTCACTCCATCCCCTCCATCCTGACATGTATTTTTCTATTATTTTTATTTTTCATCTTATGTAAATGAATCTACATATTTTTTTCAATATTCTTCTTCTTATGGTTTATGCTTGATGCTCTATTTATGTTACTTATTTTTGTGCTTGGATTGATGAGGGCATATTTGAAGTGATTCTAAATTGTATTAAGAAATAATTTTTTAGAAGATAATTTCACTACTTGAACTACATTTAAATTCTACACAACTACATTTACTTTTCTTCGCCACACTACATTTAAATTTTATTAGTTTCACTATTTTTATTTTTAATTGCAACACTACTTTTATTTTCCAGCAAATTCTTTTATTTCACGCACTTTAATTTTATCCATAATTTATTTTGTCATAATAATTCATGCATCATAATTAGAAATTGCATTATAATAGGTTATGTTTCTGAAATCACAATGTTTAATGACTGATAAATAATTCTAATTTCGGACCTGGTACATAGTTAAAAATATGTACATTGAAAAAAAAAACTACACTGTTTCAGCAGTTTTGGCCTGACTGTGTTCCAAAAGTACGTGATTTGAGAACCAGAAAAAATGATTTATTTTTCCTTTAAAGTTAGCAAAATTAAAGTAAGATAATAGGACTTTGAGACCCAGAATTTCAGCCAACGCTAACCTCGGGAACTGTGTCAACCAAAGGCACAAACAGAGATACCCAGCAAGATCGTACCAGATTTCGACAGCATAGGTTCAAGTAGGCATCTTGTTGCATTCATATCTTTTTCATCTGAATTCTTCTTTTCACTTATGTTTCTCTTGTTGTGTTCATGAATCATTAATGTTTGAATTCCAGCTATTAAGTTTTGGTTTAGAACATCTTGAGTAGGTTTCATAGTCCGGTGAAAACAAGCATGTGCATAAGGTTTTTCATACTTAGTGCATCAGATTTTTAGAAACTTGTTTAGAATTGCATTGTTTGCATATAAGACCTCATAAATCATTCATATTTTCATTTTAATTTGTTTTGGTAAGTAGTATCTAATTTAGGAAATTCTATTTTGATTTTTCATATTAAATTGGTTGCTTGATTTGTGTGTTTTTTTTTTTAGTTTTTTAGATATTCTAGGATTGCTTAGATTATGTTTCTATTAGTAGAATAGGTCTTTTATTTTTGGAAAGAGTTGTAATTAAACTTTTTACATTCAGTTACTTTTAGAAAAGTTGATGTAATTTGATTAGTTTCTTATTTAGGCTTGTTTTAGATTTTAATTAGGACAGGTTAAAAGTTGGAAAGTTTCTTAATCAATGCTCCATGTGGATCGACCTGGTCTCACCAGTTTATTACGACGTCGCAGCTATACACTTGGAGCTCACGATCAAGTTTTTGGCATCGTTGCCAGGGAGCTCCATATAAGGTAACTTTTCTGACTTTCTTTATTTACATTGCTTTATGGGTGTGCTATTTTTGGCATCTTTTTAGATATAGGAGATGTATGCATGGAATGTTAAACCACCCTAAATTGGATTAGGAAAGAAGATGGATTGCTAATTAGAAAGGACACATCATTGAATTTTTAGAAACTTTCTAAGAATTGGCAAAGTTATGTTATTTGTCAATTTGTTTTGAATCCTTTTGGAAGAAAGTGAACCAAAGTGACATAATCGTTGCCCTTGATTATCTCGATGTCCAGGCAAAGCTTTGTCTAGAGTGTGGAGACAGCTAGACTATTTTAAGCAAGGGTCCTTCAAACGGGTGCATTCGTGATCCTACCCTTACCTAAAAAGGGTCCCAGGAAAGGGTCCTCGGAAAGGGTAGCTGATCATCATTATTATTATTTTCCACATGGCTATTCCGAATATAACCAGATCCAAATCGCCTCGGAAGACCATAAGAAAACCACATTTACATGTCCTTTCAGTACTTTCGCTTAGTAGCGAATGCCTAACATATACCATATCAACCACGTCACCCCACAAGCATCATACCTTAGCACCGAGTCAAGGAGCGTGCCACAGCATGCATCCAGGTTCCATCTATTTGGACCTCACATGCCCATGCATGAGGGAGTGGGCCCCACATGCCCATCCTCCATCTGAGTCTCACCAAGGGTCAACCGAGGCCACTAAGGCCTTTTGGGTGCCTTACAAAACATATCGGGTCACAATAACATGAGTCGTGTCCACCGAGCCAGCCACTGCGTATACCATCCATGTAGTCAGAAACCCTGCCAAACTTGATCTCCCACCCCCTACGAATAAATGTCTTAGATTGAAGAAACAAACCGAGCTGGTCCTTCCTGTACAATTCTACACACCAAGGTCGCTTCCTGCCACATGCTTATTGTCATGCACTGCACACCTCGGTCGATCGGTCAGTCTTCATTCCGCCTGCTGCTAACAACACACGGTCGGTCAACCCACCAGCATGCAGTACATGTACACAATGTCAACCGCTCACCACGCCACCGTACAGTACCCAAATCCTACACACAGCCAACCACACAGCAATCGCACTGTACATCCTGCATGCACTATAGCACCATTTAGGCACCGCACAACATCGCACCAACGATTGAGGGGCAGATCCAGTTGAACCGAAGGACCAACATAATCCGTTTGAGGCATCATAGCACAGTCTAGATGCATCGATGGACTATTTGTGCATCGGTTGGGACTTGAGCACCCAACCGACCGCACACACTGCTCAACCAGCGTCACCATTTTAACTATTAGACAGGATTCTTTTTTAAGTCAGGTCAACCATGAAAAGAGAAATGATTTAATTAGTGTTATTTTGAAATCAGTATTTGCTTGTAAGGAAGGCCTTTGTGAAGGGTGGAATGAGACAGACGGAGAAGGGGACACTTTACATTTCACCTTCAAATGGTTAAGGTCACTAAAAAAAATTAGTAGCGTTACAGAATTTCTTACTGTTGTACAGAAAAAAAAAATGTTTTTTCTCACAGACTTTTTTTTTTTTTTTAGTAGCGGAGGGTGTCTCAACCCTTTAAGCCAGACAAATTCTACTGCCCAAGGGGAGCCGGGTAAATCCCCCGTAACCCGAGTGTAATAGCACAGTTTTGAACCCACAAACCTCCGAGAACTAACTGTTGTCTTAGACCAACTAAGTTACCCCCTCAGGGTTCATTTTCTCGCCCACTTTACTGTTTTTTAACATATTATACTGTTTCTCCAATGCAAAAACAAGAAAGTCTTAAATTAAAATTTCTCAAATTCACAAAATGTTATTTCCTATGATAGGGAAGGGTGTGGAACTGCCTTTCTGCCATACGTAGAAATGAAAAACCACAGAGCATACAAACATGGGAATTAATGTCTCTCACATGTATCAAAGCAGGCCCCATACGGCTAAAATGTTGAAACTGCCATATGGCCTTCTACCACAAACTCAAACAACCAGAGGCAAACCACCTTACTAGAATATCCAACCACTGACTTACAACAATGTTATTAGCGCCAGATTCCCTTTAAAATGTGGTTTGGGGTTCAAAAACATAAAAACTTTGGAGGGACCAACAAGATAATTTTGATGAGATTTTCATTAACTTAAAAGGGTTCCTTCCACCCCTGTTTAGATCTAATCATAACCGATTTAAGAGATCGAAAGATTCAGGTGGAACCACACTAAATATGAAGTCAATCCAATGATCTTAATTCCTTGATTCATGGCCCACAAATTTAATGGTTTTAAAATCGAATTTTTTAAGAATCTTATATTCTATATAAGATCAGAATTGAATCCAAACCTTAACCAAACCCACGAATATTTTATTGGTTTGGTCATCGTGGACACCACACCAAACTCGAGCATTATGACCCTTTGTTCTGGATACTGTTTTTATCCTGCCCAATATATAACATTCCCATATAAAACCTTCTCCAAAAGGATGTCAGTGGGCCGAGCTTATTGGGGCTCGAGCACAAGCTGAGCTGGTATGCTAGAGCTTGAAATGGCTTGATTAGCTCATGTTCATTTAGGCCCTTTCGATTCGATCTAGCCCTTAAGAAGGGGTTAATCCCGAGCTCAACTCAACTTGGCTCATTTTGTTTTTATATTTTATATAAATCTGTCTATATAATAATATATTCAAGTGGGATCCTCGAAGAGGTATCCGCTTCAAATCCTAGTAGAAGCTCCAAGTGACAACTTGGTGGTTTCCAGGCTTTCGGGTGGTAGAGGCTTTGGGTTCAAAAATGTGGTGTCCATTCTGAAACATTAAGTGGTGGTTGGGGGTTTGGAAGCTACCAAAGCCCCACAAAGTGCGGCTGTGGTGGTGAATTTTCCTCGTTAGCGATCAACTCCTAGCGGAAACTTAACTTGCAAAAAAAAAAAAAAAAAAAAAAAATTCAAGTGTGCCCTATAAATATATACTAATTGTTGTAATTTATAAATCATATATTTTCTGTTTTGTAAGTTTGTCTTAGTGGCTAAGAGTGAGACTTCCAATGTAAGGAACAAGGATTGATCCTGATTAGTTCCATGATAATCGGTGGTTTGACAATTTATTATAAATTATAGAGGATTTTACCAAAAAGAACACTTTAGGTAACCAGTAGGTCAAAAAAAAAAAACACTTTATCCGACCTTGCACCAGATCAGTCATTTTACCTGAAAAGGTGTTTTTTTTTTTAGGACTTTCAACTAGCGTCCCTAGGTACCTTAGTTTTATGAAGCTAAGGGTCCCTAGGGACTCTGCGGTGGACAAAAATCTGAATAAAAGAGGCGTTTTCCTCGTATTTCATTGTCAGGGCTTCCATTTCCTCTGCACCCATTTCTCACTCAAACAATTGTGGTCTCCTCCAACATCTGCTTCGATTGCTGCTCATGCTCCTCGCCCTCCTACTAACTGCGGTTCCCTCCCACATGTCTTTGTCGAAGGTTTATCGAAGGTATGATGCCCCCCTTTAGCCTTTTCTGACTGGATTGTCGTATAAGACAAACCCTTATTGCTTCTCCATACCTTTTTGATTTGGTTAATGTTTCCTCGTGGCAAACATCTACTCTCCACTCTAAAATCGCTTTCTAAAAGGGTCTTCGTCTTCCTTGTGTAACAATATCCCTCATAGCAAGAAAAATGCCCTAAAAATGGCGTTTGCCTTTACTGAAAGACAATGGGCAGAGACAAATGCATGATCTACTTTCTATTTTTTTTGTCATGATAATAAGAAAAAATGTTGTATTTTTTTCACGGCCATTGATCAAAAACCCATTGGGCCCTTTCAAGGGAAATAACAAACCATATCGCTGACAACCGAGTGATTGATCTAAGATTTTGAAGGTGACTGATATTTGTAGATCTCAAACCCAGCACCTAATGACTTGAACCAAATGTTTCAAGCCAAGATAGAGATTGGCATGCAAACATCTTTGATAGGATTTTTTATGTTTTTATTTTTCACTGACATTGATATGAGAATAATATGGACCAAAAGAAATGTCAGCATACATTAGAATTTTGGGTTTTAGAGAAACCGGTAGATAACATAAAGAAAATGATTTGAAATAAGTTATGTGATTCGAAAGAACGTAGAAAATCATATACGAAAACAAAATTTTCAATTGATTACCACTTGGGGTTGTTGTAAAAAAACCAAGATTAATCGAATCACTGTTATAAAAAATAATGGTACCATTGCCAACGAATAGCCTTACTTACAAGTCAACTTCCAAATGGACTTGTAGTATTGAACAAATGTTCCTCTTGCAAATTGGATATGTTCAGTGAAGCATGTTTGTTATTACTGATTTAACCAACTAATGTGAAATGCTTTAATGTTGCAGTATTCCTTTGGATGTTGATGTCCTAACAATATTACATTATGATGATGATTTTCAATCTGATCTCAAACGTCCTCAATATATCGGCGGAAGACAGAAGATGAGGCATCTCCCTAAAACCATAACATATAGTGAGCTGGTGAACATAGCACTTGAAGCATCAAACTGGGAAGCAAGTGTGGAAGCCTTATGTATAAAGCACCTTCTTCACAACGGAAGTTTTTTTTTATTGATAGACATTGATGATGACAATGATGCATATAGAATGTTCAAAGCTTCGAGGACTTATCCAAGAAACAATATATTGTTGTTCGTTGCAAGAAGGGAATGAGACATATATGCTACCAAAAAAACCCCAGAAACCAGGTTCGTACAGAGTGAAATTTATTTTTAATCTACAATTGTGTATATATAAATCCAAAGTTAATTGATTTATGTGTTTTTTATGCAGAAACCATAAGAGACAAAGAAATAAACATCAACGGGAAGCCTTGCTCAATGAAATTAGGTTAACCAAAGCAAAAGAGTTGGTGATCGGAGTATACACGAAAGAATTTCCCACTATCGACTTGAATGAAGATTGGGATTTCAATTTTCCATCAACGTCGAATGGTATGATAGGAGAGGAAGAACCAATCATTCAGGCTTTGGACAATGATGCAAGTATGGATAGTTCTGAGGATGTTCATTACTCTGCGAGTATTCCCTCCATTGCAAGACACACGAAAGAACATAGTTCAAACAAGGAGCAAGAATTTCATGGTCCGAACGAGTGGATTACTAGAGGGTTGAACGATGCAACCACCAAGCAGAACTTCACAACAGTGGACACGATGGTGCCTGAGGCAATCATATCTGAGAAGGGAGTTGATTCAGCAGAATATTGATCCATATGATTATTAAGTAATTTCTATTTTTTTAAAATGGTTTTTCTTGTGATTAATGCGATTATAATCCTCAACTGCAAACCACCCAATGTATATCTTTCTTCAATTACTTAAATAGATGTCATGGTCTCAACAATCTCTAACTCATCACATGACTTGTGTATATTTTTGGGTTGGCGAGATCTTGGTGTCAGTTCCCCCAAATAGGTATTAACCCCCTTCCTACTTAACAAAGAAAAATAATACCATCCTAAGACAAGAACCTAAACATCACAGGTGTAAAATTGTAGAACCTAAGTCAAATCTCAGTGGTTAGTGACCATGAATGGTTGGATTGATCATAGAAAGATGACATAAGATCATTCTCATGTGATGGTAAAATGTTACCCCTCATGCAAGAGTGTGTGTAAGAGAGAGAGAGAGAGAGAGAGAGAGAGAGAGAGAGAGAGAGAGAGAGAGAGAGCTCACTTTTCAATATTTGTTGGATAGATAAGTGTTAGAGTCCTAACTTCTGATGTAGTTTGATTGTAGAACTCTTTACTTGACCAATGTGTTGTGGGTTAACGTTAAAGGCAGAGATGATGGTGATATGAACCCTCTATAATAAGAGTGTGTGGTCCATTGTGGACGGGGCATAAATAAAAAAGCCACGTAGATTGAATCTCTTCAATGTCTTGTTTACAAGTTATCGTCTTCTTCAAGTCATATTGAAGACATTTGAAGTTCCTTGATCATGTCAAGCTCTCAGCAGTCATCATCAATCATATTGCTTTGATTACTTATATATGGGAGGTGTCGATCTAACACTTGCCTACTAATCAAAAGCACTTAGACATTTGAGAGCAATAGTCCATTGGTTGATAATTTGGAAAACTGGTTGGTGAGGTGTGTTTCGGCTGCTATTGGCTTGGGCTAGGAACAACCAAATCAATTTTTAAATGGACCCCACAATTTCAATCAGTTCCTAAGCCTAAACAATTCACACATGCCCAGTTACTCCAGCTTATAAGTGTGTATTTGATTGGAAGAGTGTGTAAAATTCTAGTTCAGAGATTTTTCAAATTGGCAAATGTTGATAGCTAATCAATCTCTCATGAGTATTTGGAACTGTATGGTTCAAGAATTTCAAAGGTGAAAAAAACAGAAGCCAACTCAGTACACCTATGACACACTCTTCTTTTAATTATCCCCATCAAACACCTTTTTGTCCAACAATTTCTAATGGAAATTTAAAATTCTGGTCGATCCAAAACCTTGACAAAAACTCTTGCAATCAATCAAACCTGAAAGCATAATGACCATTTTGGTGTTAAGAGTTTTATGATTTCAAAGAGAAAATGGTCATTTAAATCATCATCATTCATGAAGCCTTCTTCTTTGTAAATGGAGTTTGGCTAAAAGAGTTCTACTCGAAAATAGTAGGTGTTTGTTCCACTAAATTATTTGAAATGGAGTTGATTTTTTTTTAATCTATTTTAAGCAGAGCTACATTTTATTTTTAGTTTTTGTGAGGCCCCACCTCTTGTGGACCCTCACTTTTGAATTTGAATACTATTTTATAGCCTAAGATATTTATTTATACTAATTAATAGGGATTAGTAAGGGTATATGTATTTTCCTAGGTTATAGACCCTTTTTTGTAATTTATAGAGTTTTAGAGTGTCTTTGTTAAGTTTTAGCTGGTTAGAAGCCCTAGCTAGACATTAGTATTTACTATAGGGGGGTCTCCACTTGAGAAGCTTCTAGATTCCCACCTAAAGACCAAACTACCCATGACCCTAACCCTAATCCCATGTTAATAAAAGGGCATTACTGTACCTAGACACCCACTCAACCTATTTAAACAACATCTTCCCACATCATGCGTTGGTTACTGTGCCTCTTTCTCATTCCCCTCTTCTTCCCTTGGTTGCCTCCAGCACTGCCCCACGTCCCCTCTTCTCCCTCCCTTGCTCCTTATAGAACCCAAGAAGAAGAAGACGACCTCAGCAACTTATTCCATTGGGCTCCTCTCTCTGTCTCGGTCTCAGTCGTCCCTCTCCCTAACGAATCAGGTGAACACCCCCCTTATCTCTTGTTCAGTTCTTATGGAATCCCATTCTTCTCCCTCTAGCTCTCCTTCCTTATGGCAATTCTCTTGTGGAAATGGGTATAGGAGTAGAAATCTGTTCTAGATCAGAAATTTGGGGCTGATCGTGAGTCTGAGGACGCTTAGAGCTGGATTTTTCCTTTTACCGGATTGGGTCTCTACTTCTATCCTCTTCCTTCTACATTTGGTCAAGGCAAGTGCAATATTCTTATTTAACATAGAATGAATGATTACTGTCTTTGATTCTGAGGTTTTCTACTCATTTGATGTTAGAATTGTTATATTTACCTTTGAGCCTGTTTTCATGGATGTTTGGCCATTGATGGATGGGTTGATCTCATTTGGAAGATCAATGGCCCATGGATTGGTTGGTTGAATGTTTATTGGAGTGTTTTCTGTAATTCTGGAGGTGTATGTGGTGATTGGGCATGGTGGGTTGAGCTCTGGAATGTTAAAAAGGGAAACCAGAGCTGTGGAGTTGCAGAGCGTCTGTGTTCTGTCGAGAACGATGAACAGGCCGAGCTCAGTACCTGTACCGAGCTTGGCTACATGGCCGAACTCTGTGCTGGACATCTCAGCGTTCTGACAAGCACAATGCTCTAGGCCGAGCTCAGCGTCAAGGCTGAGCCCAGTGACATGACTGAGCTCTACGTTTGACCAATCTCGGTGCTTTTACCGAGCGCTTAGACACGACCGAGCTCCTCGCTTGACAACTGTGTTCTGACAAGCACGATGCTCAAACCGAGGTCAGAGTCATGGCCGAGTTCAGTGCTAAGTTTGAGCAATGCGCTTGACCGAGCTCATGCTAGACCAAGCTCAGAGCTCCGCGCCGTCTGAGCCCAGTCCTTGGTCGAGCTCTGTACTTTTGCCGGACTCAGAGCTTGACCGAGTTCAGAGCCCTACGCCTTATCACTTGGACGAACTCTGTACTGTACCGAACTCTGTGTTTCACCGAGCTCTGATCTTCACCGAGCTCTGTGTTTCACTGAAATCTGTACTTTATCCGAGCTCGGTGTTTGGTCGAGCTCAGTACCTTACCTAGCTGCCTCAGTGTCTGACTGAGCTCAACGCTATGCCGAACTGAGCTGGGTGACCGAGCTGAGTATCTTGCTGAGCTCCATGCTAGGCCGAACTCCGAGCTTGATTCTTAGAACTCCAGAAGACATATTTCCAACGAAGGAAACTAGGACCTGGGACATCTCCTTAAACCAGGACTTTCAGTGAGCATGGCCAACTACCTAGGCCAAAGGGTTTGCCGAGCTCACAGGGATTTCTGAACTAACAGGCATCGCCTGCAGGAGAGAGACTTCCCTGATACCAGTGCGCCGAGCTGATCACCAGGCCAGGGAGTCAGTTGGGCACAATGTGTACAGTGACACTTCCCCGATTCTAATTTCCATTGTTGTGATCATGTGCGGGGGCCCATTGACCATCCAAATAGACTTCCATCACTGTGCCCAGCCCGAGTCATTGGTGTGGCTCAACCTTGACTCGTGGGGTCCAGTAATTAGGGTCCAGGTCATGTAATCTAAGATGATTCGACCCTTATGTGTTACTAATGATGCTCGCAACTTCTGGAGCACCAAACACAGTATCTATTAGTATTTGAGGTACCATTTAAGGATCAAATTACCTGAGGTTGACCTGAACCAGATAGTGGACCGACTACCTAGGTTGGACTGTTGATATCTTCCCATTGAATCTTGTATTTAGAGATTTATCTCTCTCATCATATTACTGCCACCCTTTTGTCCCTATTATTGTTTATACCTGTTAATGAATTGAATAAATGGAAGACCTGAACCTAGGACTACTTAGAGGTGACCCGGTGGTGTAATTGAGTGAACATTGACCCGTGTCTGTGGCTAGGCGGGCCCCTTCTTATGGCCTGTGTATGGTGGTATAATACCCTAGATTGGAGAGGTTGATTATATTGGACTGCTTAACATGGAAATAGACTTGTTACCTCGTTTGGACTATCTTAGACTAGGCCATATACTTGATGGGCCTGAGTATGAATCCAACGAGTGGGCTTGGACCTGGATTGTGATCCATGATAATGAATTAATACTTGGACCTCTTAGGGAACTTGTTAGGGCCTTGTTCATGCAAGGTAAAGCCTAGACAGACACAGACCTTCATTGTTTCCTTGAGTCGGCATAGACATTCACTCAGTTGTTTTAAGCTCAGCCTTTAGACTGATCATCACTGGTAAGAGCTATTTATGAGTGTTGAGTGAGCTATCATGATGAGCTATATTTTAGACGGATGGCGTGATGCCGGATCCAGTCTCCCCCGAGTGATGAGTGTGGTGAGACTGATGAGTGTGATTGCGGGGTTCGTCATTCCCCAGCTTTGGTGAGATTCCCCGCCGCAACTGTATTCAGTAGGGGAGGGCCGCGGCATAATATCCCGCGGTATTCCAACTCGTGTGAATGTGCCATATTGTTCAGATTAGATATTATGTTTATCCTGTTTCTCAATGCATATCCTGCTCAACTGTCTAGATTCTGTATCTTGATATTCTCTTTATCTTTATGCTTGTCTTTACTCTTTTGATACATTTATCCTATGTTACTTGTATACTGTGACTTGCCAGATCTTTAGATCTGACCCATTCTTGGTGCTTAGGTTTCGACCCCGATTACGAGGACGGCACGCCTGCGCTAGATGAGGTACCTGTAGTAGGAGACTACGGGTGGGGACCAGCCGACCAAGAGGTCGAGCTGGAAGTTGGAGAGCCATCACTTGGGGTGTGAGAGTTCATATTTTATTTTGGGATTTTGAGCGACTTTTGTAGTGAGCTTGGTAGCAGTCTTAATCTGTAATAAACCTTTACTCTTTACAACTTTAATACTTTTGGGATTTCGGCTCTGCTACATTTGACTTAGACATATGATACTCCATTACTACTTCCGCTATATTCACATGCTTCCGCTTTATTAACTGTTGATCTATTATCGTTTAAAAAGTTTTAATTTGGACCTCACTGCGGACCTATGATCTTGGAAGTTCGCGGATTTTCCGGGAAGTAGCGCGCCAACTTCGGGTATCTTGACGATCTTATCGGTATCCGAAATTGGGGCGTTACAATTTTACTGCTAACATGAGTTGAGAACTTCCTCGCATGAGGGAACTATGTAAGGTGCACGCAACATGCACCGGGTGTGAGTATTTACATGTGATCCCTAATTTACTACACATGTGATCCCTAATTTACATGAGCATTTGTCTTTGACAACCAGATCATGCATTTGTATTTAACAAGCGATTCAGAACTAGAAACAATATAAACCAGATTATGCATTTGTATTTAGCAAGCGATTCAGAACCGGAAACAATATAAACAAAATCATGCATTTGCCTTTGGCAAGCAATTAAGAACCAAAAACAATAGAAAGCAGATCATGCATTTGTCTCTGCCCATTGTCTTTCAGAAAAGGCAAACGTCATTTTTAGGGCATTTTTTTTGCTATGAGGGGTATTGTTACACAAGGAAGACGAAGACCCTTTTAGAAAGCGATTTTAGAGTGGAGAGTAGATGTTTGCCACGAGGAAACATTAACCAAACCAAAAGGCATGGAGAAGCAATAAGGGTTTGTCCTAGACGACAATCCAGTCAGAAAAGGCTAAAGGGGGGCATTATACCTTCGACAAACCTTCGACAAAGACGTGTAGGAGGGGACCGCAGTTGATAGGAGGGCGAGGAGCATGAGCAGCAATCGAAGTGGATGTTGGAGGAGACCACAGTTGTTTCAGGGAGAAATGGGTGCAGAGGAAATGGAAGCCCTGACAATGAAACATGAGGAAAACGCCTCTTTTGTTCAGATTTTCGTCCACCGCAGGGTCCCTAGGGACCCTTAGCTTCATAAAACTAAGGTACCTATGGACACTAGTTGAAAGTCCTAAAAAAAAAAAAAAACACCTTTTCAGGAAAAATGACTAATCTGGTGCAAGGTCGGTTAAAGTGTTTTTTTTTTTTTTTTTTTTTTCCCACTGGTTACCTAAAGTGTTCTTTTTAGTAAAATCCTCTAAATTATATTATTATTAACATAGATGCTTCTCTTTCTCTTCTTTATAAAACATGATTGACGGAGACCTGAAGCAAAGTCAATGACTTTATTAGGTTTTGGCATTGATCTTAAAATTAAGACCTTACTTAGACACCAAACTGAACTTTTAGATTTAATGACACTTTCATTACATGTGTGCTCATCGGCCGGGTCACGTCAAGTTGATCAGGTTTATTCAAGCCCGGCTCAACTTTAGAAACATAGGCATGTGTTCAGCCTGAGCCAAACACAGGCCGTAAAATGTCAGGCCCAAGCCTGCCCTTTAAAATGCAGGTTCAGTTTGGGCTCACTGGAGTTGAATATGAAGCTTGACTGACCGAAGCTTGTTTATTTTTATAGCTTTGTGTACCATATAATATCTAATTATGCAACATTATATTCAAGTGGACCCCATAAATGCAACAATTATATTGTATCTATCTTCAGCTATACTATATTCAGAAGAAAAAAAATCAATTCGAGATCAACATTGAGATTATCTTCTCATGACTAATTTGGAATAGAACCCTCTCTCGGACCTTATCAAACCTCCTTTCACCTCATCTCCACACGCAGTTTCTACAAGGCCGTGGACGGTGGGTTGATCCTCTTCATGTCCGTATATTTATCAACCCACACTAGCAGTTGAAGAAAGAGCTGCTAAATGCACACTGGTTTTTGTTCTGTATTTTTTTTTTTTTTTTTTGACCACATGCGGGGGTTTATAGAGAGGAATGAGAATTCCAAGAACGGGCGGACCTAGGAATTTTTCCTTGGGGGGGCCACTATATAGAAACAAAATCTTGAGGGCCACATATAAAAAAGTACATATAATTTTCAAAATATATAGGGTTTTTGAAAATTTTAGGGGGACCACATGTAAAAATTAAAAATTTTCATAAAACACAAGAGGGTTTTCTGAAATTTTTGGGGGCCATGGCCCCTGCCGGCCTCTCCCAAGTTCCGCCATTGATTCGAGGGCATTTGGGCAAAACAAGGTGTATATGGAGTAAGTGTAAGGCGCGTAAAGAGTATTAGTATGGAGAAAGTAAAAACCAATATGCATTTAGTCGCTTCCGATGAAGAAAATAAAATTATGGGCATCGTCAGCCTCCCCTCAAATGAAAATCCTAGGATTATCTCGTTGTCACATGAAGGTTGAGTTTGGACTCACTCGAGTTGAAAGTCAAGCCTGACTAACTTTGCCTTATTTATTTTTATAACTTTGAGTACCATATAATATCTAATCCATAAATGCACTTAGTATATTATGCCTATCTTCAGCTATATTCAGACCAAAAAAAATTAATTCGAGATCATCTTGTCATGGCTAATTTAGAATAGAACCTGGACTCAACCACATCTCCACATGTAGTTTTTCGAAGACTCTAACCTCAAACCACAAGGGCATTATTCTCCATTGCCCACATGCTCGAATGAGAAAAATAATGAAGAAGAGAGCTACTAAATGCACACTGGTTTGTGCTCTCCACACACTGTACTTCCACATGTAGGGGTGTGTAGAGAGGAATGAGGGTTTCATAGGTTAGAGCATTTGGGCAAAACAAGGTGTGTATAGAGTAAGTGTGAGGAGCGTAGAAATTACCAATGTGGAGAAAGCAAAAACCAGTATGCATTTAGTTGCTCTCGCTGAAGAAAATAAGATTATGGGCATGATCTGCCTCCCCTCAATTGAAAATCCTAGTATCATCTCATCTTCATGAAGGCTGAGTTTGGCTCACTCGAGTTGAAGGTCAAGCTTGACTAACCTTGCCTTATTTATATTTTAAAACTTTTGTGTACCATATAATATCTAACCCATAAATACACTAATTATATTAGGAGAATATTCATGTGCATACATCCCTCACCATAGGGTGAGAGACACCTGCATAATTGAAAATATTCATGTGCAAAAGAGGAAAAGCTATATATGGTCATATGCAGAAAAAGAAAGTTCATGTGCAAAGAGGGAAAGTCATGTAAGTGTCCCTCAGCCTATGGTGATGAATGGATGCACATGAATGTCCCACATTATATTATACATATCTTCAGCTATATTCAGACCAAAAAATAAATAAAAAAATCAATTCGAGATCATCTTGTAATGGCTAATTTAGAATGAAAGCTGGACTCAACCTCATCTCTACATGCAGTATCTAGAAGACTCTAAATGGTGGGGATTACTCCTCTCTTTAGTTTCTTTACTTACCCCTACACATCCTGCATGCACTATAGCACCATTTAGGCACCTCAGACCATCGCACCAACGATTGAGGGGCAGATCCAGTTGAACCGAAGGACCAACATAATCCGTTTGAGGCATCATAGCACAGTCTAGATGCATCGATGGACTATTTGTGCATCGGTTGGGACTTGAGCACCCAACCGACCGCACACACTGCTCACCCAACGTCACCATTTTAACTATTAGACAGGATTCTTTTTTAACTCAGGTCAACCATGAAAAGAGAAATGATTTAATTAGTGTTATTTTGAAATCAGTATTTGCTTGTAAGGAAGGCCTTTGTGAAGGGTGGAATGAGACAGACAGGGAGAAGGGGACACTTTACATTTCACCTTCAAATGGTTAAGGTCACTAAAAGAAATCAGTAGCATTACAGAATTTCTTACTGTTGTACAGAAAAAAATGTTTTTTCTCACAGACTTTTCTTTTTTTTTTTTTTAGTAGTGGAGGGTGTCTCAACCCTATAAGCCAGACAAATTCTACAGGCCCAAGGGGAGCAGGGTAAAAACCCCGTGACCCGAGTGTAATAGCGCAGTTTCGAACCCACAAACCTTCAAGAGCTAACCGTTGTCCTATACCAACTGAACTACCCCTCACCCACTTTATTGTTTTTTAACATATTATACTGATACTCCAATGCAAAAACAAGAAAGTCTTAAATTAAAATTTCTCAAATTCACAAAATGTTATTTCCTATGAAAGGGAAGGGTGCGGAACTGCCTTTCTGTCATACGTAGAAATAAAAAACCATAGAGCATACAAACATGGAATTAATGTCTCTCACATGTATGAAAGCAGGCCCCACACGGCTAAAATGTTGAAACTGCCATATGGCCTTCTTTAGCAAACCACAAACTCAAACAACCAGAGGCAAACCACCTTACTACAATATCCAACCACTGACTTACAACAATGTTATTAGCGCCAGATTCCCTATAAAATGTGGTTTGGGGTTCAAAAACATAAAAACTTTGGAGGGACCAACAACAAGATAATTTTGATGAGATTTTCATTAACTTAAAAGGGTTCCTTCCACCCCTGTTTAGATCTAATCATAACCGATTTAAGAGATCGAAAGATTCAGGTAGAACCAAACCTGAATTTTTTTTTCGGTTTGGGAATTGATCTTAAAATTCAATTATGCCCTAGAACGTCTTAATTTTAAGATCAATTCCCAAACCTAATAAGCAAAGTTGATGACTTTATTAGGTTTGGGAATTGATCTTAAAATTAAGACGTTACTAAGACACCAAACTGAACTTTTAGATTTAATGACTGTACTTTCATTACATGTGTGGGGACATTGTTGGATCTAGAGGTGTTCCGGGTCACGTCAAGTTGATCAGGTTTATTCAAGCCCGGCTTGACTTTAGAAACATAGGCATGTGTTCGGCCTGAGCTGAACACATGCCATAAAAGGTCAGGCCCAAGCCTGCCCTTTAAAATCTCAGGTTCAATTTGGGCTCACTCGAGTTGAATATGAAGCTTGACTGACCTTAGCTTGTTTATTTTTATAGCTTTGTGTACCAAATAATATCTAATTATGCAATATTATATTCAAGTGGACCCCATAAATGCAACAATTATATTGTATCCATCTTCAGCTATACTATATTCAGAAGAAAAAAAATCAATTCGAGATCCACATTGAGATTGTCTTCTCATGACTAATTTAGAATAGAACCCTATGACAGACCTTAACCTCATCTCCACACACAGTTTCTACAAGGCCGTGGACGGTGGGTTACTCTTCTCCTTGTCCGTATATTTATCAACCCACACTAGCAGTTCGAGAAGAGAGCAACTAAATGCACACTAGTTTTTGCTCTGTACTTCTTTATGACCACATGTAAGAGTGTGTAGAGAGGAATGAGGATTTCAAGCAGGGGCGGACCTAGGAATTTTTCCTTAGGGGGGCCATTATATAGAAACAAAAATCTTGAGAGCCACATATAAAAAAGTACATATAATTTTCAAAATATATAGGGTTTTTGAAAATTTTAGGGGGACCACATGTAAAAAATTAAAAATTTTCATAAGACACGAGGGTTTTCTGAAATTTTTGGGGGGGCTTGGCCCCTGCCGGCCTCTCCCAAGTTCCGCCATTGTTTCGAGGGCATTTGGGCAAAACAAGGTGTATATGGAGTAAGTGTGAGGAGCGTAAAGAGTATTAGTATGGAAAAAGCAAAAACCAATATGCATTTAGTCGCTCCCGATGAAGAAAATAAAATTATGGGCATCGTCAGCCTCCCCTCAAATGAAAATCATAGGATTATCTCATCTTCACATGAAGGTTGAGTTTGGACTCACTCGAGTTGAAGGTCAAGCTTGACTAACTTTGCCTTATTTATTTTTATAACTTTGTGTACCATATAATATCTAATCCATAAATGCACTTATTATATTATACCTATCTTCAGCTATATTTAGACAAAAAAAAAAAAACAAAAAAAAAAAATCAATTCGAGATCATCTTGTCATGGCTAATTTAGAATAGAACCTGAACTCAACCACATCTCCACATGTAGTTTCTAGAAGACTCTAAGCTCAAACCACAAGGGCATTATTCTCCATTGCCCACATGCTCGAATGAGAAAAATAATGAAGAAGATAGCTACTAAATGCACACTGGTTTGTGCTCTCCACACGCTGTACTTCCACATGTAGGGGTGTGTAGAGAGGAATGAGGATTTCATAGGTTAGGGCATTTGGGCAAAACAAGGTGTGTATGGAGTAAGTGTGAGGAGCGTAGAAATTACCAATGTGGAGAAAGCAAAAACCAGTATGCATTTAGTCGCTCTCGCTGAAGAAAATAAGATTATGGGCATGATCTGCCTCCCCTCAATTGAAAATCCTAGTATCATCTCATCTTCATGAAGGTTGAGTTTGGACCCACTCGAGTTGAAGGTCAAGCTTGACTAACCTTGCCTTATTTATATTTTATAACTTTTGTGTACCATATAATATCTAACCCATAAATACACTAATTATATTAGGAGAATATTCATGTGCATACATCCCTCACCATAGGGTGAGAGACACCTGCATAATTGGAAATATTCATGTGCAAAAGAGGAAAAGTCATATATGGTCATATGCAGAAAAAGAGTGTTCATGTGCAAAGAGGGAAAGTCATGTAAGTGTCCCTCACCCTATGGTGATGAATGGATGCATATGAATGACCCTCTTTATATTATACCTATCTTCAGCTATATTCAGACCGAAAAAGAAAAAAAAATCAATTCGAGATCATCTTGTAATGGCTAATTTAGAATGGAAGCTGGACTCAACCTCATCTCTAGATGCAGTATCTAGAAGACTCTGAATGGTGGGGATTACTCCTCTCTTTAGTTTCTTTACTTACCCTTACATATTTTCGTTTATTAACCTGAAACCACAAGGGCATTATTCTCCATTTCCCACATGCTCAAATGAGAAAAATAATGAAGAAGAGAGCTACTAAATGCACACTGATTTTTGCTCTCCACGCACTGTACTTCCACATGTAGGGGTGTGTAGAGAGGAATGAGGATTTCATAGGTTAGGGCATTTGGGCAAAACAAGGTGTATATGGAGTAAGTGTGCAGAGCGTAGAAATTACCAATGTGGAGAAAACAAAAACCAGTATGCATTTAGTCGCTCTCGATGAAGAAAATAAGATTATGGGAATGATCCGCCTCCCCTCAATTGAAAATCCTAGTATTATCTCATCTTCATGAAGGTTGAGTTTGGGCCCACTCGAGTTGAAGGTCAAGCTTGACTAACCTTGCCTTATTTATATTTTATAACTTTTGTGTACCATATAATATCTAACCCATAAATACACTAATTATATTAAGAGAATATTCATGTGCATACATCCCTCACCATAGGGTGAGAGACACATGCATAATTGGAAATATTCATGTGCAAAAGAGGAAAAGTCATATATGATCATATGCAGAAAAAAAGTGTTCATGTGCAAAGAGGGAAAGTCATGTAAGTGTCCCTCACCCTATGGTGATGAATGGATGCACATGAATAACCCTCGTTATATTATACCTATCTTCAGCTATATTCAGACCGAAAAAGAAAAAAAAATCAATTCGAGATCATCTTGTAATGGCTAATTTAGAATGGAAGCTGGACTCAACCTCATCTCTAGATGCAGTATCTAGAAGACTCTGAATGGTGGGGATTACTCCTCTCTTTAGTTTCTTTACTTACCCCTACATATTTTCGTTTATTAACTTCAAACCACAAGGGCATTATTCTCCATTGCCCACATGCTCAAATGAGAAAAATAATGAAGAAGAGAGCTACTAGATGCACACTAATTTTTGCTCTCCACGCACTATACTTCCACACGCAGGAGTGTGTAGAGAGGAATGAGGATTTCATAGGTTAGGGCATTTGGGCAAAACAAGGTGTGTATGGAGTAAGTGTGAGGAGCGTAGAAATTACCAGTGTGTAGAAAGCAAAAACCAGTATGCATTTAGTTGCTCTCGATGAAGAAAATAAGATTATGGGCATGATCCGCCACCCCTCAATTGAAAATCCTAGTACTATCTCATCTTCATGAAGGTTGAGTTTGGGCCCACTCGAGTTGAAGGTCAAGCTTGACTAACCTTGCCTTATTTATATTTTAAACCTTTTGTGTACCATATAATATCTAACCCATAAATACACTAATTATATTAGGAGAATATTAATGTGCATACATCCCTCACCATAGGGTGGGAGACACATGCATAATTGGAAATATTCATTTACAAAAGAGGAAAAGTCATATATAGTCAAATGCAGAAAAAGAGTGTTCATGTGCAAAGAGGGAAAGCCAGGTAAGTGTCCCTCACTCTATGGTGATGAATGGATGCACATGAATGTCCCCCATTATATTATACTTATCTTCAGCTATATTCAGACCAAAAAATAATAATAAAAAATCAATTCCAGATCATCTTATAATGGCTAATTTAGAATGGAAGCTGGACTCAACGTCATCTCTAGATGCAGTATCTAGAAGACTCTGAATGGTGGAGATTACTCCTCTCTTTAGTTTCTTTACTTACCCCTACATATTTTCGTTTATTAACTTCAAACCACAAGGGCATTATTCTCCATTGCCCACATGCTTAAATGAGAAAAATAATGAAGAAGAGAGCAACTAAATGCACACTGATTTTTGCTATCCACGCACTGTACTTCCACACGCAGGAGTGTGTAGAGAGGAATGAGGATTTCATAGGTTAAGGCATTTGGGCAAAACAAGGTGTGTATGGAGTAAGTGTGAGGAGCATAAAGATTACCAATGTGGAGAAAGCAAAAATTAGTATGCATTTAGTCGCTCTCGATGAAAAAAATAAGATTATAGGCATGATCCTACTCCCCTCAATTGAAAATCCTAGTATTTTCTCATCTTCATGAAGGTTGAGTTTGGGCTCACTCGAGTTGAAGGTCAAGCTTGACTAACCTTGCCTTATTTATATTTTATAACTTTTGTGTACCATATAATATCTAACCCATAAATACACTAATTATATTAGGAAAATATTCATGTGCATACATGCCTCACCATAGGGTGAGAGACACCTGCATAATTGGAAATATTCATTTGCAAAAGAAGAAAAGCCATATATGGTCATATGCAGAAAAAGAGTGTTCATGTGCAAAGAGGGAAAGTCATATAAGTGTCCCTCATCCTATGGTAATGAATGGATGCACATGAATATCCCCTATTATATTATACCTATTTTCAATTATATTCAGACCGATAAATAAAAAAGAAATCAATTCGAGATCATCTTGTAATGGCTAATTTAGAATGGAAGCTGGACTTAACCTCATCTCTAGATGCAGTATCTAGAAGACTCTGAATGGTGGGGATTACTCCTCTCTTTAGTTTTTTTACTTCCCCCTACACATTTTTGTTTATTAACCTCAAACCACAAGGGCATTATTCTCCATTGCCCACATGCTCAAATGAGAAAAATAATGAAGAAGAGAGCTACTAAATGCACACTAGTTTTTGCTCTCCACACAGTGTACTTCCACATGCAGGAGTGTGTAGAGAGGAATGAGGATTTCATAGGTTAGGGCATTTGGGCTAAACAAGATGTGTATGAAGTAAGTGTAAGGAGCGTAAAGATTACTAATGTGGAGAAAGCAAAAACCAGTATGCATTTAGTCGCTCTCGATGAAGAAAATAAGATTATGGGAATGATCCGCCTCCCCTCAATTGAAAATCCTAGTATCATCTCATCTTCACGAAGGTTGAGTTTGGGCTCACTCGAGTAAAAGGTCAAACTTCACTAACCTTGACTTATTTATTTTTGTAACTTCGTGTATCATATAATATCTAACATACCTATATCTTTAGAGTCCGGATCCCCTCTTTGGTCCAAACAGGCTCCAAACAGGGCACATGGTGATTGGTCCAAAGGGGGGATCCGGATTCCTATCTTCAGCTATATTCAGACAAAAGAAAAAAAATTTCATTTAGAGATCATCTTGTCATGGCTAATTTAGGATGGAACCTTCCTTGGACTCAACCTCATATCCACATGCAGTTTTTAGAAGATTCTAAATCGTGGGGATTACTCCTCTCTTTACTTTACCCCTACAAATTTCAACCTACATTGGCAGTGTCAGTAATTAACCTCAAACCACAAGGCCATTATTCTCCGGCCCCCATCCTCCCACAAAATTCTATAAAATCCCAAAATCTCTCACAATCCAAACCCAATTTCCCAGAATATTTAAAATCTCAGTCTTTCTTCTTCTTCCATGGCTCCTGTTGAAGTGGAAGTGACGATTTCCTCTGCAAAAGATCTGAAGAATGTGAACTGGCGCCACGGCGACCTCAGGCCCTACGTGGTCGTTTGGGTCGACGCGTCCGCCAAGTCCTCGAGCCGTGTGGACGACCGTAACGACACCGACCCTGTCTGGAACGAGAAGCTGACGATCCCTCTCCACGACCGCCGCGTGGAGGACTCCACCCTCTCGATCGACATCGTCCACGCCAACGCCGAGGACGGCACCAAGCCGCTCATCGGCTCCGCTCGGCTCCCCCTCAACGAGGTCGGCCTCGGCGAGAAATGCTTACGGAAGCTCAAGCTCAAGCGCCCGTCCGGCCGACCCCACGGCAAGCTCGAGGTCGAGGTTGAGGTCCGCCAGCCCCGCATTTACCCGCCTCCGACCGCGACCTACGCTCCGCCCTACGGGCAGGGGCAGCAGTCTTCTTCCCGGGACCTCCCTTATGCGTATGGGGCGCCACCACCGTATGCGGCGGCGGCTCCTCCGCCGGCTGTGTACCCGCTTAATCCGTCACCGTACGGGCAGCCTGCTGCGTATGGGCAGCAGCCGGCTTCTGGGTATGGACAGCAGCCGGATTATGGGCAGCAGCCTGGTTATGGGAAGCCAGCGTCTGGGGCATCGGCGCCGGTGCAGCAGAAGAAGAGTAAGTTTGGGCTGGGGACGGGATTGGCGGTGGGGGCGGTGGGGGGGCTGCTGGGGGGTCTGGCGATAGCGGAGGGGGCGGATTATATGGAGAATAAGATTGCAAATGAAGCTGCTGCGAAGGTGGAGAATAAGATTGCATATGAAGCTGCTGAGAAGGTGGAGGATGATCTTGCTTATGATAATTATGGTGGTGATGATGACTACTAAATGAACCCAAAGTGTTTCTCTGGTGTTTTTTGAGGTTTAGATGGGTTGGATGGTGATATCATGTTATATTTGCTTCATTGTGTCATTTTATTTGATGGCATGAATTTGCTTTGTGGCTTAAGATTTGAGTTTTTATGATGATAAAATGAGGTGAAGATGGTTAGTTTGGTATTTTGGTGTATGGTGATTTATCTATATGTTTGTTTGAAATGGATTGTGATGCTGATCAGCTATGGCCTATGGTATGGTTTTATAAATTCTAATTCTACCTGTGATAGCTCCAGCTTTTGAAATTGAGATGGGATCTGAAGAAAAATCTCAAATAATGTTCGGATAAAAGCAAGTTACCCAAACAGCCTCTTTTTAGGACAGAGGTAGGAAAATCTTTTCAGCAATTGATGTTGATCATCCATTCAAATAGGTGACAATGTTGCAGTAATATAATTTTTCTGAAATCTCAAAGGGCTATGGTTTATGGTCTATTATGGTATGGTTCTGTAAATTCTGCTTGTGTTGGCATTATCAGTAGAGAAAAACCCCATTGGAAAACTTTTGAAATTGAGATAGGATCAGAAGGCAAATCTCAAATAATGTCTTGAAGGGTATATAGGGCCTGGGCACAATGGAGAGACCTCTTTTCTTTAGTTATCTCTTGAATGACCCAATCACTTCAAATAATAATAAATGACCCAATCAGCCTCTTCTTGGAACAAAGCTTGAAAAAGAAAAACATCAGCATTTGCTGCAGCTGCTATTTTCATAAAAATTACAAAAAATGAGGTAATTTTCCATGCTTTGTGGAAAACTGTCTCCATGGAAAAGACTTTTCCTGTGAAAGATGAGAAGTCTGCAAAATCAGTGCCCTGGAGAAAAGAAGAGGAGGCCTATGCTATCACTTGTAAAATAAGGGCCCTTTGGATGTCTACGTACTAAAATATTTACAGATTTAAATATTGTAAGAATAAAATAGTATAGAATACAATAATGCAATATTATAGTAGTATAATATTTTTACTGTTTGGTAATTTTTTAAGAATGTTACAGATTTTAAATGGAGCTATTTGGAAGGTGTTATGATTAAAGTAAATTAAATTATAAGAATATTTTTTTATTAAATATTTTAATTTATATATAATCTACCACGTAGAGATAAAAAAATAATGTTGTAAAGTAAAATTTAACTTTCATGTTTTTACCATAAGTTACTTCTATTTTTTCATATAAAACCATGGTAAATTATAGTAAAGTAAAGTCAATAAAAAAGAAACAGCTACTTTATAATTCTCTCTCCCAGTTTTCTTCACCACATATTTCATCTAACCTTACTTTACCTCATCTTTTACCATGATATGGCATCAATCTTTATTTTACTTTACCACACCCGTAAACAAGTCACTTTTTATTTACCATACAAAAGTACGATAAAATGTGATAAAGTAAAGTAAAAAAAAGTACTTTATCATTCCTACCCACTTTACTTCACCATATACTTTATCTCAACTATACTTTACCAAACATTTACCGTCCTATGTGATTTACTTTTATTTTACTTTACCATATATGTAAACATATACATTATGATGGATTTAGTGAACTAAAGTTTTTACTTTACTCTTACCACTTTGTAATCGTCATTTTAAAAGATTTTTATCTTGTAGAAAGTTTTCTATATGGAGGAACTGTAGGAGAGAATATTGAGCTTTTTGAAAGAAAAGAATCTTTTCAACAAATTTTTCTTGAGTTACCAAACGTACAAGATTTTCTTCTTTGAAAATTGAAAGATTGTATTCTATAAAATATTATTTTTTTGTGTTTTCTTATGCATCCAAACAGGCTCTAAATGAACAGACAAAATATAGTAGAAATTTCAAATCAAAAGTTCACTGAGGAGAAAATACTTAGAAACTACTGCCATTTCATGTGGGGTCCACCTGAAGGCCGTCTCCTGTGGGCTATTTAGATGCTTGCTTGATTGGAACGTAAGAGAATAAAGGGCAAGAATATACAGATGTCACAAGTCACAACTAAACAAGTGATTTGCCAATTATTGGCTGTTGTTCTACTAGAAATGTTCTAATTGTTATAATTTCTGTTCGAAATTTGTAGATGCTTTGGTTGATGAAAAGAAAAATTAAAACAAGACATTTATATCTATTTATATCAGTTAAATAGAAGAATTAAAAGAGAAGAATAAATTGCTACCATTTATTGTAGATTTCTTTTTTATTCTTTAAATAATTTATTTTATTTATATTTTTTTTTCTTTAAGTGTTTTATTTTATTTTATTTATTTTATTCTCTTTACAATTTACATATATACCATTTTTATTTTTACTTAATATTTAGTTTCTCAACTGTTTCTTATAATCTAAAACCCGTTAAGAAACAATTTTTGTTTTTAAAAAATTTAAACAAGTTAGTTAAGATTTTCTTTTTAATTTGTCACTTAACCTTTATTACTTTTAGGGGATTATATGAAAAAAAATCCTTTAAAATAAAGAAAAACAGCGGAGGGCTCGGACATTTTATAATGACAGCAGAAGGCATCTATTTCATAATATCATGGAATGACTAAACATTCAAATTTAATGAAAAAAAGGATATTCCACGATATGATAGAATGAGAGCATTTATATGTCATATTACTCCATGGTACAGGGTATGTTGGGTTATTATATGATATCATGGAATGAAGGCAATCTATTATCATTATGAAGTAGTAGGGTCCTCTATTTATTTATTTTTTCTCGAATTTAAAGAGTTTCTTAATTGTAAAATATTTTTGTTTTTATATTATAAATTGTTGTATAAATTCTGCTTTACTCTTTTGTACAAGACACCTCTTGAAATGTCAAAAAGCCTCTTCTTGGAAGAGAAAATTCATCTCCACCGTCAAACAAAATTCAATTACGTCAATCGTACTCTATGGCTCTATCTCCCTCGTTTTCCACGCGTGAACCGTTGGAAGTTGTAAACAGGACTGCGAGCCCGGATCCTGTGTGTATCATGACTGGAATTACAATGTGGAGCTCACCCATAAGAAATTTAATGTATGCACTCAACTACCAAAAATCTAATCAATTACTTTAAAATTTAGCATATGATTTACTACATAACTAGTTGTTCATCACATTATTCATTATATATGCTCAATCTTACAATGTATCATCTCCTATTAACTAAAATTTTGAAAAAATATCAATTATATCGTAGGCCATTCAATTTAAACCGTCAAAATTTTTGATTGGTGGTACCCACTATGAATTTCATTATTTTCACTCACAGGAAGCATGAGCAAGACAGACAATCCGGACCTACTCAGCCCTATTACTTCCACATGAGCTATCCGAAGGGTCCTAGAATCAACGGCAATGGTTTTTTACGGACCGTTTCTTTACAACAATCTCTAACAATAATTTACTATATTGGTTTTTTTTTTTTAACATTCCGTAAGATACCACTTAAAAGGTCTCAAGGTCTCAAATGATCTTAGGAATTTGAGGAAATTTTAGGCCCTTTATTTTTTGGTGAAAGTTTTGGATGCTCAAGTAGCAGAGAACATTTAAAAATCCCATCATGTCTTAGAATTTCAAAATTCTCCCAAAGGAAATTTTACTGTATAATCAGTTAGGTGGGCCATACCTAATCTTCTAATCAAATTAGTTAGTTTGGCTGAAATTATGTGGGGATGGAAAAGCAATTCCTACCCACCGTTCCTCAGGGTATGGTCTTTATCTCATGGACCAAAATTAGTTCAGTTTTTTTGTCCTTTGCACGGAAAAGTGCTGCACTAAATAATTGAACCAACATCTCAAGCCCCCAGCTAACATTGAATTGAACAAGAGCTTGGTTGGCAACTCTACCCTAGAGATAAATAAAGTAAAGCTCCCATTTCTATAAAAAAAAAAAAAAAATCTCACTAAAACACTTTAACTCAAATTTCCCACCATATTTAAAAAAAAAAAAAAGTCAAAAAGTAACCTCATTTCTCCACTAAAAGACAAAAAAACTCCTCTTTTCAATAAAAAAAGAAAGTAAAAAAGATTCCATCACAAACAACTAAAAATAAAACATCATTATAACCCACTTATATTTTATTATTTTTTCAAAATAACATTTACTTTACTCAACTCCATTAGTAAAGCCCCCAAACAGAGATTCAAAGAAATGTATTTTATAAGTGGTTAAGATTTAAGAAATAATTAGGCCAAACATAAATGGTGATAAAAATAAGAGGGTTTTACAAAACAAAAAAAAAAAAAAAAAAAACATTGTGAGAGATCCATCAGTGGGTCCAACTCTCAAATCCGTACTGGTGAAATGAAAGAAAAATTCTTAGAACAAAAAAGGTGTAGAAGACTACTATTCCAGGATGAGCATGTTCGACTTCGGAGTTCTTATGAAATAAGGAGTTGTACGGTTTTAAAACACATTATATTGAGTTAAGACAAGGTTTTACTTATAAGTACAGAGTCAGGACTTGGACATTTTCTTATGTGGGACTTGGATAAACCTCACGATACTAACCGAAGCACTCCACCCTTACCCCCTATAGATTCCTCTTTTTGACACACAAGATCACTTGACATAATCTTACCTCAAGAGATTATCCGGGCGGATTAAGACCTCACAATCTGCATAGAGCAAAATGGGAGGGGTCATACATAGGAGGCACGCCCAATTGCCCCGCTTTGCTATATTGGGGTCTGCTGGGCCAAGCCAAACCATCTTGTTTGGCCATTGGCTGCTTGTTAGCTTTGCCTATTTAGGTTTTAGGCCTAGGTCAGATCCAACCTGAGCTGACTTAACCCAGCAACCTAACATACACATGTTCCTTTTTATAGTTCTTTGTTTAGATCAGTTATCACTCGATGTTTAAACAGTCCAGGTCAGGTCTAACCTAGCCCGACCTAACTCATAACTTGAAATCCACCCATTTTGATAATAGGTCTTTTTTTTTTTCATTTTTTTTTTCCTTTTTGTTGCCTCAAATCCGGAAACAAGAGATTTAAACCATCAAGACAAGGTAGAGATCGGTGATCGTAGTTTGTTGTAGTTTTGGTAGCTCTGACTTGACCTAAACCAAACCGAGCTTGACCTATGACCTGTTAAATTTGTTTTTGTGATTCTAAATTCATCATGACTCGGATTTTAATTCATGTTCACTTATGTACAAC
>QPKB01000007.1:10731444-10863562 GCA_003546025.1 Camphora micrantha
CTCCGATTACTTGGAGGTTCCGACCCGTTAATAATCGGGTATGGGTCCTTATTTGGGTTCCAATAAGTAAATGGGTCTAGGTTCGGTTCCACCTTGGATCCAGTCTGTAGACCAGGGACCGGACATGCACATTACTTTAATATTTTAGAATTCCTCATAAAAGTTAGTTTTTTACAAATCATTCTTTACCCAGACCTATTCCATATATGAAACCGGTTATGGTTCTGGTTCTGGTTCTGGTTCCATCTTCTTAGTAACGGTTATGGTTCTAAAACCAGAAAACCGGTTTCGAACCAGTTTTGGTTTCGGTTCTGATTCCATCTTCTCGTTAACGTTTCCAATTCCGGATCTAGCATGGACCGAGAGCGAAACCGACCCATTTACGTCCTACAAAAATCAAATCATCGTATTTATTGGGCTAGATAGGATATCCAGTTGTTCAGAACTAGCAATTCCTAACTTGACCTGCTGACCCAGAAAGGACATGATAATTAAAGGTTTTTAGGGACTCGCTTTATTTTTCAGATTGTATTTGGCTTAACGTTTCTTTCATCATTAGTAATGGATAGGATTAAGAGAATATTTTCTGTTAATAAGATTTTTCGTAATGAGTATCATGAATTCATCTTACACTATGATTAGAATAGATTAGAGTTGTTATGTGATTTAATTATATTAGAGTATAATGTCATTAAGTTAATTAAGTTTATATTACAATAGTGAGAAAATGTTGTATTCCAGTAGACTGGATGTACAATCCAACCCTATAGGGCCCACTTAGGCCCACCTTTGACCAATACAATCCCTTTAATAATCTTACACTCATGGAACCTTCATTCGCAATTAGATAGAATCTTAAAAGAGTCTATAAGTAAAATGCCATTAAACTTTATGGTTGTTAGGTCAAGGGCTAGGAAAATTTTATGGGGCCAATTTTTCGGTCCCCACATGTTCATAAGAAGTAAGACCTTTCCATATCCCAACTGGTAGACATGAATCTAAGTGGGCTCCACAAGCTAAACTGCGTATATAATAGAGTAATGATGGAATAAGAATTCTATTATGAAATAAGGTCATTGTTGAGAAGATTTTTTTCCTGTGGGAACATTCCCTTCCTTGTACTCGAGGTTTTTTTTTTCCCTCTTCTTCATTTTTGTTGAAAGTTATGATGTAAGATTCTAAAGGAAGCAATTACAGGAAAGAATGAAGGGAAAGCACTTTCTCATATTTGCCTCCAATTGATGTAAATCAAGAAAGAGCCAGCTGCAAAAAGAATGGGAAAGCAAAAGAGCCACATATCAGGACATAAAAAAGGAGTTTTTTTTTTTTTTTTTTCGAGAAAAACCCCGTCGGTTGGCTATTTCAAGAAAAAGGACCTTGTAATTTGGGCCACACAAACGGAGTCCGTCAACCCCATTTGGTTTTTTTTTTTTATTATTATTATTTTAAGTATGACGAGAGCATCGCTTTACACGATTTTCTTCAAACCCAGAACTCTCTTTGTTCTCCCATTCTTGTTAAAAAATGGATTGCTCCGCACCATACACTTTCGGTGCTATATACGTCCTCAATTTTTTGAAAGGATACACTTTGAATACTATCCATTAGAGAAAGTGTGTCGAGAACAAACCTTTCTGACTCTTCGTGGGATAAAAGATTGCAAATACAAAAGGAGAAATGGAAGAATGAGTCGGGCATATCTCTTTCATTAAGGCAAAAACCATCTTCTCCTTCATGGGTAGATGGGACAAGCCATCCTTTCATCTCTTTCAATGTGTATCTTATTGTGACTATGATTTCATCCTCATGTCTGCACATACTTGTCATTACAGTCTCTTGACATGTTGTTGTCTGAGAATGGCGAAGTGAGTTGTTCCAATGAGATAAATGTTAGGATTTTATTGTGTTGACTAATTCACGGGTTGGACAAAACTCTAAGTCCATTTGAGTTGCAATTTTCTATTTCTTTTAGAATGGACTGTGGTTGAGTTGATAGAAGATCTAAAGCGAAGACGGGAGAGTTTTAGAGCAACAAAGCCAAAATCTGAAGCATTAGTTGTCTACAATGAAGATGGGATTCGCTAGAGCGAACCCAGAACCAGAGAAGGAGCTCGCTATAGCGAGCGTGGACGACAAGCCTAGTTTGATCCAGTTTCTTAGTTAAAATTTAAGACTGATTAATATTATGATTAGAACATTATTAGAAGTCTCTTGCACAGATTTTAAGTTATATATTGGGTGATTTTCTCAACCCTAAGATGTACAAAAAGTTGCTCTTTCTTGTTCCAAAGTGAGAAAAACCCTAAGAGAGATTCATTATTCGCTAGAGCCATCATTAAGAGATTGGGCTAAAGATTTTCTCCAGAATTTTCGGTGCTTCTATTTCTTTGTAGAAGATTTGTGTATCTTGGTTCTCGAAGTGTAGTTGTAGCAACGAGGATTTGTACAAGAAGAACTACAGTCCTTAAGTTGAAATATCGATTGGGATAAGGGAGTTGTGAGTATATCTTGTAACTGTTCAATAGTGATTGGTTTTTCTCCTTGGATACGGTTTCCACGTTAAATTTGTATCTACCTTCTTGTGGTGATTTTTCTTTGATTTTGTTTCTACTTGTATTGATTTTGGAACTAGCATCCATTTAAGTAGCAACTTTTAATTGGTATCAGAGCAGGTTGCACTATTTTACAATGTAGATCTAAATATTGCTAGAACAAATATCTACCGCGAAGGCACTTCGACCAAAATCCCTAAATCCTTTGGGAAGAAGAAATCTTCTAAATGCGTTTAATACTTTGAGTGTCAACGATTTGGATACATTGCTAGTAATTATGGTAATAGGAAACCAAAGAAAATGTCTTTTAATTTGACTTGGGATGATAAGAAGAAACACTCTAAGTCTGAGAAGCCTAACACTAGCAAATGAAAATTCATAGCATTCATGACAACTTTAGTTTATACTACTACTCCACATGTTTCTTCTGATAATGAGGTTAATCATGATAATAATGAGTTAGAGGAAGAAAAAGCTTGAAAAATTGAATATGAGACACTTTTCAAGAAGACCATGAAGATGATTAAAATGAATGGGAAAGTGACTATCAACTAAAAAGCATCCGAAAAAGAAATAGAAGAAGTGGACAACAAAGAACCGAAAAGAAGTGAAAACATATCGGCTTATGTCGACGATAGTGTCACTCAGCGCAGACTACTAAAATAAAAAAAAAATAAAAAATGGCAGGTGGATTGAAATTGTGCGGCCCAAACTACCGGGTCATTTCCGGAGCAATGGCCATCAATCAGGTTTTTCCTATCAAATCCTTAAAAAAAAAAAAAAAAAAAAAAAAAAAAAAAAAACCCACACAAGCTGGGTCAGCCAAAGGCCCAAAGAGAGGGCAAGCAAAATAGAGTCAAAATGGGGAATCATAGGGCTATCGCTGTGGTTAGCACTTAGCAGGCACGCTGCCACAGCTTCCTGGAGGGATGGGAATGGTAGCTTTCCTTCAGTCTCCAGATGTCCTGGCCACAAGGCCGCACCAACCTTTGAAAAATAAAGGTACAAAGGGAGATTTTCTTGTATGGAACATCCACATGAATGGATGATTCTCTTATGCGCCAGAGTCCATTTGGAGCAATTTGGTTGGATGTCGGTCGTACAAGGTCAGTAATAAAACTTAAACTCCAGCGCATGCTTCCAGATTTTGCGTTGTGCCACTTGTGCGTCCCTCGTCCGCGTCTCCGTCGGTCAGAGGATAACGTCGGCAACCTAGACGCCGTAATGTTTATTAGGTTGCACTATGTATATTATCTATATATATGTTACTGGAAGAGTCCAGGCCTCAGCTGTTACACTACAGTGGGTGGAGCTGTGACAACTGCCTAACACATGTATAATTCTATTTACGGTGAGCCCATTGTACGGCTAATTTGAACCGTTCAAGATGAATCTCAATTTTTTTAATTATATATTCCAAAATCTCAATTCAATAATAGTGCTGCAGACCATCTTAATAACCACATGAATGACTAAGCAGTCGCTTGGCATTAACCACTCTTCCATCATGTGTTCAATGGGGTGATAGTGATACTGACTCCAATTGAGCTTACTGTGAAAAATTGTCAAATGTTCGGTGAGTCTCCGATCTAAACACTCTCGGGACCCTATTAGGGGCGGACCTACATGTAGGCCTAAGGGAGCCATGGCCCCTTAAGTTTTCAAATTTTTATTTTTTTATCACTAAAGGTTTTGTAATTTTTTATTTTGCCCCCTAAAATGTTAAAATTTTCTTACAATTTTCATTTAGCCCCCCTAGTTTCATTTTCTGAGTCCGCCCTTGAGCCTCGGTGGGACCCACATTTATAAAAACCCTTTTAATTGGCTGAAGAGATGAGATTCACCTTGAACGCGGAAAATTATATCTACATGGACAGCTTGGTCGAACTTTCTCCACTTTCCTCTGACTCTTCCCACACAGTCTCTTATTCATCATTCTAATTTCAAGCACTAAGTAACAATAGGTGGGCCACAAACCGTTACAAAGCCGCCACGTGTCGTCCATTTTTTAAAAAGGGTGCATAGGATCTACCCTCGCCATTCTTCTCGCTCTTATTAAAGCATCGCGTCTCTTCCGCTCCAGGGAAAGACCGAAACGAAAATACGAAATCATCATCAGAGTCGGTCAAGAGATCGTCAAATCCACGTCTCGTTGAAGAAGAAAGCAGCAATCTTTCTCTACCTCTTCCCCTTTCCAGGTCTTTCTCTTCTCTTCTTTTCTTCTTCCTCTTCTTCTTTTCCTCGATCAGATCTGGAATCTCATTTCTGTATTCTTCAACTTCCTATACCGATCTCGAAGCCCATGTTTCGGGGGCCGTTTGGATGTAAAGATCACGTTTTTTTTGCATCTGTTTTGATCACATACGAGATAGAGTACCGCATCGATACAAAAGAAATTGCAATTCAGATTTCTAAGAGCTTGGTTAGATGGAGAGATCTTTCCAACCCAACCCAACCCAACCCTTGCTTTTAGATTTTAAAATCTTCGCCTGCCATGTGTTCGATCTTTGGCATCTGTGGATTGCAAGCCTGGATGAAGGAAGAGAAGGGTTGGGTTGATTGGTGGTGGGGTATAAGAATTTGCCACACTTTGTTTACAAGCTCTCTTTTTTAGCCAACCCCAGATCAATGGGTTGAGTATTTTGTGTTTTCCCTCTGCCATCTGTTGATGTTGGGTGTTTACCGATCTGAATTCCTGATTGAGGGGATTGGGTGGATTGAGAGTTGGTTATAAAAGATTGAACCACTTTCTTTATGAGTTCTGATTGGATTGAGCTCATTAGGCTAAGATGATGGTAAACAACCATTTGATTGTTTTATGGCTTGTTTATAAAGGATTCTGTATTATAATCTTTCTATTCAGATTTAAGTGCAAACAATTACAATTCAGTGATCTGTAATTATTCATCTATCTTAAGGAGAAAATGAGTTCCACTTTGGCAGCTAACCTGCTTGTCTTGGCTTTGCAAAAAAGCCTTTTTTTTCTTTCAGATCAGATGGAGACATAATTATCTTAAGAAATGGAGATTGCAAGTGAATAATATTGGGTAAAGGGGAATGTAAAGTGTATCCCCTTTGCAAAAGAAAAAGAAAAAAAATATGCGTATGAGTCTTTCAGCATATTTCATTTGGGTGAATTAAATTGGAATTGATGTGGGTGCTGATTCCAAAAGTGATATTTACTTGGTTAGGACTTCTTTGGTGTTTTCATAGAAAAGGAAATGGTTTCTGGGATTGTAGATTTGAGAAAGCGATGGGACCTGAACTGTGTTCTTGCTGTTCTTGGTTTATTTTACATTTCAGATTCTGATGAGATTTCTGTTAGGTTGGAGAAGGGAGAGATTGATAGCACCAGTTCTTGTTATTTTGAAACACTTCCATTTGTTTTTCTATTTGTTTGGATGGAACTGTGTATGTTTACTGTTGCTTAAATAGTATGGCACCCGATTTTGTGAGGATAAATAATTTCAGGAAAAGAAAAATTAAAAAGATCTGAATTTCATAGAAGTCTTGTACTTTCCTCTCAAATCAATTCTCGTGTTGTTTGAGCTCAGATCTTATCCTACCTTAAATGAAATGAAGGATCAATTCAGTGCAGAAAATGAAGTAAAAAGAAAGCCTGCTTAATGTAGTTCCTGGGACTGTATTTTCTGCACATGTTGAAATAGAGTATCATTTCCTAAGAAAAACTTATCATCATCCATCTTTTAGAATTTGGAAGCTGCAAACTGATCCTGGCTCTAATTCTTTCACTGATATTGCCTACCTCATTTGAGAAAGCTCCCTTCCTAGTAGATCGTTTCCTTTGTCCTAAGCATTTTAGGAAAACTATAGGCTGACATTGAAGCGCCCGCCCGAAGGGTTTTTTTTTTTTGGTGCCCTTCTTGTTTCCAATAGGGGCTAACAATTCTAATGTTGCTAGAATTTTGGGCTATAAGATAAGCTTTTAAGCGTCAATAAGGAATCTTCTCAGGTAAGCTTATTGTGGAGAGCATGTCTGGGAAGTTCATATTATTATGAATGAAATCAAGGATCTTATCAAGTCTATCAATGTGTAATTTGACTCATTAATAGGGAGGTGAATCATGTTGCATGCTCATTCCCTAAAAAAGGAACTGATAGATGGTCTATGTATAATGGTGCCCTTGCTGTAATCAAGCTTTTTTAGGGGTGCTTTTTTTTATTTATTTATTATTATTTGATGTGGGGTAGCACATTGTCCCATGACTGGATTTGAAGACGTCAGCTTTCGGCATCGCATACATTCAGCACCCTTCCCCGGCTCATAGCCACAAGAAGAAGAATAATGCACCGTTCTGTTTCCATTTGCCTTATATTCTCCTAAAAAAAAAGAAAATCATTCAAGCATTCTTCCTGGTTTAAGATGAAGAGAAAGAATGCACCCTTCTTTTTCCACTCTACTTTAAAAGAGAAAAAGCATTTTAAGCATTCGTCTTGTTTTTTAGACATAAGCATTTTAAGCATTCGTCTTGTTATTTAGAAGTGGTTTTCTTGCTGAGAAATAATTTCAGTACATTAAATTGGAGTTGATTGCATTATAAGAATATGAATAACTTTTGTAATTTAGAAAGGCCCACTCACAATTCTAGGAGAAAATGTTTTTTTTTTCTCATATTTTTTCTTTAGTTATTCGACTTGTATACAATTGAGTCATTTTTCATTCTTCTCTTGCTCTACAGCTCTAGATTGGATTGATGTGCCATGCAGAGATCACGTAGAGCTCTTCTGCAGAGAAGAGCTTTGGAGAGTGCCATCTCAGGAAGGAATCAGCGGTATAAAGTGTCTCAATTTCTTGCTTTGTGGGCACTTGCATTTTTCCTGAACTTGTGGATTTGTCCTGCTGATGATTATGAAGGTCAGATAGCTGAAGGTCCTTTTATGCTCTTTTTCCCCCTTTATTTACCTTTTTTGTTCATTGAATTGCATACCCCAAAAAAATACAATATAATTCAAAGAAGAGATGGAAATAGAAAGTGTAAGGACCGATTCACATGAGTTACGTACCTTGCTTTGCCTCATCAAGAAACTCATTCATTTTCCTTAAATATCTCAATGGGACAGGTTAGTTGGCTAATTATTAATCTCACATTTAGATCAACCTAATAGGGTGAAATTTAATAACGGCATCCAAATTCTTGTATTCTTATATATTGTTATAAATTGTTGTGTTTAGGTGGACTGGGTGAAATTTAAGCATCCAAATTCTTGTATTCTTATATATTATTATATATTGTTGTGTTTAGGTGGACTGTCAGTTGTCTCTGGGGAATCAACTTGGTGTGAAGTCCAGGATGAACCAAATGATGTATCTGATTCCAGAGATGGATTTGCATCTAAAGAAATTGATTCCTATCATCATGAAGTGGAGACATCCATTTCCAATGGAGTGGTCATAGAAGAGAGTAAAGGAAATGAAATGCTCCCAATGTCAGCAAGCAAAGAACAAGAAGAGACAGAGACATCTCGATTAGAGGCAAGAATAGAAAAGGAAACGCCAAAAAGTGATCGTCTGTCGCGAGTTGCACCTCCCGGTCTCGATGAGTTCAAGAGTAAAGCTATCAATCCCAAGGGGAAATCTGTAACTGGCCAGACTGGAAGAATTACACACAGAGTAGAGCCTGGTGGTAAAGAGTACAATTATGCTTCTACTAACAAGGGTGCAAAGGTCTTGGATTCTAACAAGGAAGCAAAGGGTGCCTCTAACATCTTGGTCAATGACAAGGATAAGTATCTTCGGAATCCATGTTCAGTGGAAGAGAAGTTTGTTGTTATAGAACTTTCTGAAGAAACATTAGTGGATACCATTGAAATAGCAAACTTTGAGCACTACTCATCCAACTTTAAGGATTTTGAGCTGCTAAGTAGTTTAGTGTATCCAACTGACAATTGGGTCAAACTTGGCAACTTCACTGCTGAAAATGCAAAGCATGCACAGAGGTTTGCTCTTCAGGAGCCAAAATGGACACGATATCTGAAACTGAATTTGTTGAGTCATTATGGTTCTGAGTTCTACTGCACACTGAGTGTTGTGGAAGTATATGGAGTGGATGCTGTTGAGAGGATGTTGGAGGATTTGATAACGACAGAAGGTAATCAATTCAGATCTGAGGAAACACCTACTGAGCAAATACCGATGGCTGAGCAGGTAGAGCACGAAGAAGGGAATGATCTTTATCAAAAACCCTTTACAGAAATTGAAAATGAATCCGGAACAGAAAATCTTAATGCGAAACATGAAGTTATAAAGAGAAGCGGAGTTGATTCAGTCAAAGAAATAAAACCTCAGCCTACTGGAAGGATGCCTGGTGATAGCGTTCTTAAGATACTCATGCAGAAAATCCGATCATTAGATTTGAATTTTTCCGTTCTAGAACGATACCTGGAGGAATTGAATTCTAGATATGGAAATATTTTTAAAGAATTTGATGATGATATTGCTACAAAAGACTTGCTTTTGGAAAAGCTCAAGTCAGAGATAAAGAATCTAGCTGACAGTAAAGAGACATTGGTACGAAAGTTTCTCAATTTGTAGCTTTGTATATTTATTTCAACCCTTTCTGGAACCTAGTCTTTATGGAAGCCTGCTTATTATTATTATTATTTTTTTAACAATTCACTCATTATTGATTTGTTTTAGACCAAAGACGTTGGTGAGCTCACCTCATGGAAGTCCCTTGTTTCTTCACAATTGGATACGCTAACCAAAGATAATGCTATTCTGAGGTTTGATTCATTCATCTGCCCTTTTTCTTTATCCTTCTGTAGTCTTCAGTTACTATTATTTTAGGCTTCATGATGATATCATTCTGGATTGAGTGGCTAATTGGCTATTCTCATCTTCATTGAAATTTAACCCCCAAACAAAATGTACTTGTTAGAAATGCTGTTCCTATGAAATGCTATTCTTCTGCCCGTGTAGTTTGTACTTGCCATTAGCAATTAGAAGAGTTTTATATCTGTACTTTTAGATCCTCAGGCATTATGTGATACCTTCAAATCAATGCTATTTTGAACTGTAATTACGTTCGATATATTTTTGAAGGGATGCATTATGCTTCTTGCATGATGTAATTTAAGAAAGGGGTGCATTTCATGCTTAGGAGCTGGGTATGGTTGCATTCTGCACATTCCAGTGAACTTGTACCGATCTCAGGGGTTAGGACACAAAAAATTATATCACCTTTATTTATTGGCCTTTGTTATGGACAACTTTATAGCAGATATCCAAGATAAGCGTGTCCTTTAAAATTTTCTTTTTTCCATAATATCTTATATTTTAGGGACTTACAGGAGTGATTATGTGTAGGCAGGGTTTTTTTTTTTTTTTTTTTTTTTTTTTTTTTTTTTTTTTTAATACTGGAAATACAATATTTTCTAATCATCATCAATGCCTCGTTCTAACTATGTTGGGGTCGGCTACACAAATTCCATTTCTCCATTCCAATTTATATTGAGTCAAATCCTTAGATAAGTTGCACTTCTTTGGATCTATTTTTACTACCTCCATTCACTTCCTCTTTGGCCTACTACCCCTCCCCCCCAGTGGGCCATCAACCTTCATAGCCAAACGGTTTCTTACCGGCATCATTGCCTGCCTATTTGAAAATGGGTTTCTCTAATTTTATCCCGAATCGATGCTATCCCTAAATGCTCTTGAAAGCGCTCATTTCTAATTTATCCTTCTTAGTTTTCTAATATAAGTACAAAAGAGTGGTTGCCCAACCCTAGGTTCACCTATAGCAATTTTCCTACTACTCTCTCTCTCTCTCTCTCTCTCTCTCTCTTCTTGCACTTATTAAATTTTTCTTTATTTTCTTTGTATTCTGAGATCTTTTCAGTTTTTCTTTATTTTCTCTGTACTAATTAGTCAGTCAAAATAAAAATAAAAATGCAGCAAATGATAGGGTATACTTTGGAGAAAGGTATTTGTGTCAAATGGGTTTAATATTAGTAGATCAAAGTTGAAATATATGGAGTAAAACTTTGTAGTTTTTTTGAGTAAAGATGATTAGATGATCAAATTGAACACAACTTAGTACCACACTGTGATAGCTTTTGATATTTAGGAGCAGTTATAGACTTTGAGTTGAGTAATATGCAATTGTTGAGTACCAGTTCAACTTAAAAAGTGGTATTTTTGCAAGAGAACAATTAGTTCTGCTTTGTTGTATGGAGGTGAGTGTTGGGCAATGAAGAAATGAAAAGATACAAGTAACTACATGCATTCATCCTTTTATTCCTATTTACATTATGATGATAGAATTATGAATAGTACATATGAGGTAACGTACAAAGCCATTTGAGATAATGATGCGACTTCATTGTGTCAACCGAGCCAAACCTGTCAATTTTCTTCCCCAATAGAGGGAATCATGATTCATGAGACAAGTCGTTCAAAGCAAAAGACATTTTTTCGTATAGAGTTTTTCTAGGCTAGTAGCTATCTATTTATTGAATTGTGATTAGGACTTATTATTAGAAATTCGATTAGGTTAAGAATACAGTTTCCTATCTTGAAAATTCTAGTTAATTAAGGGCCTGTTTTTGTACTTGAATTTTTGAGAAGAATTTGCAATGTTGGGTTTTTTTTTTTTGAAATGATGTGATATCTTGTCCCCTGACATTTGCAAATGCCATGTTTCTTGAGGAGAATCCCAAAATTTCAGCCACCTAAAAGGCCTCAAATGACCTTTGGAATTCATTGAATTCTAGCTCAATTGCTTTTTGGTGGAGCTCCTTGATGCTCAAGTACAAGGAAGCATTCGGGAATTCCACTATGCTGGAGAATGTCAAGATTCTCCAGACTGGAATTCCATGAATTTCAGAGAAAAGAAAAAGGCCCTAAAGATTAATAAAGTTTTTCTACCGTTTGAGGTTTATTTTCTTCTTCATGAAAGTCTCTTGCGGACGTCATTTTCATGCTTCCACACTTTTATCCATATCAATCAAGCCTTCTCCAGAAGGCCGGAAACTTACCCTGTTAAACAAAAATATACTTATAAGATAGAGTGGAATAGTAAGATGGATGCATGGAGTTACCAGTTGGAATTATGAATGAATACATAAGAGACAACCTATAAAGATAGCCGTCGATCATTTGGGCACATTTATGGAAGGTGAAAACTTACTGTGTAAAACAAATTGAAAGGTTAATTAATGTTCAAGGAACAAGAAGGTTGAGACAGTAAGACTTTTGGCTGAAGTGCTAAGACATGATAATGCCCTTTTTTTTTTTTTTTTTAAGAATTCCCTTTTCAGAGTGTTACCTGTATGTTTTTATCAATGTCACCGTCAATTCTCTTGTGCACTCTTTCACATGTGCATGCATATGTGTGCATGGACTTGCATAGTTTGATACACTACTTTTGGATGTAGCTTTTCTCTTTTGTAAAGTTAATCAGTATGGCTTAGAAGCCAATCTGCTAACTTACTGTCGGAGCAGTGTTGATGCCCCTGTCATGGAGAAGACCAGGGTTCAAATCCTACTGTCCCAATTTACTGCATAAGGCTCTGATGACTATTCTATGATGATTAATGTCTACAATGGATCTCTCTTATACTATCTACTTCATGTGTAGTCTTGTTCATTTGCTTCCTGTATCACTTTTCCTAAATGAGATATACACTTTGGTACTTGAAAAGGAAAATAGATATGTGAAAGGTTTTTTCTCTTTCTGTTTTTGTTTATTTATTATCATGACTTCCACAACTTTCCTTACATTGTTGATTTCCTGAGAACACTCTTCACTAGTGATAATTTTTATGCATTTCCATGTTGGCTTTGGGTCTATTCTCAAGGAGTTCCCAGATTTTTTCCCCCATAGTTCTTCAGGATACATTTGTATTACACTGCAACACCATCTCCCGTGAATTTTTGTTTCCTTGAGTCAACAAAAAAAGCAATCCCCTTCCTGCTCTTTCTCTCTCCTCGTTGCACCAAACCATAAAAAAATAGCAAGCATGGAAAGACAAATCAGTTTTTGCTACTTTATGTAGTTTGGTGTTAAAAAAAGAGATACCTGAAGAGTTTGAATTTGAATGAGGGTCTCTACTTGTCAGCTCGTGAAACACCAGATAATTGTTTTTTATTTTTCTTTTTTTTTTTTATTTTGTGCAAAAGACTGTTTTGCATGTTTGCTTTGATGTTTTCCCTTTCTCTCCTATCCCAGTCTGCTCACAAAAGGCCACCATGACCACCACCACAACTGCGAAGACCAGATCATGCAAGTTTGTAATCTGATTGGGATCGAGCGTGTAGTATAAATGGCATTATTTCTTGGTTTTCTAGTAAAGCATGCGTGCTTAATTTCAATGTCATGTTGATTCTCCTCTAGGTCCCTCAAAAAACTATGAAGTGGAAACACAGATTCTGCTAAATGCTCTTTTGAAATCTCTTAATATGGGTCAATGTTTTTGTAAGCTTGTGTAGACTAATCTACTGAACTTCCATTTCTCCAACTTTCGAGTCACACTTGATTTTGTAAGCTTGTGTAGACTAATCTACTGAACTTCCATTTCTCCAACTTTCGAGTCACACTTGATTTTGTAAGCTTGTGTAGACTAATCTACTGGACCTCGATTTCTCCTTCTTTCAAGTCACGCTTGCATCTTTGTAACTCAAACTGCTCCACCATTGTATGGAAGTTTTTAATGTCAAAATATGCTCTATAACTTAAAAGGTCAAACTAATTTACTTTTTTTTTTTTTTTTATTGTAGGTGCATGACCACCTATCACCTCTTATTGGACTGGTAATTTTTGCAGGTCAGAGGTTGAGAGGGTCATTGAGAATCAAGTTTGGAGAAGAAGCAGTCATTTTTGTCAGTTATCTAGGGTGTTTTGCGGCTATGAAGTTTTTATTTGTAGATTTTTGTCGGCTATGAAGTTATTTGTTTTTTATGTAGTTAGTCTTTGTAGAATACAAAGGTTTGAGAAATCAGACGGAACGAGCTCTGTGCCATGGTTTCTTTTGCTTTCCAGTAGTAGCATTGTAATTTTCATCTTGATGATATAGAAGTATTCATGTGTTAAGCTTGCTATAGTTGTATTAGGATTTATTTATCGGCGAGTTGGATCAGCTGCACGCATTGTGCATGAGAAAGGAGGTGTAATAAAGCTTATTAATAGAATTTTCTTCTTTGTTCTTTCTGCTAGTTGAAGGACTCAAAAACACATGCACAATCCCTTACACGCACTTGTTCCTCCTAATGAGGTTCTTTGGGCAACCTGATGTTTTCAATTTGTTATAGGGGTCCAACTGCAGGGCTATTCATTCTACAGAGTTTGTTGTGCTCAATTGCAATCGGGCATGCATATCAAGCCTTGTATTAACTTTCTAGAGACTTGCACTTTCTCTTATGCAACTCCTCAGTTCTCATCTCTTTTCTGCTCACCACTTTTTGAGTACCCTTTCTTCCTTATGTAGCAAATTCCTTTTTATCCCACTTATATTCTCTCCACTTATATTCTCTTACTGTGTCTTCTATTTTAACACTAGAATAGAGATCTGCTCTTGGATTTCTTGTCCTTCGTTCCTTCTTTTTTTCTTTGAAAATTTACTTTTCATTTTGATTGTGACCTTTCAAGTCATCAAGGAAAAGCAGAGGGAGAAATAAAAAGCAGCAATGGTACAAAAGTATTATAACAGGCAGCAACAACATTACAAAGAGCTAACTATGGAAGGAAGGATCCATCTCCTCATTGAATAGCCAAAGAATCTACAACAGCATTAGCTGACAGCCCTACATGCTTAAAAAATAAATTTACTTGAGAGGACAAGAGCTTCATTTCAGTAAGGTCACGTTTGGAAACCAAATTTCCAAGAAAAAGATTTTTAATTTCCCTGTAGTTATAAAAATTCATATTTGGCAATTGTAAATTCCTGATGATTTGCGTAAATGAAAATCTTCATTTGTTAAGATTCTGAGATCCGACCTTCCCCCATAAGATTTGGAAATCCTCACTTATATGGATTTTCTCACCGAACTCCATTTTTATAACCTATATGCATCATACACACCAATATCAAGTGAAATTCTCAACTAAACAAATCCTTAGTGAGCAATTTTTATTCCTTTGGTAGTGAAGAATTATCAAATCTACAGATTCTTTGCCTATTGCTGAACATGTTCTATTATAAAATAGAAATTTCCATTGCATTAGCTGAATCACTTTCCACAATTAAATTAGCACTAAAATGAGAAATAAACAAATGAAGCATGCCTAAAATGTCCAAAAGTTTTTCCTTGTTAAGAGTACAAAAACATAGCTAACACAACATTTTCACAACTGCGGAGAGCCCCACCAATCCCCGCCAGTCCTGGCTTCCCCCTGGTTATTGAACTATCACTCCCTACTAGAAATAGCAGACCAACAGACCACTTTCCTCACCTTGAGAGGCCCACAAACAAACAGACAATGTATAAAAAGCATAGTCTCCTCCAAAGGACACAACACTCTTCTAACAACTTTAGAGGGCACAAAACCTCCCTCACCCACATTGTAAGTGCCTAAAAATTACGGACTTTGTTAAATGGGGTTTGCTGTAAAGCTTTAGGAAAAGAAAGTAGCTCCGAAAGTCTGAAAAAGAAAGAAGAAGGTTAGAGGCCTTGGCTATGGCCAGCTGAAGGCACTCCTACGCCTAAGTTAGTTCAACAACTCAACAAAGGGTGAATGTGTGAGGAGAAAGAGAAGACTAAGGGTATGCTATGTTTGCATACCTTTGCTGGTTTTACCTCATGCATATATATATATATATATATATATATAAGCGCTGGTCACCTCAGATCCTCCCTTAGTGGGGGTAGGTGGAGGTATTGTCCCATCGGGCCATATCTTTTTTCCTCACTAGAGGTAGGTATAGGTACTATCTCATTAAACCATACATTGACCTTTTGCATAATTGCTGATGTGATCGTTGGATCAGGTCTACCCCTTATCTATATACGCCGCCCATCTTATCAATTAGCATGTGGCCGCCATTTCATTAATGCTGATTGACATCTAGTACCCACCTCGGTCGACCGAGCTGATGGAGATACCAAAGTCAAGTACAACCTTATTGTAGACTCACCTTGGCACTGTTGCCAAACTGCACAGGTTTGGTACAATTACCGAGCTGCATAAGATGAGACGAGGTCAGTCGGTACTTTTACCGAAGCTAGTCCAAGTCTGATGTGGAGTGGTGACGCTACCGAGCTCAGGAGATCGAGATCAAGACAAGCCTTAATTGGTACTTCCACCGAGATCAAGGCTTATCTCTTAATTACGGAAATGCCCCCACACACACATAACAATCTTTGATAGATGAATCCTTGTTTGACACCACCCTGAAAACTGTTGGAAATTTTTGAGACAATGAGCCCACCTCCAACCAATCATCGACCCAAAACTCGACTCGTTCCCAACCCACAAAACGTTCTCCACAAACCTGAAACTCAATGTCTCCGGACCCTACTAGGAACACACCCCCACACATCATCCTCATACTTTGAAGCAACAACCCTTATGATCCACAGAAGCTCCCTTCTCCCCCAAATCTCCACCACCACTTGGCTAATAAAGCCCAGCTTTTATTCTCTAAATTTCCCACCCCAAGCCCTCCTTAAGTTTTATCACCTCACTCCTAGATCTAGATTATTAAAAAAGGACAAGAAAAACTTTTTCCTTCACAGTTGTTTCTCCCACTAGAGTCTGCCGTATACTCTGCATAGCTAATTGCCATTCCGAGGTGTTGCAAGTGGGATTTAGCTTCTGTCCGGTTCATTCTTTATACAATGTACTTTTCTTTTGAAATTATATACCATTATCATTAAAAAAAGATTAAACTAATATATATATATATATATATATATATATAATTCTGTTCTGAATCAGATCAATGGTAGTAACGGCATTCATATAATAACTAGTATTTATCTCAATTTGCATTTAGTTGAACTAGTATGACTCATAATAATAAGCTTTATCATAGGTGATTTAAAAATTAAATCAATTTTTATTTTGGGTATGATTAGTTTAATTATGTTCATATGGTAGTAATTCTCTACTTATACTTCAATTATTTGGTTTTTGAGGTTTTCATACGTGGGGGATATTCAAGTGCATCGATCTCTCACCATATGGTGAAGGACACTCTTCTTTTTGGAAAGTTTCAAGTGCAAAAGCTCACTTTTACTTTTTGGGAGTATTCTCTTTTGTACTTGAAACTTCTCAAAAATGGGAGTGTCCATCACCCTATGGCGCGGGATAGATGCACTTGAATATTTCGCTTCATATATAGTTCTTTAATAGTTGTCTTCGTTTACAATTTTATTTTTCACTTTTGTTTCTACAAATATTATTGGTGAAAGCACCCATTCTTTATGCATTGAACTAATGTATTCTTATGCAGAAAAACAGGCCCCATACTGTAACTAGGCTCAGCTGAACCTAATGGCATTTCAGAGTTCATCTTTATTGTGATATAATCCAAAGGTACATAATGGTGGGATCAAAATCAAATTAGGGTAGGTGCCTTTAGGAAGCTTGGATTTAATAGAGGTGGGCCCACTATATGGTAATTGTCCTTGTTTTCTGCATGAAACTGAGTCAGCTAATTGCCCTAGTCCCCACGAAGGCCTGAATAACTTATATGCCTGAGCTTGAGTCAGATCCGTAACAAGGGCCCATATGCTAGAATCTAGGCCAGCCCAATAATGGTTTTGAACATGGTCCAAGTGGGCATGTTGTTGTGGCTCTTATACCGGTTGTTGTGCGCGTGTATGCGGAGGCGTGACTCATCGCAATCCAACAATCAATCAAACACACAAGAAGAGAAAATTACACGCGAAGATTTATGTGGTTCGGCAAACTTGCTTACATCCATGGAAAAGAAACTAGACTTTCCTCCATTAAACCCCAAGTGGTTCGGAATACTCTGAATGCCGATGGGAGAGAGACCTTTCACATCTCTAACTCTTTTACAGAGTCTATGGTTACAGATTACAACAATGTATAATTTATGCTTCCTTTGTCCTCCTAAAAAAGCCCCGGTGTAATGACCAAAATACCTTGACCATGAACCTGGTCATTGACTAATCCAATGAACTAATCTACTAAGCCCGGAATACAAGACATATACCCAACACATGTCAGGCCCGTTGGATAGTTTGAATCCAACTTAACCAGACTTGGACTTAAGTGGACTCATGCAGGGGTCTAAATCCATTATTAATCCTAATCTCTATACAATAGCAAGATAATCAGTCTCAAACTAGAAGCAATTGATTTTGATTCAACCCATTCATGTCACATGCGTGGCAACTATAAAGAATTTTACTCCAACTAAAGTGACATACACCATTATATTGATGATGTTTAAAATATACAACTATGCTTTTTATACATGGTCGATCCCATAGTGTAAATGTTAATCTGTTTGGATCATCTTTATAATTAATAATAAATAAAGGTGCTTCTTGTACAAGTTCCCAAAATACACAACAGTGATACCAACGAGCATGAACACTACCATCAATGTCCCATAGAATCTCTTTTTGAATCAAATACGAGGAGAAACATGTTGATGTTATATAACATTTTAAGCAAATGCTACAACAAGCAATAGATATTTATTAGAATTAAAACAATGTAGATGACAATAAGCATCTCCCTTCTTCCATTTATTCTGAACAAATTTACTATTTCATGTACACTGGAAATTTCCATTGCTCTGTCTACACATCCAGAAAAGGGTAGAGCTCATATCTTATGTTGCAGCTCCCACCCAAGACCCTTCCCCCTTCTTTCCCATCACAACAGCTAGGAAGTTCACTTATAGCACTCTCCAGGCATTTCTTGCAGTCACTGTAAGAAAGGTCCCTAGTGCATTGAGTGAAACCATACAGTTTCTTAGACTCCCCTAGTTCCACCTCTCCTTTAGCAAACATCAGTGGACTGTGAGAGGCTTCCCAGGACAAACCAGTTAGCAGCTCCCCCACTTGGTGATTAAACGTTTTCGGGTCATCGACGCTTTTAACGTTCAACAAGTAGACCTTGTTGCTGGTGTCAATTTGGCCGAAAAATTTGACGTCAGAGTAGCTCAAGAGGCAATGGTCATACCATATGATTGCCTGTTCGCTGTATGGACAGAGCCTACGGATTTCGCTGGTGGCACCATTGATGCATGTCTTGCAGTCGGTGCTCGATACGTCGCCCCGACACAGAGCCAGCCCGTTTGCTCGATCGGGGCTTCGCCCGAAGGATCCAAGGCCAAAGCCTGTGAGAGGAACTTGGGTGGAAAGAGAAGCCATCAATTGCTGCAAGTTGTTGTCATAGGGACCATTGACTGTGAAATTGTTTGAGGTTGGACATATGTGTTGGAAAAATTCCATCATGTGGGGCCACACATGTAACTATTAAATGTGTCATGCTATCTTTTGTTAAGCCTACATTAAAGTGATCTAATTAAGACTTAAAGTTGTAAGGCTTAAGGGTATACTTGTCATGGAATTAATGTGTAGATACCAGAATGTTATTTCTAATTTGATGAGGGGCCAAATTAGAAATAACAAACTTATGATATCTTATATATTAGGATTATGGTCCCCAATTCATAGGGTATTCCTATTCTCTCTGACATCCCATCATCAGAAGAATCAAGAGGGTTTCTCTCTGGGTAGCCATATTGGATTGGAAGATCAATAACCTGAGAACAGCTTCCTTCAATGGATCCAGGTATGTTTCCGCTTTACTTCTCTCAATGATTTGACATGGAGGATCTTGGTTTATTAGGGTTTCCTAGATCAAAGATCTTGGTAAATTGTTTGTAACAATTGGTATCAGAGCTTTTCCATGTTAAGCCATTGAGAATTCAGAAATAAATCAATCTGTTGATATTCTGTTCTTTGGTTGCAATCTATTAATTTATTCTTTAAGATTTTCAAGCAAGTTATCAATGTCATTAAGAGAGGCTTTGTTTAAAAGAAGAAAGAAACTATGGGTTAGTGTCAATCAATGATTTTCGAGTCCCGTTTCAGTTTTCTTTTTTTTTTTTGGTGTTATTTTATATTTTCATATGGACGATGTGCATATGGACGATGTTCTTTGAATTTTGGGTATCACTGTAAGGGAATTAGTGAGTGCGTTTGTAACTCCATGTACCCAATGCCAACGAAGGTTGAACCTAATAAAGGTCTCGGAGCAAGATCTGCATCTGTATTTTGGAACTGTGGGACCCAGGTGGGTCCCGTTGTTAGATTCGATCCATGGATCGGAAAGAGGACCCATGAGCGACCTTAGAGTTGTGGACCCATGTGAGGTGGACCCCGTTTGGCCACCATCCAGCACTTTGATCAGATGAGGGCCTGTTTGATGATTAAAAATCACTTTTGGGTGACAGGCTGATGTGGGACCCATCGGATGATCTGATCAGGGATCAGGTCCGATCTCATGTCCGTACTTGTCTGGGCGACTCAGTTAGTGTGGTTAATCAGGGGGCGGGGCCCAGTTGGCCCACTATCCAAGTGGCCTTGATAGGCACCGCTTGTTTTATAACTTCTGTAATGTTCTGCAACATCCAGAACGTGTCATGTTCTTTGGGTGAAGGTAGATGATGGGTCGTATGGTGGTCCGCATGAGCACTCTTTTTGGTGGTCCAAGGGATTAAAATAATAATAATAGTTATTATTATAATTAAAAAAAAAAATTTATTTTTATTTTGTGGTAACATGTGAAGACAACTAATTGGTTTTCTTCAAATAACAATTCAAATATTTTGTGGTATATCTTTTATGGTTTAATAACATAGTCCATTATTCAAAATAGGCTAATTGAAACAAGATGTCACCAAAGTGACCTCTCTTGTGTAGATTATTCATGAGAAATATTGGATGTTTGTGTGTGTGTAAATTCATGCGGGTCTTAGTCAGCCCAAAGGAAGGTTAATACTTGGCCGAATTGCATACACACCTGTGGTGGTAAACGTGTGATAATTACAAGGTTTTTTTTACATGTGAATAATAAGTCGATCCAAAGATAGAATTATTATTTGACATGAATTATTGTCAATGTTTGATCACTACAACAAGATGACCATTTACAATTAATATGACTGTCCAAAGACTTGATATTAATGTTGTGCTAGGTACCTTGTCATAAAACTTACCATTATTTGAATTTGTTGCTTTTGTATTTGGTTAATAATATGAGCATGTTTATCTGTTTGTTTTTGTTCTCTTTACAGCTAGTGTTTCTACCATATCTGCTAATATCAACTCAATACCTGTACTTAATGGGACCAACTTTAAGAATTGGAAAGAGAACATAGAAATTGTTCTCGGCTGCATGGATCTAGACCTTGCACTACGAATTGAACAACCCGCTTCTCTTACGGATGCAAGTTCTCCTGATGACAAGAAGAACTTTGAGAAGTGGGATCGCTCAAATCGCATGAGTCTTATGATCATCAAGCGCGGCATTCCGGAGGCATTTAGGGGTGCGGTCTCTGAAAAGCTGACCATAGCCAAAGAATTCCTAGCCGAAATTGAAAAGCGTTTTCTAAAAAACGATAAGACAGAAACAAGCACGCTTTTGCAAAGCTTGATTTCTATGAAGTACAATGGCAAGGGGAACATACGGGAGTACATTATGGGAATGTCTCATGTTGCTTCTAAGCTTAAGGCACTGAATCTCGAGCTGTCTGACGACTTGCTCGTGCATTTGGTATTAATATCACTTCCTGCACTATACAGTCAATTTAAGGTCAGTTACAACTGTCAAAAGGAGAAATGGACTCTTAATGAGCTCATCTCTTACTGTGTGCAAGAGGAAGAGAGATTGAAGCAAGACAGAACCGAAAGTGCTCATTTGGCTAGCACCTCTAAAGATAAGGGCAAAAAGAGGAAGAAAAATGAAGCTGCTAAGGGTCCAGCTGCAAAGAAACAACAGCCAGCAACTGAGGGTTGTTTCTTTTGCAACAAACCTGGACATGTGAAGAAGGATTGTACCAAATATCACGCTTGGCGTGTAAAGAAAGGTACATGTCTTGCTTTGGTCTGTTCTGAGGTAAATTTAGCTTCAGTACCTAGAAACACGTGGTGGTTGGATTCTGGTGCTACTACTCACATCAGTGTTTCTATGCAGGGTTGCCTGAGCTACCGAAAGCCAAGTGATGCTGAAAGACACATCTTTGTGGGCGATGGAAAGTCGGTAGCAGTAGAGGCAATAGGGCATTTTAGGTTGTTATTAAACACTGGTTATTATTTGGATTTATTAGAGACTTTTATTGTACCGTCTTTTCGACGGAATTTGGTTTCAGTTTCTTTATTGGACAAGTTTGGTTATTTTTGTTCATTTGGAAACAATCAATTCAGTTTATCTATAAATTCAAATATTGTTGGAACTGGTTCTTTATATGTATATGACAACTTATATTTGCTTGATACAATTGTTTCTTATAATGAATCCTTGCATGTGGAATCACGAGGTACTAAACGCAACGTAGTAAAGAAAACTCGGCTACATTATGGCACAAACGCTTAGGTCACATCTCTAAGTCTAGAGTTGAGCGACTTGTGTCTGATGGCATTTTAGATTCCCTTGACTTTGCAGATTTTGATGTTTGTATTGCTTGCATCAAGGGAAAACAGACCAAAATGAAGAAATTAGGTGCCAAGAGAACTACAGACGTCTTAGAATTGATACATACAGATATCTGTGGACCATTCCCTACGGCTTCATGGAATGGCCAACAGTATTTCATATCATTCATAGACGATTACTCTCGCTATGAATACCTATTTCTCATTCATGAGAAATCACAGTCTTTGGACGTGTTCAAAACATTTAAAGCTGAAGTTGAGAACCAACTCAACAAAAGAATAAAGAGTGTCAGGTCTGACCGTGGTGGTGAATACTACGGCAGATATGACGGTTCAGGTGAACAACGCCCAGGACCGTTTGCTAAATTCCTAGAGGAATGTGGAATCGTCCCACAGTACACCATGCCAGGGTCACCCAGCATGAATGGTGTATCTGAAAGGCGAAATCGGACTCTTAAGGATATGGTGAGGAGTATGATTAGTCATTCCACTCTACCAGAGTCACTCTGGGGAGAAGCACTCAAAACAGCAGCTTATATTCTGAATAGAGTGCCAACTAAAGCAGCTGCAAAAACACCTTATGAGCTTTGGACAGGCAGAAAGCCTAGTCTAAAACATTTTCACATTTGGGGATGTCCAGCTGAGGCAAGGCCTTACAGGCCACATGAAAAGAAATTGGATTCCAAAACTGTGAGCAGCTACTTCATTGGCTACTCTGAACGATCAAGGGGCTATAAGTTTTATGATCCCACACTTAGATCAATTTTTGAGACGGGAACTGCAACATTTTTTGAGGATATTGTGTTTGGGGGGAGAAATAAGGTTAGAGACATTGTCTTTGAGGAAGAATCGGTTACGATTCTGCCTATTGCTTTTGACAATGTGCAGGTTTCTATACCTGTCATTGATCAAGAAGCGAATCCGGATCCTCAACAAGTCAATGTTGATCAACCCCACAATCAAGATGAGGAACAAACTCAACAACCTCAAGAACCAGTGCCATTAAGGCGATCCACTAGAGAGAGGAGACATGCTATTCCAGACGATTTTTTCGTATTTCTCCAAGAACATGAGGAAGAAATTGGAATGGTGGAAAATGATCCAATCAACTTCCATCAAGCCATGCAAGACTCTAACTCTCAAAAGTGGATTGATGCCATGAATGAGGAGTATAAGTCTATGCAAGACAATAAGGTTTGGGAACTTGTCCCATTACCAGAAGGTGTGAAGCCCATTGGTTGCAAATGGATTTTTAAAACCAAAAGGGATTCAAATGGTAATGTGGAGAGGTATAAGGCTCGTCTTGTAGCTAAAGGCTTTACCCAAAAGGAAGGGATTGACTTTAAAGAGACTTTCTCTCCGGTTTCATCGAAAGACTCTTTTCGGACAATCATGGCACTAGTTGCACATTTTGATCTTGAGCTTCGTCAAATGGATGTCAAAACAGCATTTCTCAATGGTGACATTGACGAAACAATTTATATGGTACAGCCAGAAAACTTTGAGTCGGGAGACCCAAAGAATATGGTCTGTAAATTGACAAAGTCCATCTATGGACTCAAGCAAGCTTCTCGTCAGTGGTATCACAAGTTTCATCAAGTGATTATCTCGTTTGGTTTTGAGACAAATGCTGTTGATAATTGTGTGTATCACAAATTCAGTGGGAGTAAGCACATATTCCTAGTTCTATATGTCGATGACATATTGCTTGCCACAAATGATATAGGCATGTTGCATGAAACCAAGCGATTTCTATCAAAGAATTTTGAGATGAAAGATCTTGGTGACGCCTCTTTTGTATTAGGAATCCAGATACGACGAGATCGCTCTCGGGGTATTCTTGGATTATCACAAAGAAGCTATATTGATAAAGTGATCAAAAGGTTTGGCATGCAGGACTGCAAACCAGGTGACACCCCTGTCTCTAAGGGAGACAAGTTCAGTCTCAATCAATGCCCTAAAACTAACCTTGAAGTTCAGGAAATGCAGAAGATTCCTTATGCATCCGCTGTAGGGAGTCTAATGTATGCTATGGTGTGTACGCGTCCAGATATTGCATACATTGTTGGTATGTTAGGCAGATATTTAAGCAATCCAGGGATGGATCATTGGTAAGCAGCCAAGCGGGTTATGAGGTATTTACAGAGAACAAAAGATCATATGCTCACCTATAGGAGATCGGATCAGTTGGAGATCATAGGGTATTCCGACTCTGATTTTGCTGGATGCCAAGACAGTATGAAATCCACATCAGGCTACATCTACCTGTTAGCTGGTGGAGCAATATCTTGGAGGAGTGCCAAACAGACACTCGTGACTGATTCCACCATGGCAGCAGAGTTTGTAGCATGCTATGAGGCATCCAACCATGAAATATGGCTGCGAAATTTTGTCACTGGGCTGCGAGTTCTGGAGGGTGTTGAAAGACCACTCAAACTATATTGTGACAATAAATCAGCAGTGCTATATTCCAACAACAACAGGAGCTCAATTCGGTCAAAACATATTGCCATTAAGTTCCTAGTTGTGAAAGAAAGAATACAGGATGAACAATTATCCATAAAGCACATTGGGACAAACTCCATGATAGCGGATCCGCTTACAAAGGGATTACCACCCAAGGTCTTTCATGAGCACACTGCTCATATGGGTGTTATTTTGTGTGAGGATATCACATTCTAGTGGGAGTTTGTATGATTTTATATTTTATTGCTTTATGTTTGTTTTTTTTTACCACACTTATGCATTTATGTATTTGGATATTTTTCTGATCAGAAATACAGTATTCGGTTCATTTCATTCTGTTACATTGTGTTAAATATTGATCTCACTAAGGAATACAGTAGGACCAGTTGGAAATAGACATGTATAGATCACATTGCATGTATTTTCCATGCTACGCATCCATGATTGATCTATGTCATTCGGTTATATTGGTGTTTGTGACTATTGATGGGTTTAGTCATGTTAAATGTGACGAAGACCGCTTTAATCCTATACCGGCATAATCAATGGACAAGATTGTTCGGATATATCTTAAATTATGATAGCAAACTTTTGGAGCTCATACAGTCATACACATTTGTTAAGCTACATATATGGCCCAGTGGGAGATTGTTGGAAAAATTCCATCATGTGGGGCCACACATGTAACTATTAAATGTGTCATGCTATCTTTTGTTAAGCCTACATTAAAGTGATCTAATTAAGACTTAAAGTTGTAAGGCTTAAGGGTATACTTGTCATGGAATTAATGTGTAGATACCAGAATGTTATTTCTAATTTGATGAGGGGCCAAATTAGAAATAACAAACTTATGATATCTTATATTTTAGGGTTATGGTCCCCAATTCATATGGTATTCCTATTCTCTCTGACATCCCATCATCAGAAGAATCAAGAGGGTTTTCTCTGGGTAGCCATATTGGATTGGAAGATCAATAACCTGAGAACAGCTTCCTTCAATGGATCCAGGTATGTTTCCGCTTTACTTCTCTCAATGATTTGACATGGAGGATCTTGGTTTATTAGGGTTTCCTAGATCAAAGATCTTGGTGAATTGTTTGTAACAATATGTGGTAAAGAGGGTCGACACCAAGGACGGGGTTGAGAAGAAGAGGGATGGATAGCAGAAGAAATGGGATTGATCTTAAGATACTCATGTTGGAAAGAAATGTTAGAAGATTTATGGTGAATTGAGCATGGCTTCCTTCAATGAAGTGCTGCTTTTTATAGGGCTTGAAGCCATTTCTAGAAGTGCCAAGTATTTTGACTTGGCACAAAGAAAGTAAACGTCTTTATTATTATTATTTTTTGATAAGAGTAGATGTTGTGAGATTAAAGTAGTTTCACTTATTTGAACAGGTCTGCCTTGACAAAATCTGCAGAAGTAACATTATTTATATATGAGAGCCTTGGACTTTGTCTTGCGATTTTGTTTGTGCAGGTTGATCGTCAGATGTATTCATTGGTGACAACAACTTAATTATATTAAAAAGGCAAGGGATGCAAGAAGAAGCAAAAGAAAAACAAAACGAAACGAAAATGTACAAGAGGAATGTACCCTCAACCATTATATTATATTTTTCTCCTAAGGAGATGTCCAAGCCCGGCCCTTAAGGGGGGTTGTAAGTGCGCTCGCCCCGGGCCCATTTTTCAGGGGGGCCCAAAAATCAGGCCCCCAAAATAGCAACTGCATTTATTTCAATTCCAAAAAACAAAACCCCAATTAAGCCAACTGACATCTTTCAAATTCCAAAAAAAAAGTTAACGGCCATCCTTTTGTCTCTCAAAAAAAAATAAGGCCCCAACTGCATCTTTTCATATTCCAGAAGAAAAGTAATTGTCACTTTCCTCGAAAAGTTATTGACATTAAAAGAAAAAATGAAACCCTATAGCAAGTTCTAAAAATCTTCTCATTTGCACCTTTTTTTCCCTCTACATCTTCTCCTCTATATGTTTCAGATGTCTTTCCTAGTTGCCCATCTACAAATGTTGTCGCTGCAGTCCGGAGGCATCGAGTAGAGGAACTGAAGATCTATTATAGAAGCCAGAAGGCAGGTATCAGCTATGCATTTTTATATATTTTTTCTTTCCTTTACAAGGTATGCATTTTTATATATTTTTTCTTCTCTTTACACGTCTCAATCTCCCTCTCCATATCTTTCTTTTGTTCTTTTCAATAGATAATTGCCCTTGCACAACTTTTGAATTGGTGTCGTGGTTTAGTTGGATGGTTATAAACTGCTTATAATATATATTGTAACTATCATCGATCCTAGATGGGTATCTCTGTACTATTTTATCAGGTGGCCCACCCTTGTATTATCTCCGCATGATAAATTGCCATTATACTATCTTATCAGGCGGCCCACCCTTGTATTATCTAAACATTGCCATTATTAGAACCTGGAAAAAGGCCAGGTCCAATCACAAAAAAAATAGATACATGGATGGCAGCAACCATTCAAGTATCATATTCTTTAAAACTTGAATTTATATATTGAAGTTTGAATTTATATGCTTTGAATGTTAAATTTTTAGTTAATTTTGACATGTTAGATATTGGTTGAAAAAATAAATGAGGCCATCACTAATTTTTACTCTTGCCCTGGGCCTTGAAAAATTCAGAACCGGCCCTCAGATGTCCTTTCAACCCCCATGCTTGGCGAAAGCATTTGTGGAAGAGTTGGCCAATCTAAGTTCATGGTGGAAGATAATGCCGAATCTAGGAAATAAAAGACGAATTTCAATAAAGAGAAATTGGTATTTAAACACCCACACAATGGCATTAGAAGAACCACTCTCAACAATAAGGTCACCATGGAATAGTCTCGAGAAACAACGAAAAGCTTCTAAAATAGCTAACACGTCTACTTCAATGGAATCACATATGCCCAAATGCTTAGAAAATTTAAATAACACTTCAGCCTTGCTATTATGAAGTACACAACCAATATCCGCAGGCTTCGGTTTCCCTCTCATAGCTCCATCAACATTAAATTTAAGAACACCAATGGGGGAGGAGACCATAGGAACTGATCTCCTTACTTTAAAAGGGAAAAACCCCATCCAGGCTTCCCAGCTCAAAAGGAAATCATTAAGACTTGTTGAGGTTCACGTCCACCCTCGCTCCTGAGCGGTCATAATTGTGGTCAAGCCCTCACCCTCACCATAAAACCATTGTTGTGCCGTTTCCCATCACCAATTGGTTTTGAGATAAGTGGTAGCTCAATGGGGTGTAAGATCCTACAAGGCTAAAATCGAAGAATTCCTTTCTGACCAACGCCCATTTAACGGCCAATAGGGTGATCCTTTCTATGAACTATGCAAAGAAAGAAGATGCACATTTGAAGATTCTATCATTCCTTTCTCTCCAAATAGACCAAAGAATAGCAACAAAAAAAGAGAGCATCCCAACCAAGACTGCACTGCATCTGCCATAGTCTTCGAACAGCACCAAGCAAGTCCACAACTACTAATAAAGTGACTCCGAACAATAGCTGCAACCTCACAACGAAGAAAAAGATGGTTGACTATTTCACCCTCCTTATGACACATGACACACACCTCTGAGATGTTTGTTGGTGTCAATCATCTTCTTCTTAGATTCTCCACTATAGACACCTTGGCTACAACAACTAACCAGCGAAAAACCTCAACCTGTGGAGGAGCCAACCCCAACAAAACAAGAGAGGAAAGATCACTTGAAAGATGGTTTCCCTCCAAGATTAAAAGAAAAAAAGCTTTTGCCGGAAATTCCCCGAATAAGGAGGGCTTCCAAATCCAAGAATCCTTAAAATCCCTGCACGAAAATATGTTAGAAAGAAGACTCGGCAAGTCCCCATATACTAGACCCCCTCTCAACGATGAAGACCTCTCCTAAAGACACCCCTCACAAAGTACAATCATTCCTCACCTTGTAACAATTAGCAACGACAAACTCTTTGTTAGATGCTAATCTAAAAATCCTTGCAAATAACCCGTACAAAGGACCCACCCTCACCTAGTCATCCAACCAAAACTTCACATTTCTCCCCCACCAGAAAACCCACCCCTTTGGACAGAATCTCCCGCCTTACAATAGATACATCCCTTACCGTTAGATGTAATCGTGCAATCTCCTAACGGCAAGACACAAAGAACTCTCTAGGTCTTTCACTATAAATCAATTAGCTGGACGTACGTCTAAACCTCTCAAAATCACAACGAGATGCTTTTATCTCTAAGACAAAATTCATTCTAGTTGGAGTAATGCTCACTGAGGACCATAATTCTTGATGTCGCTATTTATTTATTTATTTTTTGTTTTTTTGTTTTTTTATTTGTGTGACCTAGAGCAATCCCTAGGTATCGAATGACCTAGCCTATGGGACCCATATGGCTCACCCTATGATCAATTTAAGCCCCTTACACTTAAATACTCCACAACAAATTAAACATTCACCAAAATCTGACATCGTTACAAGTTTAAGGGCATGTTTGGGACCATTAGTCTATTTCTTAAAGACCATTCAAAATAGACCCATAAGAAAAAAAAAGAGCCATAGAAAAAAGAGGCTAGAATTAAAAGAGGTGTTTGGTAATACAAGGATCTATGTTAAATAGACTTTTTTATATTAATGGTTAAGAGTTTTTCACACGTTTCTTGAGATCCACAAGGTAATAGGCCATGAAAATTGACCCTAGGGTTGTGCTCAACCTACCAAAAAGATCTAACGGTTTGGATCTTATGTTTGGGGCTCACATAATCCACAAAATTACATTCAATGACTCACATTTTTTGCACATATCTAGAGATTGGTGATAATCGAGTAGGTGAAATTTGGTGTCATGGTCATGCTTGATCTTGTGAACTTTTCCAACAGTTTGAATCTTGTTTTACACGACCAGATGTAATAAAACAATTGAAAAACATTACTCCTCAAGGGCAAATCCAATATTGAGCAGAATACATCAACGATTATTTTTGTTTTACAAATATCTTGAGAACCACAAGGTTTAAAGTCTTGAAAATTGACCATATAGCCGTTTTCAGCCTTCCAAAGAGATCTAACAGCCCATAAATCATAGCAAATTGCATCTAATGGCTCACGATTTTCGCACATATTTCGAGAATGGTAATGATCCAACGACTGAAATTTGGTCTCATAGCTGTGTTTGTTTTGTGAACATTTCAAATTGTTTGGATCGTGATGGAAACTCTTACTGTTCAGACCGGAGCGTGAATGGGTAAAGTTACTATTCACCCACCTCTTCGTTTTTGCCTCTTAATTCCACATGCAACCAAAGGTGAGCTATAGAAATCAGAGGCATTATCTCTATTTCTTTACACCATCTAGACGCATTGCAACCATGATTTAAAAATCAGCCGATACTGGTTCATATTGGCCGATATGAACCGATATCGGCCCATACCGCTCTGCTATTTTGCCGATATATCGGTATCGATATCGATTGGCAAAAAATCTCCAAAATCTCGGTCCATCTCGGCCGAGTTGAGGGAAATATCGGTATTACCGATATCTCGGCCAATATCCTCTCATCTCATCTCCTTAGAGCAGTAGCAACCATCCATACTCCATAGATCATCTCCAACACTATTTTTTGAAGAAAATATTTTATTTGGTAAGAAAAAATCAACTTAACTCCCTCATTTTTACTATTATGTATTTTTCTATTTTTTATTTTTAGATAAATTAAGCATAGAAATGAATGTAAAGATCATTGGGTTTGTCACATGTGTTGTGTTCTTCACTTAGAAGTTAGATTTACACACTTTCATGCTAGATCTACTCATATATATGATTTTGGGTGTAGAAAAATGATTTTTTTTTTTTTTTTTGATCTTCTACTTTTAAAACAAATAATTGTTGGAATATTTATAAAACTAAATACTAAATACTAAATACTAATGGCTTATTAATAGTGTATAGATGATAGATCTACTCGTACACATGATTTTGAATTTTTTTTGCAATTCTTTTATTTTTCAGATTTTTTAATATTTGAATTATAATGTATCATTTTTTAGGGGATATCATCATAAATATGTTCTTTTAATGATTCATAATCATTGTATAGTGTTTAAATGATTGATCTATTTACTTATATACTAGATCTATATATTTAGGATTTTGAAAATGATTTTTTTAAATCTTTATTTTTTATGAAAATAATTGTTGTTACTTGTTAGAGTATATATAATACCAAAGGCTTATTAATAATGTGTAGATGATAGATCTACCAAAATAATAGTTGCATTAGATGAAATACTGGAGAAGACAGCAAACTGCAACACAGACAGGATTCATAACTTAGGGTGACCGATATTTTGATTTATTGTTGTTACTAATGGAAAAAAATATTGTTTTCCAGCATTTTCTAATATTCTGGATTTTTTGGATATTTTTACGAATTTTTTTAGATTAAAAAAATTCACACAACGACCGCGACGACCGATACAGATATCATATCAGTTTTTCGGCCCAGCTGATACCGCGACTGAAACCGAGATTTTAAACTATGATTGCGACGCTGTCAAACACCTCTATTTTCAAAATCTATACCCGATTTGGAGATTTTGAGAAATAGAGGCAAAATTTAGACCTGCGAAACATGGGCTAAGTCTCTTTTAGAAACAACCCATCGTGATTGTCATTCTAGCGAGTGTTTCCCAAAAACCAATCTATTTCATGCCCAAAGTCAATGTAGTTGTTGCTTAAAAGACTTGCAATTGTCAAGTTTATTTGATGTATTGCATAGGTTAAATGTATACCTATGAGTAACTACAAGTGCAATCTAGAACTGTGGGGTCCACTTGGGACCGCCTTTCATCAATGCAGCCCATTTAATGCTCTTGAATCTCATGATCTAGCATCGGGCCCAAATTTTCAATTACTTAACCTTAACTAACCATTGGATTGAATCTCATCAAAAAAAAAAAAATCTATGGTTAAGATGTCATTAGAATTTAAGGTTGTTAGATCAAAGGATAGGATATTCCTGCAGAGTTGGTTTTTCAGATCCCCCTGTCCATGCAGAGACCTTTCCATCTTCCCTATTCCCATTGATAAACTTATATCTAAGTGGGCCCTATAAGTTAGATTGCAAATATATGGTTGCAAGCGGGTATCCAATTCTCCAATTATCCGGAAGTTTTGACCCACAAAAAACTAGATTTAGGAAAAATGGGTCTGGGATTAGAACCCATTTAAGATTTCGATAGATAAATGGGTCCGGTCCTGGGTGCATATACGTTCAAAATTGTAACTCAAAATCAACTTTTTAAGACATTATTTTGTATAATCCTGAAGGTATTATACTTGATGTACAGCTATAAGTTGATTGATATGCTTATTTTAAGAAAAAAAAATAAAAAATAAAAGAAATAAAACTGATTTTGGAAGTAAACTCCGTTTCTCTAGGTGAATTCGGTTTCCGAACCGGACCGGTTTTCCTATCGAAACCAGTTCTGGAACCAACAAAATAGGTTCTAAGTCAAAACTAGATTCGGAATAAGAACCAGAATTGTTAAATAGAAACAGCTCTAGGTCCAAGTCTAGTATGATTCTGACCCAAAACCATCGCATTTACAACCCTATGCATATAAACTGTATGCAGCTCTATTAATGTTTTCTCATGTCTGCGTGCTTTGCTTTGTAGTGAGTGGAGCGAAGGTACCCATCAATAAGAAGCATTAGAGTCACGGGAGGCTGCTCGTAGGAAAGAACACCTCCCAGTATATAAGTACTTGGGTCTGTCCCTGGCTGTAGATAAAATCTGCAACACAATGTGTTGGCACTGTGCAAGGGTTCAAGTCCTACATGTAGAAAAGAAAAAAACAGTATGGGGTGTCGTATTGGATTTAGGTCCGGGCTTGGTCTTGTGGGAATGAATTACTTTGAGACATAGCATTACCTTCCAAGATTAGAAATTTTCAAATAAATTCTTCAGGAGACCTTTCAAACTTTTTTTTCTTTATTTTACAAGGTAAGAATGCTATATATTGAACAATATATCAAGCTACACTAAAAGAGTGGCTATGTTTCAGTGCAATGTGGGCAGAGGCGGAGGGAAGGGGTTTCGCCTTTGAATTTGCTTGTTTGAATGCTTGGTAGAGATTTCAAAATTTTTAAGGGACTTTGATCCCTTACAATTTTGCAAACCTGTACTTTATTTTTTCTTTCACAGTAGGAGAGAATTTAAAAAGATTTGAGGATACTCTTATCTTTTACTTTTTTGCAAAAGGATAAGTAAATCATTGTACAAATTTTAAGGAGAGATTGCAACTTGTAATCAATCAACTAAATCTTTCCTTTCTTCTTTGATGGCCTGTCTGAGTTCATCTTTATTGTAATATAATCCAATGGTGCATGATGGTTTGATCAATATCAGTTTAGGATGAATAGCCATTCAGGGTGATAGGTGTCTTTAGGAGGTTTGGAACAGAAGTGGAGCCACAAAAATATGTTAGAAAGAAGCCTTAGAATCCCTGCATAAGGAGGGCTTACAACTTGGAGAATTAAGTGGTGTTGTTTTATGTAAGAAACTAAGTCTACCTGTTAATCGCCCGAGTCCAATGAAGGCCTGAATCACTCACATGACCGAGCTTGAGTCAGATCTGTAACATGGGCCTGTAGCTAGAATCTAGGCATGCCCAATAAGGGTTTTGGTCATGGTCCAGGTGGGCATGTCAGGCCCATTGGATAGCCTGAAATCTGAATCCAACTTCATCAGATTTGGGCTTGAGTGGTTCATACCGGATCTAAATCCATTAATAGTCCAGATCTCTATCGAAGAGTAACATAATCAGTCTCTATGTAAAAGCAAATGATTTTACATTTAATCACTTACAAGAACACCTTAACTGGACGGGGGACCATCCATAATCATCATGTGTAGGACAGATTTTGGAGCCTTATTTTGATCTAACTCATTCATGTCACATGCCCCGCATTTCTACTGCATGAAATTTTACTCCCAAGTAAAGTGACATGCACCATTTTATTGATGATGTTTATAATATACAACTACCCTTTTTATACAGTCAATCCAATAGTGTAAATTGTTTATGGGTCATACTTGTAATTGATATTAAATAGAGGTGCTTCTCACCATATTGAAACTATCTAGTGCACACCGTTTTTTGTGTTTCAGACTTTCCGCGTTGACCCCATAGTGGGGCCCACCTAATTACCCATCTGAATGGACCACCCTGAATTACATCGATCCCATTTTTCTACATACATTATTCCGAATGGACTCCACCAATAGAGCAAAGGTCAATTTTCTTTTCAAAGGATAAAACCTTGTGGGCTGTTGATCGCAGAGTTAGGATGAGCAGGTGGGCTCCAAACTTAATAGGGAGGTAAGGGCCATGCAAATCTTTAGATTCCGCAGATGGGCCAGGCCTATCCCCAGTTGGGGCAGGGGATAAGCCGTCTCAATAAATGACCCAAAATACAACAGTAATACCAACAAACATGAACACTAACATCAATGTCACAGTAAATTCTTCTTGAAGAAAAAAATATGAGAATAAACAATTTTGATGTTATCTAACATCTTTAAGCAAATGCTACAACAAGAAGCAATAGATATTTATTAGAATTAAAACAATGTAGATGACAATAAGCATCTCCCTTCTTCCATTTATTCTAAACAAATTTACTATTTCATGTATACCATGGAAATTCCATTGCTCTGTCTACACATCCAGAAAAGGGTAGAGCTCATATCTTATGTTGCAGCTCCCACCCAAGACCCTTCCCCCTTCTTTCCCATCACAACAGCTAGGAAGTTCACTTATAGCACTCTCCAGGCATTTCTTGCAGTCACTGTAAGAAAGGTCCCTGGTGCATTGAGTAAAACCATACAGTTTCTTAGACTCCCCTATTTCCACCTCTCCTTTAGCAAACATCAATGGACTGTGAGAGGCTTCCCAGGACAAACCAGTTAGCAGCTCCCCCACTTTGCGATTAAACGTTTTTGGGTCATCGACGCTTTTAACGTTCAACAAGTAGACCTTGTTGCTGGTGTCAATTTGGCCGAAAAATTTGACGTCAGAGTAGCTCAAGAGGCAATGGTCATACCATATGATTGCCTGTTCGCTGTATGGACAGAGCCTACGGATTTCGCTGGTGGCACCATTGATGCATGTCTTGCAGTCGGCGCTCGATACGTCGCCCTGACACAGAGCCAGCCCGTTTGCTCGATCAGGGCTTCGCCCGAAGGATCCAAGGCCAAAGCCTGTGGGAGGAACTTGGGTGGAAAGAGAAGCCATCAATTGCTGCAAGTTGTTGTCATAGGGACCACTGGCAGTGAAGTTGTTTGCGGTTGGACATATGTAGGAAAGAAGATCAACACCAAGGACGGGGTTGAGATAAAGAGGGATGGATAGCAGAAGAAATGGGATTGATCTTAAGATACTCATGTTGGAAAGAAATGTTGGAAGATTTATGGTGATTTGATTGTGGCTTCCTTAAATGTGTTAGAGTCTCGGTGATGCAAGTATGTTCTGTTTTGAATAAGCTCCTATCTTTCAGGAGCTAATAGTTTATTTATGTTAGGAGTTGAATAGGTCAAGTATGACCAAGTCATTTGTTTAGTTGCCACAGTCTTCGGGATGTGGAGACGTGGTTTGTTTTTCAGTTTGATTTCCAGTTGTAATGGCTATTTAAGCCAAAGACGTTCTGTTAATGAATTGTGTGCTTATTCACGATCTTTACAGTTTCGTAGAGTTAGGTCTTTGATACTGCAACAATTGGTATCAGAGCCACTTAACAGGGCCTGACTGTGAGTACGAGAGTGAAACGAGAGATTGAGAGTTCTCTTGAAATGGCAGAAGGAAGCAGTACCTGCTATGTGCCTAAGTTTGTGGGGCACTATGATCATTGGGCTGAGCTGATGGAGAATCTGCTTCGTTCCAAGGAGTATTGGAACGTTGTAGATCGCGGCGTCATGGTGGATGTCGCAGGGGAAGCACGGTCCTTCTCCTCAGTGGTGGCAGAAAGAAGTCAACTCACCGACGCTCAACGGAAGGCGCATGAAGAAAACAAGCTGAAGGACTTGAAGGCAAAGAACCTTCTCTATCAAGCAATCGAACGAGATGTGCTTGAGACCATTCTTGACAGAAGCTCCTCAAAGGCAATCTGGGACTCCATGAAGCAAAAGTTTCAGGGTTCAACACAGGTTAAGAGGGCACAACTACAGTCGTTACGTTGTGATTTTGAAGTTCTTCGCATGAAGGAAGGAGAATCGGTGAATGCCTACTTTGCTCGTGTTTTATCCATAGCCAACAAAATGAAAGCTCATGGAGAGAATATGAGTGAAACAATGATCACAGAAAAGATTCTTCGATCAATGATCTCTAAGTTCAACTACGTAGTATGTTCGATTGAGGAGTCCAACAACATGACTACGATGACCATCGACGAACTTCAGAGCAGCCTTCTTGTGCATGAGCAAAGAATGAAGGGTCAAGTTGAAGAAGAGCAAGTCCTCAAGGTCACCCATGAAGACCAAGCAGGAAGAGGAAGGGGACGAGGAGCTGGGAGAGGTGGACGTGGTAGAGGAAGACAAAGCTTCAATAAAGCCACGGTTGAGTGCTACAAATGCCATAAACTAGGGCATTTTAGAAATGAGTGCCCTAGTTGGGAGAAGGGTGTCAATTATGCAGAGTTGGATGAGGAGGAAGAGCTTCTACTGATGGCTTACGTTGAGGACAAGAATGCAAAGAGAGAAGGTGTTTGGTTCCTAGACTCAGGATGTTCTAACCACATGTCAGGAAACAAGGATTGGTTCATGGAGATGGATGAGCAGTTTAGACACTCAGTGAAGTTAGGCAACGGTGCAAGGATGATGGTGATGGGAAAAGGGAGCATTAAGCTTGAGACTAAAGGTTTAACTCAAGTGGTAAGAGATGTGTTTTACATTCCTGAGCTCAAGAGTAATTTATTTAGCATAGGTCAACTTCAAGAGCGAGGACTTGCTATTGTCATGAAAGATAGGGCTTGTAAAATATATCATCCTACGAGAGGCCTTATTATGCAAACTCTAATGGCAGCTAATAGGATGTTTGTTTTACTAGCCACTATGATCACTCAGCCTTCAAAATGTCTAATAGCAAGCGAGGATGACTTATCAGACCTGTGGCATCGTCGTTATGGTCATGTGAACAACAAAAGCCTCAAAGCCTTGGAGAGCAAGCAACTTGTCAAAGGACTTCCTCAACTCAAAGCCACAAAGATAGCATGCACGGTGTGTCATCGTGGAAAACAACATCGAGTAGCCATTCCTAAGAAGAGTCAGTGGAGAGCTTCAAAGAGACTTCAGTTAGTTCATGCCGATTTGTGTGGTCCAATCACTCCAACTTCAAGCAGCTTCAAAAGGTACTTGTTGTGCTTTATTGATGATTTCAGTAGAAAAGCTTGGATTTATTTCTTAGCCGAGAAGAGTGAAACTTTTTCAATGTTCAAAGTGTTTAAAAATCTTCTTGAAAAAGAGTCAGGGTGTGATATATGTTGTTTGAGGACGGATAGGGGAGGTGAGTTCACTTCCAAGGAGTTCAACAAGTTTTGTGCTGATAATGGCATTAAGAGGCAACTTACTGCTGCCTATACTCCTCAACAGAACGGAGTGGCAGAACGTAAGAATCGAACCGTATTAAACATGGTTCGATGCTTGCTTTCAGAGAAGGAGATGCCTAAACTCTTTTGGCCAGAAGCAGTTCGATGGGGATTACATGTGTTGAATAGGAGTCTAACCGTGGCTGTGAAAGGAAAGACTCCTGAAGAGTGTTGGAGTGGGGAAAAACCCAATGTAGAGTACTTTCGGGTTTTCGGTTGTATTGCTAACGTGCATATTCCTGACATAAAGAGAGTAAAGTTAGATGAGAAGAGTCATAGATGTGTGTTTCTTGGTGTCAGTGAAGAATCTAAAGCCTATCGGCTTTATGATCCTACGGCTAAAAAGGTGATTGTTAGTAGGGATGTTGTGTTTGAGGAGAATGAGAGCTGGAATTGGAGGAGGAGTGATGAAGACGTGAGGAGTGATGTCTTTACTTGGGTAGATAGTGATGATGGGGAAATCAGTGACTATGATGAGGCAGAAGAAGAAGGTGAAGATGAGGAAGAACAAGTAGAAGGAGCTGGTCCGGGTACAGAAGAGTTGGAAGGAGAAGATGATGTTGCTACACCAGGGGGGAGAGTTAGGAGAGCACCTCGATGGATGGAAGACTATGTAAGTGGAGCTGGTCTTTCTGACGAGTCAAACTTGGTTTGTTTTATGGTACATGATGATCCAATATGCTTTGATGAAGCAATGAAAAAGAAGAAATGGAGGAAAGCGATGGATTTGGAAATGGAAGCTATAGAAAAGAATAAGACATGGGAACTTGTAAGTCTGCCAAAAGGGATGAAGAAAATTGGTGTCAAATGGGTTTTTAGAACGAAGTTGAATGAAAAGGGAGAAGTAGATAAATGCAAAGCACGTTTGGTAGTCAAAGGTTATGCTCAGAAGTATGGGATCGATTACAGCGAGGTTTTTGCACCCGTGGCTCGTTGGGACACTATAAGATTGATCTTGGCTCTAGCTGCGCAGAAAGGGTGGATTGTTTTCCAGCTAGACATCAAGAGTGCGTTTCTTCATGGGGAATTGAAGGAGACAGTATATGTGGAGCAGCCAGAAGGCTATGTTCGTAAAGGAGAAGAGCATAAAGTCCTGAAGCTTAAGAAAGCTCTCTACGGCTTGAAACAGGCTCCAAGAGCTTGGTATAGCAGAATTGAAGGATTCTTCATGAAGGAGGGTTTTGAGAAATGCAGTCATGAGCACACATTGTTCATCAAACATGAAGTTGGAGGTAAATTCTTAATTATTAGCCTCTATGTGGATGATTTAATTTATACAGGGAATGATGTGGAGCTATGTGAGAAGTTTAAGAAGTCAATGAAGCTAGAGTTTGACATGAGTGATTTGGGGAAGATGAAGTACTTTCTAGGAGTTGAGGTTCAGCAGAGTTGTAAAGGGATACATTTGTGCCGAAGGAAGTATGCTGAGGAAATTTTGGAAAGGTTTGGAATGGGAGGCTGCAATCCCGTGAAAAACCCTATCGTGCCGGGCACGAAACTGGTGAAAGACGGTGGAGAAGCCAGTGTGAATTCAACCTTGTTCAAGCAGCTGATTGGTAGCTTGATGTACCTATCAGTCACTAGACCAGACATTGCATTTGTTGTTTGCCTGTTAAGCAAGTTCATGGCAGATCCGAAAGTATCTCATATGGCAGCAGCAAAGCGGGTTCTCAGGTATGTGAAGGGGACTGTGAACTTAGGAGTGTTTTATGGAAGGGGTGCTGAGAACTTGGGAGTGATTTATGAGAAAAGTTCTGAAGATGATCTTAAGGCCTATACCGACAGTGATTATGCCGGTGATACAGAAGATAGAAGAAGCACTTCTGGATATGTGTTTCTTCTAAGTGGTGGTGCAGTTGCATGGAGCTCGAGAAAGCAACCAGTGGTGACTCTTTCCACCACCGAAGCAGAATATGTAGCTGCTGCGGCGTGTGCTTGCCACAGTATTTGGATGAAAAGAGTGCTCAAAAGTCTCGGTTTCTCTTCATGTAAGTGTGTTAAGATTTTTGTGATAATAGTTCAACTATCAAGTTATCAAAAAAATCCAGTTCTCCATGGGAGAACCAAACACATCGATGTAAGGTTTCATTTCTTACGTGATCTGGTCAAGGAAGATGCTGTGGAGTTAGTTCATTGTGGTACTAGTGAGCAGGTGGCAGACATCATGACAAAGCCTTTGAAGTTAGAGTCGTTTTTGAAGCTGCGTGATCTGCTAGGAGTTCAAAGCATGAAGTATGTAAACTGACTTGCTTTCAGCAAGTGCAGTTTAGGGGAAGATATGTTAGAGTCTCGGTGATGCAAGTATGTTCTGTTTTGAATAAGCTCCTATCTTTCAGGAGCTAATAGTTTATTTATGTTAGGAGTTGAATAGGTCAAGTATGACCAAGTCATTTGTTTAGTTGCCACAGTCTTCGGGATGTGGAGACGTGGTTTGTTTTTCAGTTTGATTTCCAGTTGTAATGGCTATTTAAGCCAAAGACGTTCTGTTAATGAATTGTGTGCTTATTCACGATCTTTACAGTTTCGTAGAGTTAGGTCTTTGATACTGCAACAAAATGGAGTCCTTGTTTATATAGTGCTTGGAGCCATTACTAGAAAGTGCAAGTATATTGACCTGTCAAAAACAAAGAAAAGGTCTTTAACGTGTCACTTTGAATTTTGTTTAGATAGAGCAGATGTTGTGAGATTTAAGGTGTTTGACTTGCTTGAAAAGGTCTGCCTTGACGAAATCTGTAGATAGAAGTATTATTATTTATGATAGCCTGGGACTATGTCTTGGGATTTTGTTTGTGCAGGTTGATTGGTACTTTTTTTTTAATTATTGGGTTTGGTAAACGGTTGATTGGTAGATGTAATCAGATGTAATCATGTTATCTCCTAATTGCAAGACACAGAATTCTCCTAGTCCTTCACTATAAATCAATTAGCAGCAGGACACATCACTAAAATCCAAACCTCACAAAATCACTTATAGAAGACGTTTTTTTTTTTGTTTTTTCTTAGCGAAGGCAACTCATTCAAATTGGAGTAATGACCACTGAGGATCATAATTCCTGACGTCCCTAATGTCTTTTTATACTTATGTGTACCCAGTTTTCAAGGATGGTTGGGCCATCCATAAGCATGGAACGACCTAGCGAGTGTATAGGGGGCCAGATGGCACACCCTATGATCAATTTAAACCCCTCAGTGATTTAACTCTCACCAAATATTCGACACTCGATTGTGTTTTGGGGCCCATTCAGAACCCCTTATCCCCGTGATTATCATTGTTTCTGGTGGTTTCCCAGGACCAGGCTATAGTGGACCTCAATGTTGCTGAAAAAGAATTGCATTTGTTAAGTCTATTTCATGTTTTGCATAGTTAACTAATATAAGTACTTGGTCCTTATCTGTTGCTAAAAGCTAGTTAGGGACATGGCGCTCAAGGGTCCGTGAGTTCGAGTCCTGAATGTAAAAATGAAAAAAGTACTGGGTCTCATATTGGGTTTATTAGGGCGAGGCCCTTATAGAGTTATAGTTTTGCCCGAAAGTGTTATTTTGAGACCATCAAAGTGTATCTCTCATGATCAGATGGACACCACTATTTTCTAGTAGATGGATAGGTCAAGGAAAACTCTTTTATCCTCTATTATTGTCATGCTTTCAAGCGAGCCTCATAGCCTAAATGTTTTATACTTAGTTGCTGAATTAGACTTTCATATGTTAAGTTTATTAGATGTGCAAGTGGACGGGCAGGATTTTCTACCTCCAATGGCCACAAAGGATTTTGAATAGGTACCTTCTATGGCTGCTCAAATTGAGGTTCCTGTCTTTTTTTAAATTTATAGCTATAGCTTGCTGGCCTAAATGATTTGTTATATATAGTTTGCTGGCTGATTTCGAGTATGGTTATAGCCCATTTGATTTACAACATATAGGCTGTTGGGCTCGCCATTGATGGATTCAATCCACCTATATTACATGTCCCCTGGATATCAATTCAAATTTCACTTCAGTGGAGCATATAGACAATGTGACAGATCAAACCCCCTAAGGCCCAGACTTAGGCCTGTTTAATTATCATTTGATTGAGCTTATTTGACCAAGAATTTTTAATATTTGAATCCGTACATATTCTCCCCAGACAAAGATGCCCTCATTGTCCTTACAAGCCAAAGGCAAAACCGGTAGGACTTCTAACTTCAGAAGTTCCTAGAACATCCTCTTTATATTTGTCATGAAAATTACATTATGGCCCAAGTGTAAAGAATGATGCATTAAGATATTTTATATAATAGAATGCATTAACTATAAATAATTCTTGTTAAGTTGTAGAATTATATATTTTTATTATGACAAAGTTTTAAAACATGTTTGCCTTTCAGGGACAACTATTGAATGGATATGAGATTGTGGTGAAAAGACTTACTAAAATTTCAGCACATGGAATAAAAGAATTCAAAAATGAGGTTACATTGACTGCCAAACTTCAGCACCGGAATCTTGTTAGGCTTTTGGGTTATGGCATTAGTGGACAAGAGAAGAAATTGATCTATGAATACATGAGGAACAAAAGCTTGGACTCCTTTATTTTCGGTATAAACATCTTTAACTAATTGCTTTTTTGTTATCCCAACATGAAAGAAATCAGATACAATAACCTTTACAGATCGATTGTAAACATCCCTCAGTATTCATGATTACTTTTTTCATATAATTGTTACATAAGTTTAATGCTTTCACTCTCCAACCAATCATGGGGTTGGTAACTTAAAAGCATATTGCTTCAATTATCCTTGTTTGAGAAATGAATATTTTTTTATTGGTTTTTAATAGTTTTTCTTACCTCTCGCATAACCAATCCGTTATATAATCTACTTATATCTTTAGACTACGTGGAAGACTTAAATGGATGAGCACATCTTCTATGTAGATTATAGTGTAACGAGCATTATGATATAAATTAGAGTTATAGAAGTAATTAGGTTACAGTTTGTATGCAATAACACACATTATTACACAAACTATGTCTAAAAAAATTTTATATGCACAAATATGCAACTATAATCATATAATGAAATCGAAATGTCTACAGATCAAAAAAGGTGTGCAAAGTTGGATTGGAGGAAACGTTTTAGCATCATTGTGGGGAGAGCTCGAAGGGTTTTATGTTGGGATTATTACTTTTAATATTCCAATGAGAAAATCAAGAAATGCCCTAGAGTATCCAAAAGTCATTTTGGAAAGTCTAAAGGTCAAAGGTCATCTAGAAAAGCTAAAGGTCATGCGTTTTTATTGTTGTCTTGATATATGTAAAGTCATGTCTTTTGGAAGTGTCCTTTAGTAGTCTATATAAGGTTATGTAGTAGTTGTTTTCTAGTGTGTGAAGGAAAGAGTGTGTGTGGAGGTCTTGGAGATTGTTAAGGATTTTGGTGTATTGTTATCTTAAGGTTTGATTTATATATAAGTTTTTTGTTCATTTAATTTAGAGCAAGGGCTCTGTACAGCCCTTTGGTCGTACAACCCCACATACACAAGCACACACACTCCATCATGTTTGCTACAAAAAAGTTACTGCAGAGCGATTTATGTTCTCACTGTAACTTCAGTATTCCGTTCTGTCAACCTTAGTACACGGAACCTAAACTTGAGTAGTTGAAGGCAACCTTAGTATACACAGAATACGAGCTTCAGTTCCAGCAAAGTTGTAGCAAAGCATTCCATCAAAGTGGTATCAGAGCATTCCATCATTTTATACCTTCATAAAGATTCCAGATTTAGAATTATTCATCGGGATCTTAAAGTTAGCAACATTCTTTTAGATGATGATTTGGATCCCAAAATTTCAGATTTTGGTTTGGCAAGAATATTTGGGCAACACCAAGCTCTAGCAAATACAAATCGAGTAGTCAGAACTTAGTAAGTAACATACATAAATGCACACACTCGGTGAATGACTCATGAATGAATTGTGCACTAATTGGAAATAAAGGTCCAAATATGTTCCATCACTTCAAATGTTTTTATTAATACTCTTTATGCAACGGTTATATGTCACCTGAATAAGCCATGGATGGGTGTTTCTCAATAAAATCAGATGCCTTTAGCTTCAGCGTCATACTATTGGAGATTATTAGTGGAAAGAGGAACAACTATTATTGTGATTGTTGCTCAATGAATTTGATCGATAGGACATGCAAGTAAAGAAACTCATTTCCTTTCTAAGGTAGAAATTCAAATAAAGAGCTATCCATTCTACTAAAGTATTTAAATTGATTGGTATTTAATATATATATATATAGATAAAAACATTTTGTACTTACAAGATATGTTTTAAATCTTACCAGGTATGGGAGAAATGGAAAGAGGGTAGAGCTCTGGAGGTAGTAGATTCATCAATGATCGATATTTCTTCTTTTGAAAGTGAAGTTTTGAAATGCATTCAAATAGGACTCTTGTGTGTACAAGAAAAAGCAAAAGACAGGCCCTGTCATCTGTTGTTCTTATGCTCAGGAATGAAACAATGATGCTTTCACCTATGCAGCCAGCATTTTGTTTTGGGAAAGAAAATTGTTTAGACCATTCACATGTATCTACTGATGGGATAGTTTGTTGCTCAACAAATGAAGTCACAATGACAAAGATGGAAGCTCGATAATGAATGCTTGGATGTGAAATATAAAACCATTCGATCAAATACTACAACCAGTTGTAAGCAAAACTTAATTGTCCAAATTGTATGAGTTTGAGATGAATAAGTTTGAAATGGTTCTTGGAGGGGCAAAAGAGAGAAAGGTTTTGTTGGCAATGGGTTGATGTTGTTTTACTGCACCACTTTTTTTCTTTCTGCACATCATACTTCTAAGGAAACTGAATGAAGATTGAAGAGAGTCAAAAGTTGTTAACCCCTAACTAGGATTAATGAGTTTTACCGCACCTCATTACAGATGCTTGCAATTACAGGTGGGTTTTTGCAGACAAATCAAGGGGGTCGATCCAACTGGAATAAACTTGAAAAACTACTTGTTTGTGCATGTCTGGTTCACGTGAAATACCCACCTTTAATTGGAACCATGAGAACTGTGTAGTTCATGCCATTGAACCCACCTATATTTTGTACCTGCACTTTCATTTCTATGATTCTTTATATGATTCATGTTTTAGAAATCCAATTCAAGCTCATATGTCAAATTGTTTCTCATCCTATTAATTTACCCAATTTGTTTCTTAATTTTGTCAATGGGTTTAGCAATAAGTGAAATTTTGGGTTTTGTTTTGGTTGGGAATGTTGCATGGTGGTTTGGAGTGAGCATTAGATGCTCATTTTGTGTATGAAAATGCCTTATGGAAGGCTTGGATGTAATGGAGCTTGAAAATCACCTAAACAGAGCCATTCGGGCTCAGTTTGCGTGCTGGCGGTTAGCCTCCAAATCTGCAACTACAAAAATAGAATGCACACTTTTTTCAGCCTGTTTGCGGTCACTTAGGGGTTACCTCGCGGCTAGCCTTCAATTGGCCCCCTTTTCTTCCTAGGAACTTCCAACGGCTATAACTTTTGACCCATATGTCCGATTTTGGAGGTCTACATACAGTTGGAAAGCTCTTGAAGCGTAGAATTTAATAGTCTATACAAATTATTGATCAAAGGTCGGGGGAGAAAGGGGATATTTGGATTTAAAAATCTTGGCAACCAGAATGTACCTCAAGCCAAGTGAAAAACCATAGGATGGGTAGATGGTTTTGGCCCAGTAGGTGGACCTTAGTTTGGCAACTCTACTAATAGAGTCAAGTGAAATAAAGTAGATTTTGAAGAAAAAATAAGATATAAATGGGTTGTGATGGTATTTTATTTTTAGTTGTTTGTTATGAAATCTTTTTTATATTTTCATGGGAAAGTGAAGGGTTTTTTTTTTTTTTTTTTTTTTTTTTTGCATTTTAGTGGATTTTGAAATTATTTTCGAAAAAGATAGAGGAAATTTTGAATTAAAGTGCTTTTGATGTGACATCTAAAAAATGAAGGCTTTACTTGACTTTTACTATATTAGAAAAGTGCCAAACTAGCCCTTTAAGGATGGATCCCTTGAACCCTAAATCATGCCCAATGAAATTGTAATTCTTGTGGGTGAGGTGTGAGCTACCATACACCCATAAGGAACATTGTGAATCTTCGTATTGTATTCCGAACCAAATGTGTTATACGGGATTTGACGTCAACATTTAAGTAACGCCAAGGGTTCCTTTGTAGCCCAATAACACCGGAATCCTTAGTACCACACCAAGTTAGGCGGTGAAGAACACGAGTGTTCCAAGACCGTAGGCTTAGCTTGATTCATATCTTCGATTCCGTATGTGATCCATATGCATGCATTTGTATCCCGTTTCCAGTATTCTCGTATGACTTGATCATACCTCTGTTTAGTTCATGTATATCTTGCTTATGCACTTATTTATATTTATATCCACTTCTGTTTATGCTCAGTTATGCTTATGATAAGTTCCAATTATGTACCACATTATAGGATCTATTTTTGGTACTTGGTTTGTTATTTAGTATACTATATTCCACGAGTTGGCACCACTTGGCTTCGACCCTTTCAAAGTCGGACCCGGCTTAGTGTGGGCTTAGTTATATTTTTGGCCCTCTGCAGATGGAATTATGTTCTGAGGGTTGACCGATACCCAAGGTCCATGATAGAGAGTTTCGGGTCCTCTGTCTCATAGTGGCACCACTCTATTCTGTTCTATTTTCTGCTCTCACTTTATATTCATATTTACATGGTTAATTTGAGAGAATGTAGCTAATGTGGATGTGTCATCTAGTTCTATTATTTATGCGTATATGTTATTTATGATTCGGATGTCTCATGCTTACTCATGCACAGACTTGCCTAGTGTACACACTTTGACTTCATATGATCTATATATGTCCAACTATTCATTTGTTATATATAATATTATATATGTTGTTTATCTTGCTTAGCCTAGTCTAGTGGTGCTACACTTAGCGTTACAAGTGAGTACCTTGACACCACTGCTCCGGAGATCAACGAGGAAGAGGAATCCCCTCTACGCATAGCTGAATGGACTTCAGATGATGTCTTCTAGACATCTACCATTGAGCTTCGATGTCACACAACCCATGGATCGTGGCTTGGATTGCCACATCTTTTGTTCTAGTTTATGAACTTATTTCTATTATGACTTGTAAACCTTAACTTAACTTACTTATTCCGCTCTATCTCTTAACCTTAAAACTTGAACCTTTAATTTATGCGCATGAACTTTTATGCTCTATATCTTGATGGATATGATATTGTTGGATTACAAATGGGTATCTATTTGACAAGATTGTACAGGTGAAAATACAGGTTTATGGAAAATTAAACCTCACACGTGATATCCTGTGGGTGAATTCCGTTCGTGAGGACGAAATGTCAACGAGTTTGACTCGAATCCCCATGCGGGCGAACATCACGCCTCAAGATGAGTGTACTCTCGGGCTCAGGGCATGACAGCAACGTGTTGAAAAGATCACATACTAGTTAACGAGGTACAGGAAGACATTATTTCTTCCACTAGTGGAAGTTGTTCGATCGCTATTGCAACATTGAGGTCGTTGTTGGAAGTCATATAAAATAAAAAAGAAATATATTCAACAATAATTAGAGACAATAAGAGGCAAGCTTGACAGACTTACTCTAGCTCAAGCAGATTACAAGCTTAACCACCACATATTTAGGTTCAAGCATTTTCAACTTTTCCTAGTGTGTACGCATCTCTTACAAAGAAAATGCAGGCTAGGACTTGCTGGTTATATTTCACGTCGCTAGCTTCTTTGTCTTATACTGTTGAAAAATATAGCAACTTCGGATATTCTCTTGATACTTTCGGACTTGAGCATCTAGCCAGTGGGACCTGTCTCTTATCTCCATTTTAGATTCTTATGATTTTTCTTTGCTTCATGTTCTACTCCGCTTTGTACAAGCATAAGGTCTTCTCCTTAATTTCCACGCTACTGGCGTCCGAAAAAGGTTGCTAAATTGCTAATCTTACCGATAGTACAAGAAGTCAAGATTCTTTCTAATGAGGAAAAGTGGATATTTATTTATTTTTATCACCAAGCAATTTATTAGAAAAATATTATTATAGTTTTTTTTGTCTCTAATTAGTTCTATATATTGGGGCTTTAATACCATTTGTGTGTATACGCGCGCAAAAGCGTCAATCACCGCAATCGACCATCAATCAAGCTACATAAGTAAAGAAAATCAATTAGAGATTTTCATGGATCAACAAACTCGCTTACGTCCACAAGAAAAACAACTTTCCTTCATTTAGCTTCATGGTGTTCGGAAAGCTCCAACACCCACGAGAGAGAGATCTCACATCGTTAACTCTCTCACAAAGTCTATGGCTACAGATTACATGAATATATAATCTCTACTTAAATAGCCCTCAAGAAAGCTCCGATATAATTACTAAATTAAATACCTATCACCCTGAATTTGGTCATTGTCCCGTCTAATGAACCATTTCAGTAAACCCGAAATACAAGATATAAACCCAACACTACAAGCTCTGATGTGTGAAGATCATGATCCCTCCTAAATTTGATTGGGTTTTGACATTGGACGTTGCTTCCATTGATCATGGTGTTGGCCAAGTGGGTCCAGACCAAGTGGGTTAAGGGCCATGCGTATTTTGATAATTATACCGGGCCTTTTTTGGACATTAAGAAAGGGTTCTTTGTAAGCTAAGAAAGTACGGATTATTGGGGGCGAAGAAAGGGTTTCCCGTGGGTTTGCTGAAGCATGTTATATGGTTTTCTCTTTTCTTGTGTGGCTTGATTGATTGCTAAAAGCGATGATTCACACTTCCGCGCACACGCGTGCACAAGATATGAAACATATAATGAAAACTATATATACCAATTGTATGGTGCTAAGGACTATATTAATTGATTTCAGATATAGCCATTGATGGTTCATGGAAAAGAGCTGATTATGCAAAAGACACTGATCCAATGGATAATGTTACCGGTCCCCTACATCGAACAATGTATGTGACCTCTTTAAGTGGTACATGTAAATAATAATATACAAGGACCCATAGAGAGCTCATGAGTCTTGACCGTGGTTTAAAATCGCAATATCAGTCGCGGTATCTGCCAGGATAAAAACCGATATGATTTTGGTATCGGTCGCGGTTATCGGTCAGGATAAAAACCGATATGATTTCGGTATCGGTCGCGGTTATTGGTCCGTTGCGGTCGTCGCCGAGTGATTTTTTTTTAATCCAAAACAATTCCCAAAATATCCATAATATTAGAAAATGCTGTAAAACAATGTCTTTTTTCCATTAGTAACAACAATAAATCAAAATATCAGCCACCTTAAGTTATGTGTCATGTTTGTGTTGCAGTTCGCTGTTTTTTCCAGTATTTCATATAATACAACTATTATTTTAGCCCATGGTCAATTTATTAGTGTAAAATATAAGAAAATAAAAATAACATCACAATTATCTATGCACCATTAATAAGCTATTAGCATTTGCTATTTAGTATCATAAATACTTCAATAATTTTTTTTTTAAAAGTAGAAGATTTAAAAAAAATCATTTTTTTACACCAAAAATCATGTTTATAAGTAGATCTAGCATGAAAGTGTGTAGATCTAATTGAAGAACACAACACAAACCCAAAAATGACATGTCGAAGATTTTTTCATTCATTTCTATGCTTTATCTAAAAAAAAAAAACCATATAATAATAAAAATAAGGGAGTTAAGTTGATTTTCTCTTACTAAATAAAATAATTTCTTTAAGAAATAGTGTTGGAATTTGGAGATATATAAGATAATGAGCTATGGAGACATGGTTGATCTAAGGAGATGATGGGAGAGGAGGAGAAAATAGGGGAAAAGAAAAAAAGTTACAAAATATTAGGGTTTTTGACCATTACTCCATCTAGATCGATAATTTTAAAAATATCGGCAAAGATATTGGTCAAACTGACATTTTGACCATTTCAACATATATTTTTTGAAAATTTATTGCCTGACGTGATATCACGACAAAATGTCATCGTGGTATTGGTCTGAACCGGTGGAAGTCTGTGTCAAGTCTTCAGCCAACTTTCCAAGGCAATGTTTTTTTTTTTTTTTCTTTTTCTTTTTCTTTTTCTTTTTCTTTTGGTTTTTGGTAAAATTTCCATGTAATATAAGAGACTTGCAGTTGTAGAGAAGGGAAATGAAAAAAGATGTTTCAGTCCCTAACGCTAGCTGCTTTGATTTTCTTCCCAATCTGCAACTCAACAGACACCATAACTCCAATTCAGTCACTCAGAGATGGTGAAACCATTATTTCTGCAGGCGAAAACTTTGTCCTAGGGTTCTTCAGCCCTGGCAATTCCAAGAATCGCTATCTTGGAATATGGTACAACAAGATTTCAGATCAAACGGTTGTTTGGACCGCGAACAGAGAAAACCCAATCTATAATTCTTCTGGGATTCTTACAACCAAAGGTGGGAATCTAGTACTACTTGATGGAGGGCATAACAGCAACCTCACTCTATGGTCCACCAACGTTTCAGGTTCAACCATGGCAAATTACTCAAGTGCCATGCTCACAGATTATGGTAATTTGGTGTTAATAGATGACCAACAGAGGATAGTGTGGGAAAGCTTTGATTATCCTACAAATACTTTTCTTCCAAGAAAGAAGATAGGGCTGAACCAGCAAACCGGCCTGAATCGGGTCCTGACCTCGTGGAAATCTGTGGATGATCCGGCACCTGGAGAATTCTCATTCGGTCTAGATCTTGCAGGCGTGCCACAGTTCTTTATAAGGAGAGGCTCTGATCCCATCTGGCGAAGTGGGCCATGGAATGGTGAGAGATTAAGCGGTACTCCACTAATGAATCGAGAATTCAGTCCAGAAATCTACAGCTACGTTGCCAACGACGATGAAATTTACTTGATGTACGATAGCACCAACAGCTCCATAACCTCGGTATCTGTTTTAGACCATTCGGGTATATTTCAATGGTTGGTATGGGATGACAAGAACCGTCAATGGAATGTGCTATGGTTGGCCATCCAAGACAGATGCGATGGATATGCAACTTGTGGTGCATATGCGAGCTGCAACTCTAATCGTGTGATCTCGTGCGAGTGTTTGAAAGGGTTCGAGCGAAAGAATCCTGGTAATTATTCGGATGGATGTGTGAGACGTAGGTCATTGGATTGTGATGGCAAAGGAGATGGGTTCTTAAGATTGGAACAAGTGAAGTTGCCTGACACATCAAGGTCTCGCGTAGAGCCTGGCTTGAGCCTGGAAGGGTGCAAGGAGGAGTGCTTGAAGAACTGTAACTGCACGGCTTATGCCAGTGCTAATATTAGTGAAGGAGGCAGTGGTTGTTTGATGTGGGATGGCTATTTGATCGACCTTCGGCTATATTCAGATGGAGGGCAGGATATATACGCACGCGTGGCTGCTTCTGAGCTGGGTAAGCAGGTGTCTTCCTTATTTCAAATATCATCTTATACTTCAATTTTTTTATTTTTTTATTTTTGGCTCTGCTTGATCGGAACAGTGGCAGGGGTGGAACTATCGTGGAAGTTAATACAGAGCAGACAAATGGTCCTTTCTTAAAAACTAGAAACACAGAAAACACATTAAGATTGTAAGCTGTATGATTGAAGCAAGTTTTAGTAATCTAGTCTTTCTCTTCATTTGATTCATTTTTAATTGGGACGCCTTCTAACATGAAATGTGGGTAAGAATTACTGATTCATATTTCCTCACTCAGTTATTCAATTGCTTATATTAGGATGAGTTTGACATGCTTTACTGCTAAATTCTATGCCATTGTTTAGATTGATTGGTGAATGTATATTTTGATAGTCTAAATATATTTTAGTTGTTGGAATTTGGTTAAAGGTGTAGAAATTCAAAGTCAAGCTCTGAAAACCATTAATGAAAATTCTCGAGCTAGTACGGCCTCAAATTGAAAGTGGTCTAAGTTGAATCCAACTAACTTGCGTTAGTTTTTAGTTACCCATCTTCATGAACAGATTATCTGCAATTGTTACAGATTTGGATTTTGTCAGTTCGACTTAGTAATTGGCTCTTTGTAGAAAATGTTTGCTTCTCTATTTAGTTGCTCAGCTACTATCTATGTCTGACATTTGTCAATGGGTAAAAGAGTCTTTAGAAAATAGTTAGGTCAGAGAATTATGGGGCAATTATCAAGAGTCCCTTCTGTGTTATTTATTTATTTTTTGTGTGTTTGTTAAGACTAAAAATTTGAGTAACACAATATCAGCATGGAATCTGCTATTTAATTAATAAATTAGGCGGTTCAGTTTCTGGTTACAACCACCTTGTTGCTCTGTTTTCCTTGCTTTACATTTTGGTATGAGAGACACTGCTCAAGAATTGGTGTTTCTTTGGTCAAGGAATTGAAGGGAGTATAGTATTTATTCATAAAGATTCAAGAAGATTGCAATCAGGGAACAAACTTAGAGTTGATAAATTGTAAATCTTACCTGAGAGCTTGATCTTAAGCAATTGGAGATGGATTCTGCAAATTCAATGAATTGGTTTAAGCTTCTTTTTTCTATGGTGCAAAAGAAAATTTAAAAAAGAGGAGTGTAGACATCAAAATTTTCACATTGAAACGAAAGGGAAAGGAAATAGTGCACCCCTTACCCAGAAAGGGACATTTTTCCAAGCAGGGCCTCCGTCTCCCAAAGAAATGCATCTTTGCCCACTAATAACCTCCTTGCCTAAAGAGAAACCTTTGCTTAGAGGATCCGAAAATAAGTTCCTCGCCCACAGGAGGAGGCCCTTTTTTGGTAACCCAGCTAAGGGGGCTAGGACCCAAGAGAGAGCCTGCATACACACGAGAAGAGAGCCTGCACAAGCGGGAAGAAGGCCCACACAAGTGGGAAAGGAGCACACATAAGTGGGAAGAAAGCCCACACAACTGGCAAGAGGTGGCGTACCTAGGATTCGAACCCTGAGCAGGCAGGTGAGAACTGTCGCCACATACTAGTGAGGTAAGTGGCCGTTCTCAAGAGGAGGCCCTTAAAACCATAAAAATAAAAATAAAAATAAAAACATCTAACCCAACCAACTAGAAGGAAGTCATGTGATGCAAGCAAAATTGAACCAAGAATAGGATCGCTTGGGGTCCTTCCCCTAGCGAGGAGCCTTTCCTTGGCAAAGGACGCCACTCTATGGAAGCAAGGGAAAAACCTGAGCTAGTGAAAATGAAGCTATGAGAACCCTCTCCATCGAGGGTGAGGAATACTATTAAAAGAATGGCACTATCATCTGGCGACTTAATGCGAATAAAAAAACCTATAGTTTTCTTAGTGTTAGCTTTCATTGGGCAACAAAAACAAAAACCTTGCTTTTTTAATTGCATTTATGTTAGTTTGACATAGATTTTTGGTTCAGAGTGATTGTGATCAAGGTAATGTGTGAAGATTAGATAAGTTCAGGTCAGGTCAGGTTACATGCCAGGTTATGAGCCAGGAGTTTTACCAAGTCAGTAGACTTATGCTCAGTCAAATAGATGCTTAGTCACACAGAAACAGGTGGAATGTCTCCCCTGAAGAATTATCATCTACTGTCCTGCCACCTATCTCTTCTTGTTGGAAGAGTTTTCATTTGTACCAATCCATTTTAGATGCACTGCAGTATCATAGTTTTATAAATCCTTCAATCTGAACCCACACCATTCACTGGAGCACACAACTGTGAACGCCTAGGACATTAGCTTTTCTTCCATGCTTTGTGACGATCATTGTTACTGTATAACTAGTTCTTTAATATTTAGATATTGCTCGTGTTTTCTCTTTGACAACTCCATGTTCATCTTCACCTGTTGTTTTTGTTGATCTGCATGCGCCGCATTCACAGGAACGAACTTATACCATGTCTTTCCTTCACGATTTGATTTTTTATTTTTAGGCAACTCCATTCCTAGTCTTATCTCTGTCTTCTTTACACAATTACCTTTCTCTTGTTTTGTACTCTGCAACATCAATTCCAATCATGGATCTTTGACAGAAAATAACAGTAACAATTCGTACTGTATCGATGCTTAGTGAATAATATGACCAGAAACTCATCGATCATCAATGATTTACTAAAGATTTCAATGCATTAAGAAAATTACATGCACTGCCTACTAGATAAAGATAAATGGCCAAGTCTACAGTTAGGTGATCAACTTGGTTGATCTTGCTGGGGAAAGTGGGGCAATAGAAAAATACCCGCAATCGACGGTCTACAATGATTCACAAACACAATCAAACCATCAAGCCATCACACACGTGAACACGACATGATTAATGTGGTTTGGAAAAATCACGTACGTCTACGGGAAAGAAACTCGACTTTCCTTACTCAACCCCATGTGGTTTCACGATCACCGACACCCACGGGAGAGAGATGTCTCACTTCTCTCACTGATATTTTGTTCCTTTCTGCCTCTTTTAGAGTCTAAAATTACATATTACATCATATATATAATCCTTTCTTCCTTGACCTCTAAGAAAGTCTTTATTAGCTCCCAAGAAAACTCCAGTAAAATTACCAAAATATCCTTAACCTCGAACCTCGGTCCTGGCTAACCCAGCCGAACCGACCCGGCTAGACCAAATTACAAACAATAACCCTACAAACTCCACCTAGGCCAGGTTTCCGTCAATCCTCAAGCCGCCTTGAAGATACCCGGATGTCTCTTTGTCTTCTTGTACATTGCTCAAAGGTATGCCCTTGCACCCGCTACGATCAAGTGTGGCTCCTGCACCCCTTAGCCCCAGTGCATTGAAAATGTCAGCATGGTCCGATGTCGATCAAGTGCAAGTAAAAATTGACCTTTCCGCAGTTGCCTCCTTCGACCTGAACACCCCCATCTTGATCCTCCAAAGTGCCCTCAATTTGTTGGCATCTTTGCATGCATCCTTGCCACACAATGTAGCTTCACTTCCATCCATCAAGACAGAAGAAACATTCCCGGATTCGGATCTCACTGGCGCCTTGTGAATCCTTCCTTCTTTGTCTCCATCCTGGTGTTCTTCCTGTTGAACATGCAACTGTCCTTTTTTTTCTTCTGACAATGGGTTTTCGTCCTTCTCATTGTGACAAATCATAACCCAATATCACTTCCCTTTCTGAGGAAATTGTCCCCGTTCAAGTATTACTGAATTACCACTAAATGATATCTTCGAAGACCCCATCAATCTGTCTTCCGATGATTTGGTCGCATCTAACTCCACCTGAACAATGTGTTTTCTCCCCCTGTTATTTGATGTCTCCTTCACTGCTCCACCTAAAATTGCATCCTCTATCAACTTGTTGAGATTTTTGACCATCTCACTCTTCGTGATTACTAATGCTTCCTTTACCACCTTCATAACTCTACTTGTTATAGTGCACTTACGGCCCTTGGAGCTTAAGGCACCCATAGAAATCAAATTTCTTTTTAAATCCGAAATATGCATCACATCTGTTAGGATCCGAATAACCCCATGAAATATTCGGATCTTCACTATTCATGTCCCAATGCATGTCAATTTTGCATTTTTTTTCAATAAAAGAATCCACCATCATGTAATTTATATACATCAAACAAATCTCTACTCGCTCACATGTGATAGGAAGAACCAGAATCCAAACACCATTAATTATTAACCCGATTCATACCTGTAGGGACCGAAAGTGATTCCCCGTTGTCCGAATCCAGTCTTCCTAGTCTTGGAGCAGTTTTCTCATCCATGACATCAAGTAACACGCCGTCCGGGAGGTTAAGTAACATGAAACTTATCCCCCTCTCTTCTATCTCCTCTCATTTGTTGGGATCTTCCATATAGCTTTTCGACAACCCATATTATTGGCATGTAAAAATAAATATATCATACATGCACCCCAACAAATCCTAATCAGACAAAAGCAAGTATGAAGGTCGGCACCACAGAAATGAAGTCAATGATGCTTTACTCAACTGAATAAAGATTAACAAAATCCTCGTTAGTCAATGGAAGTCCAAGGAGAAGCTCAAGATTGAGAATCAACTCCATGTTTGAGAGTTTCAGGATGCTAAGACATGGACCCCAATGAGTTCCCAGACATGGAGCCCAATAGCATCTTAGAGTGATCAAATCAAGATAAATCCCACTCTAGGGTCAGGGAAGGCATATTCAAGGTGTTCCCCAAGGCTTTAGAACAATCTAGGGTATTGGATAAAAATCTGGCCAAAAGGACTCCAAACCATAGTTCTTAGATATGGACTGCAGGGGACTTCGCATTCAGTCAACTTCCAGAGGTCAAGACCTGATTCAAAGGGTCAAACACAAGTTCATGATCAAATCAAGACCATTTGAGCTCAAATCCAAGTAAAGAACAACTAAAGTCAACCTAAGTCAAACCCATGCAGACATGGAAGGCTGGAAGCCTGGAATTCACTCTCACCAACGTCCAAAGACTCCATCCTGAAAAAATCTTTTCCAAAGACTAAGGATGGACTTTAAAGGGGTTTTCCTAAGATCAGAGAGAAGTTGGGGTCATTTGGACTCATTTCCCACATATTGGGCCTCCATGTCTGAATGGCTTTCAGACATGACCCACTTTGACCCATTTTTAGAGGTCAAATCAAGATGAAGTCTTCCATGATGACCCATAACGAGTCTCAAGAGAGTTTCCACAATTTCAAGATCAGTGGAGATCATTTGAGATCGAGATGCAAATTCAAAAGAGGCATGCGAACTTAAAGTTCAAAGTCCATTTTCAGAACTCAAGTGATGATGAAGCCCTCCTCATACTCTAAAAATCACCCCAAAAGAGATTCCTAAGAATCTCAGAGTAGTTGGACATCATTTGGATCCACTTCCCATGAAATGGGACTCCATGTTTGTCCCTCGGACATGAACCCATGCATGTCTCTTGGACATGAACTTCCAGTACTCCATGTCCGAAAGAAGCATTGTCTCTCGGACTTGAATCTACAGTAAGTGTTTGGGGCCCATTTTTGAGTTCTAACTCCCTGGAACCACTGCAACCGCCCTCCCACTATAAAAAGGACCCTTGGACGACCATTCAGTGCCTCCCGATCACTCCTACTCATGCCCAAGCACTCTTAACCTCTCCAATCCTTTTAACACTCTACAAAAGCCTCCCACTCTCTCTCCAGACTTAGAATCTTCAAGGAGAATTCCTGCTCTTCTTCAGAATTTTGTCAAAAAAAAAATGAGTCCTTGTTTCAAACCTTTGTAAGGTAGATCCTTCGCCTATCAAATTTAGTCTTCAACCTCTGGAGGTGTTCCTCCAGAGGGAGAAACTGAATATCCATGGCATCACCCTCACTTTTTAACCCAAATTGACTGCTCATTCTTCCTTCATGGTCTCTCCCACTCAAAGGAGTAAGGGTGTCCCCGTTCAAGACTTGGTCCTGCAAGCCCTTTTCATGGCTTCATTCTAATTCTCCGTAATGGTATGGCACAGAATGACAAAACCTTGAACACCCATTGGCATATAAACCAGTAACTCCCTTGGATTGCACAAACGCAATTCTTGATGAATGAGTGATGATTGTCAAATATTATTGTCAATCGAAATTGGTTTTCACTCATCCATACATACTAAGGTCATCCTAAACCCATAAAAGAGGCAATGAAGAAGTTTGGGGAAGAAAGGAGGAGAGAAGAAGAAGCAACCACACGGGCAAGGAGCCATATTCGAGCAGACAAGGTGCTCTTGGACATGGCTTCCCAAAATCCATTCTTGTAGCTTTTTGTCATGTATCATGTATAATTCTTATACTTTTGTTCTTCATGTTCAGTTTTAAACCATCTGAGGCCAAATTGAGGGTTTGTAGAAATGGATTTGTAAACTACCTGCATCCATAAGGCTTGAAATGTTAACCCATATAATACAAATTGGAGGAATGGATACAAAAATTTGTTAGAATTTTGTGATCACTTCCAAAATTATTTTCACAATTTTCTACCAACAGGCATTCAGAGTTTTTTTTTTTTTTTTTTTCTTTTGACCAATCCTTGTTGTGGTAAGGTGTCTTTGACTGTTTCTTGTTGTATCCTCAAGTCATTGTACCCTACAAACACTTCAATCTAGCCCATGATGCTTGAATATTCCTTTGTCATTTTGAATCAGTTGTTTTCTGAAACCTCCAATTTCCAGTTATTGAACTGCTAATCTACTCGTTTATCTCATCGCTACAAGTTCACTGAAAAATATGGAGGGTGACTATGAGTCTGGATGACTACTAAAATTGCAAAACAATTCTGGTCATCCAATCTGGTCAATTATGTCCTTTGATCTATACTGACGTCACACTGATGCCAACATCTTCTACTATTGGCTAGTTTTAGTAATCGGGTCAAACTAAACAGAACCTAACATGGGCCCGACCTAAACCTAACCTGAATCAGATCGTCTTCTTCCTGGTTTCAAAACGCTAAGACCCAAACTGATACTCGATGTTTTTCTTCGGCAACAGTGGGTGTCATTGCGCATCACCAAGCCATCCTTTCCTTCTTCTCGGGAACCATGCACAGATCCGGAACATGTGTTTCTCTTCCAACGTGGAGGATCGTACAGAGGCAGGCGATCAAGCCAGTTGACAATCTCCATCCCACTACTTCTTTCAGCTCGATCTGAATTGGCGTGGGGCCCACATTGAAAACTTGCCAATATCTTTCTTTACAACACGAGCTCTCTGACAAAAATGGCACCAATCGTCTTGCTCTCCTTCCTCATGCAACCTAAGACGACTTCGGCCGTTTGTTTGATCTACTCAGAAATTCTGGGGGTTTGAATCCTCTAATTCACTCTCTCTTTCTCTTCAATGTTCTATTTCACTTGGAGATGGTAGTGGCCTTACCAGGTCTCAACAATTGTCTAAATCATTGTGTTGGGCTTGTTGCACCTTCTTCTCCGATCTGAGTTTGCAGTATCTGGCCAAATCCCTTCAGATCTTCTCTTTTACGTTAATCGATCTAATCTGATTGAGCCCTTCATTGTAGCAACCAATACCACTTGAGATATGAGTCTGAAACCTCAAATCTCCACCTCCATCTCAAATTTTCCCGTAAGAGGGATCCGGGCTATGGTCCACCGATCCTCTTCTTCCTCTTTGATCTGAGATTGAAATCTTCAATTGCAAAACCTGAGCGTTCTCTACCTCACTCGAATACCACTTGTTGAGGAAAGCAGCGGCGCAACCGAAGAACACTTGTGATCGACGATCTGCCACGATGCACAAATTGTTGGCACTAAATAAAGCTTTGAGGAGAGATTAAGGCAAATTGACAGGCACAACAGAGGAACATCCGGGCAAGTGCAATCATAGTTTGGTCAACTCCCGAAGTCAAATCAAAAGTCAAAGTTCATGGTCAGCAAAGGGTGAAGAAAGTTTCCTCCAAATTTCAGAGCAAATGGACACCAAATTCATAAGAAATAGACCAAGAAACTTCGTTGTTCTACACAACCAAACAGGACTGTCTCACACAACCAGGCGGAACTGCTTCTCACAATCGGGTATGTCAATTCTACAATCGGGGAAAATGCACGGTTTTTGTAGACGGTCCGTAAACAGCGTCAACCGGGTCCATAGCCGGGCAAGCATTCCAGACGGTTTTTGCACGTTGCGCAGTTCTTGCACACAATTAACCCACGACCAACTGTTTTGACAAATTCCAAGAACCAAGCAGAGTTCAAATCTGTCCAGCAATTGATGACAGTACATGTTCTGACGCCCACTAACATATCTTCTCCACACACTCCACTCCACGATTTGCATTTGCTTCCTCTCCCTTAAAGGCTATAAATGGAGGTCCTTGGGTAGCACTTGCATCAATAATCAAGCATCACCACCACCTATGATGCCCAGATACGGCATGGATACGACAAGGACACGCCATAGACTCGATAGAGACTCGGATTTTACACATAGAAAGTAAAGTATCGGATACGATACGTTGCCCATTTTGAAGTATCCGTGCATCATAGATCACCACTTAACTAAAAACTCTGCCAAAACTCCGGCGCACTCCGGCAACAAGGAGATAACTATGTCAAACTCACTCCAACACCCTCAACTCATCATGCACAAGGTACTTAACTTTCGGGAGCACAACCGGAGGGCTTCAAATAATACCTTAAAATCATGAGACACCCCCAACACTCTAAATCTTCTAGGATTTTCTGTCTTATTCACTTAGGACGAAGGAAGTCCATGTCTTTGTAGTGTTTATCGCTTCGGCTTACCCTACGGAATTCGTAAATTGCACCGCGAAGAAAATGAGTAATAGGCTACAAAGACTGCCTAAATGACATTCAAATACACCCATCTCCCACATCTTGGGTATGATAGCTCTTACAAAGATTCTCTAGGTGTTCTCCAGCAATTTCCGAATGAGGAAAGAAGCATCAGTAGACTCTACAAGCCACTGTCGAACAGATCACTTGTCTGCAAGGTACTGCCGGACAAGCCAAAGTTCACCCAGTAGTCTCCACATTCTTTATGTCCCTCATGTTTATGTATTTTATTGTAATTTTCCTTAGCACTTGATCTCCTAAGCCTAACGGGGGAGTTGTATTAAAAGTACATGTAAACAACTTGCACCCGGGCGTTGATAAATATAGAACCCAAGTAAAAATAAAAACAAGAGTGAAATAGAGGCACACCTTTGATTACTTTCATGTGAAATTTTTTTTCTCGTCCTTTATTTATTTTGGAAGACTACATAGTCCCTACTGTTGATCCATCACTAGGGTTGGCAACTTGTTATTAAGAACTCAACCAAAGTCAACTTGTAATGTTGAAGCTATTTGGTTGATTTCCAACATAGTCAATCGATCCACTTCCAAAAGTGTTGCTTTCTACTTTGATTTATTTATTTATATATTTTATTTTTGAAACAAAATGTAGTTGGAACCAGAAACCTTAGAAAATTGGGAATGAAGAGAATTCTACATTTTCCCCTTTCTTGGTGGTCCCTACAGCCAGGGAAATTTTTTTTACATTTGTTGAGGCAGAAGACTCCATAATTCTGCACCCAAAAGTGTTGAGTGTAATCAAGTACTATCCTACCATTGTAAAGATCAAATAGTAGCATTAGTGATGGTGGTAACATAATAGCTGATGTAAAAATTTCAAAGAGGGAAAAGATAATCAGAAGAAAACAAGCTCATTCACATGGAAATAACTCATGCTAACAGTCAATAAACATTCATTCCAAGTCCTACTTCAACTAAAAATACATATGCATGACTATGGGTGACAGTGTGCTTATCCTGAGACCTTTCCAACCAGTCCTTCCAAACCTACATGGGAGAAAAATACCTTACCTGAGAAAGAGCTCTCTTTGGGGATTTTAAAAGAGCAGAGTCTCTATCTTCTTTACTTTTTGATATGACCTCTCTTTTATTCTTGTCTTTTAAAGTGACCATTCACTTCATTCGCTTTACAAGTGAATTAGCCAAATAGGGATCCTTGTAACTGTCAAAGTACTCATCGAGGCTGTATAGTAATGGAAGATTTAAATGGAAAATAAAAAATTACACTCTTCAAATGTTAGGATACTAATCGGTCCCACCTATTCAACTTTCTTTCACTTATTTATGCTTCATAAAGTCATATATAGCTTGTTGGCCCATTATGTTTTAGTAAATGTGAAAAGAAATGTATGCATTATAAACATCCTCTATAAATTATATGATATATAATCATGTGACGCAACACTTCATTTTAATATTGATTGCTTAAGTTGGTTTTCTATCTTCTTTTTCCAGATGAAAACTCGAATAGATATTCAGGAGGTTCCCAAGGCAAAAAGAAGCTTCTTGTAATCCTATTAACAGTCATTTCAGTGGCGCTTTTATCATGTTTTTGTGGCTATTGCTGGTGGAAGAAGGCAAAAGGTATAGATCATTCATTTAGCTAATATTACAAGTATATGTATAAATTTCTTATAATTAGTTTGATGTTGCCTTTACAGGTTATAAGATGAATGAAAGACGTGGTGTTGTATTCAACAAAAATGGGATTGAAGAGAATGGCAAGGGTTCAGAATTATTACTATTTAGTTTCAGTGTCATTGTAGCTATCACAAATAACTTCTCTGAATCAAATATGTTGGGAAAGGGTGGATTTGGACCTGTTTATAAGGTATGTCTCCATTTCATATATCACTTTTTTTTTCAAGTAGAAGTAACATACTTTTTGACCATAAAGTGCACTTGTTTTAAAGGGAACATTTTTGGGTAATGATGAAATTCTTTGGATAGGTTATTTGATGCCCTCAAAATGTTCCACAATGGGAGATTCTCGCTATTTGCAACTTGATTGGTGTAGTACACTACTGCTTCCTTTATTTTAGTGAAAAAAGGCCAAAGGTTGGATGCCTAGGACTTCTAGATTTGGAAGTTCATAAACCAACATCTTTGAATCCATCAAGAAAATTAAGCCATCGTTCAAGTTTAAAGAATGGTGTATTAAGATATTTTATACACTAGAATGAATCAATTGTCAATATTTTCTCTAAAATTGGGGAATTTTCTATACCTTTAATTTGGCTATGACAATATTATGAAACATGACTTCATTTTAGGGACAACTACTGAATGGCCAAGAGATAGCGGTGAAAAGACTTTCTAAGAGTTCCGGACAAGGAATAGAAGAATTCAAAAATGAGGTTACATTGATTGCCAAACTTCAACACAAGAATCTTGTTAAACTCTTGGGTTGTTGCATTAGTGGACAAGAAAAGATATTGATCTATGAATATATGCGTAACAAGAGTTTGGACTCCTTGATTTTCGGTAATGCTCTTCTTATAACTTTCATCATCCTCTTGGATCTCTTTTATAGTTGTATAAACTATTGAAAAACTATAATCTCATCTGACGATGCACATCTTTTTCAATGGTTGTTGAAAAAACCTGTTTTTTTCTTACACTGCAAGAGCAATCTCTTAGATGATCAAATGATATGGTCTTTTGAATGTGCTAAATTACAAGGAATTGTTGATAAACATTACCATATTTTATATATTGTTTATAAAGGTTGTGTTATGCCCAGCAGATTATGTTATGCCCTACAGATTACATAGTCGCTTCTATAGAACAATCTTATGTGCACAAATATGAAATGACAATTGTATAATCAGATTGGAATTTGCTACAGATCAAACAAGGAGCATAATGTTGGATTGGAGAAAACGTTTCAACATCATTATTGGCATAGCTCGGGGGATTTTATATCTACATGAAGATTCCAGGCTTAGAATTATTCATAGGGATCTCAAAGTTAGCAATATTCTTTTGGATGATGAAATGAATCCGAAAATCTCAGATTTTGGTATGGCAAGAATATTTGGTGGTAATCAGACTCAAGCAAATACTAATAGAGTGGTTGGAACTTAGTAAGTAACATACACAAATGCACACAAAGTGGATGTACTTGTAAAGGAGTTCCACTTTCATTGCTAGGAAAGGTCAAAATATGCTCCATCATTTTAAATTTTTATCATATATGCTTTTATGCAGTGGTTACATGTCACCTGAGTATGCCATGCATGGGCTTTTCTCAATAAAATCAGATGTCTTTAGCTTCGGAGTCATGCTATTAGAGATTATCAGTGGGAAGAGGAACAACTATTACAATGAATGTCGCTCAATGAATTTATTAGGACATGTAAGTAAAGATACTCTTTTCATTTTATAAGTTTATTTAGGATATTTTGTACTAAACAAATATGTTTTAAGTCTTATCAGGTATGGGAGCTATGGAAAGAGGATAGAATTTTGGAGCTGGTAGATTCATTAATGAATATTTCCACGTCTGAAAGTGAAGTTTCGAGATGCATTCAAGTAGGACTCTTGTGTGTACAAGAAAAAGCAGAAGACAGGCCAAACATGTCATCTGTTATTTTTATGCTCTGCAACGAACGAGCGATACCTTCACCTAAGCAACCTGCATTTTGCTTTTGGAAAGGAAACTGTTTAGATCATCCACACTCATCTACTAATGGGATAAGTGGTTCTTCAAAAAATGAGGTAACAATCACAGAGATAGAAGCGCGATAACGAATCAATTGTTACAACCATTTGTAAGGAAAATTCAAATGTCCAATTCATATGCCATTCATTGACAGATAATTTTGTAGATGGGTGTTTTCACAAACGGTGCACCTTTTTTAGCCACATTATCCCATCTCTACTGTTTGTGTCACAAAAGTTTCAACTACCGTTGATGATGAAAGGTATTTCATTGGAATGTTTTGAGTATTTGACCATAACTTTTTTGATGAGAATAATTACATATATGACCTAATCTGTGACGTAGAGTGATTGTAAATGGGCAAAAATCTAAGGTAGTAAGAGGATTTGAAATATCATTGAAATTGGATGATTGAGTGTGGTTCCATGGATGAGGATGGCTTAGAGTGGGCATCAGAGAAGCAGATGTTATTTGTAATTCATTGATGTTTTGTTATTGTGGCTTTCCATCTTTTTTATTTTTGCGTTGTGTTTGTCTTGGCTTTTGAATATATATATATATATATATATATATATATATATACATACATACATACATACATTTACATATATACAGGGAGATGCTCCTGTGAGAGTAAGGGTGGGGCCTTCACATCAATATCCAATGCCAATAGCCCAAATGTGAGAGCCCCCACCCCTTACTCTCACAAGAGCATCTTCGATAATATATATATATATATATATATATATATGAGTTATGCTACAAAACTACTCGGGCATTTTTTCACAAAAAAAAAAAAATAAAATAAAAAATAAAAAAAGGCACAAGTTTTAGCCAATGAAAGTGTGACATATGTCATCAATGAAACATGTATCCAATTCTCTCTTTTAAACATTCTCCTATAAACGTGGATCCTTTTAGATTTGGTTAAAATACTAAAAAATTATTGGCTATTAGATAGGGGAGTTTATGAGAATTCTCAAAAACTCCCCATTTAAAATTCTTCTTTTGATTTGTCCATTGAGATGGTGCCAACTTACATGTGCAAAGTAAGATAATAGGAGACATCTAGTTTTAAGGAGAAGATAAGCTAGTCTTAAGGAGAAGATCTAATTAAATCATTTAAAAATGAAAAAAAAAAGTAGGAAATAAATGTGATTAGGATAACCATAATCCCACCTCAACAACCTATCTCTTCCCTAATTCATGGGAAACAGGGGCGTTTTTTCATTCAAAAATGCCCTGGGCGTTTTGTAGCCCCCCTCATATATGTATATATGGGAGATGCTGAAAGCATCTCCCATATATATATATAAGGAAATATTCATGTGCATCCATCCCTCACTATATTATGATGAGGGACAACATAGTAATGTTGACTTTATGATACATCTAAATTATCCACACACATGGGACCCCTTTAAGTAAACTAGATCTATCAAATTTTCACCCATCCAAATGGATTGGACCATTGGATCGAGGGTCAAATTTTTTTTCTTTAATTTAAGTCGTCAAATTTGTGACATATATATATATATATATAAATATATAAACAAGAGGGGAAACTGGATAAGTAGAAAAAAAGAAGAAAAAACAATAGCTCAATTGCTAATTAGGGACACTGTTGACTCATCTTCTACTTGCAATCATCGTGGCCATTCCCTATCTTTCTTAGTTGGGCTCGCCTGCTAGCTGATCTTGGTTGTGTGAGATCATAGTTACCTAATTCGCATTATAGTTAGTCATTCGCAATTCAACGCTTAACACAATTCAAAAATGCGATGGAGTAGACACATCAAATTCATTTTAAGTTTCACTAAATTCGTTGTTTGAATTCGAAAAATTTGCTGAACTACTTCGGATATAGAATTCAATAGAATTAGTAATTTTGAAATAAATTCGTCAGGAGACCTTTCAAAACTTTTTTTTTTTTTTTGGCAAGGTAAGAATGCTCTATTAAGAACAATATTTTTTTTTATCGGTAATGGTAAAATATATTAAAGACTTAAGAAAGGTACAATAAAGATGTAAATAAAAAACATGCATAGGTATTAGAGTTAAATACCAACACAAAACAACAAATTACAAAGGAGCAAGCAAAGCTATCTCTCTTTCTACCCCCAACTTAGCCAAAGTATCCGCCATGCCATTCCCCGACCGAAGCACATGATGAAACTCAACATTCAAAGATGATGACCAAGTCTTGATTTCATTGAAAAGAAATTGAAATTCCCATGGACCCTTCTCCAAAGAAGACATCCAATAAATCGCATTTAAGGAGTCGCTTTCCACCACTATGCTATGAAAATTATTTGAGATATAGATCTTTAGAGCTTCCAATATAGCTAACACTTCCGCTTTATTATGAACAATATATCAAGCTACACTAAAAGAGTGGCTATGTTTCAGTGCAATGTGGGCAGAGGCGGAGGGAAAAGGGTTCAACTTTGATTTGTTCATTTGAATACATGGTAGAGAATTCAAAATTTTTAAGGGACTTTGATCCCTTACAATTTTGCAAACCTGTACTTTGTTTTTTCTTTCACAATAGGAGAGAATTTAAAAAGATTTAAGGATACTGTCATCTTTTACATTTTTGCAAAAGGATAAGTACATCATTGTACAAATTTTAAGGAGAGATTGCAACTTGTAATCAATCAGCTAAATCTCTCCTTTCTTCTTTGATGGCCTGTCTAAGTTCATCTTTATTGTAATATAATCCAATGGTGCATGATGGTTTGATCAATATCAGTTTAGAATGAATAGCCATTCGGGGTGATAGGTGTCTTTAGGAGGTTTGGAACAGAGGTGGAGCCACAAAAATATGTTAGAAAGAATCCTTAGAATCCCTTCATAAGGAGGGCTTCCAACTCGGAGAATCAAGTGGTGTTGTTTTCTGTAAGAAACAGAGTCCAACCATTTATCGCCAGAGTTTAATGAAGGCCTGAATTACTTATATGACCGAGCTTGAGTCAGATTTGTAACATGGGCCTGTAGCAAAAATCTAGGCATGCCCAATAAGGGTTTTGGTCATGGTCCAGGTGGGCATGTCAGGCCCATTGGATAGCCTGAAATCTGAATCCAACTTCATCAGATTTGGGCTTGAGTGGTTCATACCAGATCTAAATCCATTAATAGTCCTAACCTCTATCGAAGAGTAACATAATCAGTCTCAATGTAGAAGCAAATGATTTTACATTTAATCACTTATAAGCAGAGCCGGACCTGGGCCAAAGCCCAGGAAGCCACCGCTCTAGGCCCACAAATTTTGTCCATTTTTGAGGGGCCCAAATTTCTTTAGCCCATATAATATATAGGTGTGTAAAAAATAAAAAAGGCTGCCCAAGACATGAGAAAGGGCCCAATTTCTAAACAGCCCATTACAAAAGAGCCCTAAATTAATGATTTTGTGTTATATTTAAAAGTAAAAAAATGGAAAAAAGAGTACGAAACTTTGGAAATTGGAAAAGATTAGGTTGGCTATTATAGAGTAGGTTTGGATGCCGATTCACTTTCGACTTCAGAGATCAAATACACCCTCTCTCTCTCTCTCTCTCTCCTTATTCACAATCAAAATCGGGTCTCCTTATTCCCAATTAAAATTGGGTTTTTGGACTACAAAATCGTTTTCGACTTTCCGTTCATGTGGTTCACCACTTTGTGCTGACGAGCCAAGAAGAGAATCAGGTGATTGAACATTCTCTCCTTTCCAAGTTTTAAAGAATATTTTAAAAATGAGCCATTATTTTTTTTTTTACATGTTCTTTTAATCTTTTTGACTTTTAAGGGAACAAGACTATTGATTAACGTTTTTTTTTTTTTTTTTTTTTTTTTTTTTTTTTTTTTTTGTTATATAAAAATTTGTTGTATACATAAACTCAATATAAAAATAAAAGGATAAGAAAAGGTACCACTAAGTTTAAGCACAATAACAATTGAATCAAATGATCTTTCACTTATTATGAAGAAAAAAAATCAGTTGAATCATCACATTATGAAAATACAAATAATTTGTAGATGGGTTATGTTTGGAAAATTTGTTGATTGTTGTTTATTTGATTTAATGATTTACAGATGCTCTTATGGTGTTGATTGAGTTATCGATGCTGGCCTAGCACTCTATTGTTTCGCAACCTCGGTAATTTTACCTGAATTTGAAGCGTTTGAATTTGGATTGATTGTTGGTTCTTGAGTTCTGCATTAGATTGTTTCCTAGAATCATGCATCCTAGAAAGTGCCTCTTAGGGTCTGAAAAAAAGAAAAAAAAAAAAAGGAAAAGTTGATGCACTTATTCAATCTCAATCAGGAGCTCTTGATAAGTTTGTTGTTACTAAGAAACAAACAGATGATTCAGTTCCGGTTGAAAATTTTGAGGATGAAGAATTTATAGGTTCAGTAAATGAAGAGCATAAAGAGACACTTGATGAGGAAATTAATCAGTGGATTAATGAAAATGACAATGAGAATGATGGTAGTCAACATGAAGACCAAAATGTAGGATTTTAGCCTTCAAATGTTGATGATCCAAGTAATTGGGATAAGATGGATTAGAATTTACGAGACTTTTTAGTAGAAAGGGGTCCTAAAAGAAGAGTTGACGATGTCAATTATCCTAAAGATGATCTTAATAGACACTTCTCTTCCACACACTACATCCGGCATTTATCCAATGGAGAGAAACATGATAGAAAGTGGCTTATATATTTGGATGTTTTGGATAAAGTATTTTGTTTTTGTTGTAAGTTGTTTAAGGAAAAGGGGAACAAGACTTTATTGGCTAATGATGGACTTGGAGATTAGAGAAATATTAGTAAAAGGTTAAAAGGTCATGAAAGTAGTAATGAGCATCTCATGTGCATGAGTAAATGGATTGAATTAGATATGAGATTGCACAAGAATGAAACCATTAATAAAAGAGTGCAAGAACAAATCAATAGACAGAAAGAACATTAGAAAAGGGTGTTGCGAAGGATAATGGCTACGGTGAAAACACTTGCAAAAAATAATTTAGCTTTTCGTGGGGACAATGAGAAGATTTATCAAGAGAGGAATGAAATTTTTTTAAGCATAATTGAAATGATTGCCGAATTTGATCCAACAATGCAAGAGCACCTTCGGCAAATTGAAAGTGGTGAGGTTCATTACCATTATCTTAGCCACAAAATTCAAAATGAATTGATACATTTGTTAGCGTATGAGATTAAGAATACAATCATTGCAAGAATCAAAGAAGCAAAATATTTCTCGATTATACTTGACTGTACTCTGGATGTAAGCCATGAAGAACAAATGTCTCTTGTGATTCATTGTGTGGATGTTTCAACAAGTCCAATAAAGGTGGAAGAATTCTTTTTAGAATTTTTAAAGGTGGAAGATACAACGGGGTTAGGGCTTTTCAATGTACTTCAAGAAGCGTTGAGTACTCTTGAACTTGATTTTGATAATATAAGAGGACAAGGATATGACAATGGATCTAATATGAAAGGAAAACACAAGGGTGTACAAAATAGGGTACTCAACATAAATCCTAGAGCATTCTATACACCTTGTGGTTGTCATAGTCTTAACCTTGCACTTTGTGATATGGCTAACTATGGTCCTAAGGCTACATCTTTCTTTGGAGTGGTACAACGAATATACTTGTTGTTTTCATCTTCGTCAAAGAGGTGAAAAGTGTTGAAAGATAATGTAGAAGGTCTCATGGTCAAGCCATTGTCGGAAACACGTTGGGAAAGTTGTGTGGAAAGTGTTAAAGTTATAAGATACCAAGCCCCACAAATAAGAGATGATATAGTTGAATTGGCCCACAATATTGAAGATCCAAAAACAAAGAACAATGCGGTAGCAGAACATGGAATTGGCAGTTTTGAGTTTTTAGTTGGCATGATAATTTGGCACAATCTATTATTTGCTGTTAATTCTGTTAGCAAGGTTTTTCAAAACGGAGACATGCACATAGATGTTGCTGTTGATCAGTTGAAAGGGCTTATTGCATTTATTGAAAAGTATAGAAAAACTGGATTTGTAGAGGCCATGATTGAAGCTAAAGAGGTTGCAGCTAGAATGAATGTTGAGCCGGCATTTCAAGGAAAATGAATCATATATAGAAAGAAGTAATTTGACGATAACAATAGTGAAGAGGCGACACAGTCAGCTGAAGAATCTTTTAGAGTGAAGTATTTCTTATGTACTGTAGATCAAGCTCTTTCATCACTTCAAAGGCGGTTCAAACCGTTTCAAGTATAGGAGAAAACTTTTTGATTTTTGTTTGATTTGAAGGATTTAAATGCTACTAATGATGAAGCTTTGATGTCCTATTGTGCTAATCTTGAAACTTTTTTGAGTAAGGATGCGCTTTCTGATATTGATGGGAGAGACTTATTTTCAGAATTGAAAGTGTTGAAAGAAGTTTTGCCAAAAGAAACAACAAAGCCAATTGATGTGCTCAATTATTTGAAGGTGATGGATGGTTGTTTTCCTAATACATGGATTGCATATAGAGTATTACTAATTATACCAGTTACAGTTGCCTCTGGGGAAAGAAGGCTTTCAAAGTTAAAGTTGATCAAGTCTTACCTTCGGTCAACCATGTCACAGGAAAGATTGAATGGATTAGCTATGTGTTTAATTGAGAAGGCCATGGTTGATAAGATTGATTACGCAACTTTGATTAGTACATTTGCAGCAAAAAATGCTAGAAGAGTAGTGTTTAAATGAATTTGAAGTGATGTAATGACTATTGACTTTTCTATATATATATATATATATATATATATATGTTTTGAATTTTGGTAATGATTAATTTATGACCCATTTTTTTTAAGCTAATTATTCAATATATAAGGGGGCCCCCTTTGAAAGCTTTTCTTTAGGCCCAAAAATCTCTGGGCTGGCGCTGCTTATAAGAACACCTTAATGGGGAACAACCATAATCATCATGTGTAGGACAGATTTTGGAGCCTTATTTTGATCCAACTCATTCATGTCACATGCCCCGCATTTCTACTGCATGAAATTTTACTCCAAGTAAAGTGACATGCACCATTATATTGATGATGTTTATAATATATAACTATCCTTTTTATACAGTCAATCCAATAGTGTAAATTGTTTATGGGTCATCCTTGTAATTGATGATAAATAGAGGTGCTTCTCACCATATTGAAACTATCTAGTGCACACCGTTTTTTGTGTTTCAGACTTTCCGCGTTGACCCCATAGTGAGGCCTATCTGATTACCCATCCAAATGGACCACAAACATGGGACCACCCTGAATTACATCGATCCCATTTTTTTACGTACATTGTTCCGAATGGACTCCACCGTTAGAGCAAAGGTCAATTTTCTTCTCAAAGGATAAAACCTTGTGGGCTGTTGATAGGATGAGCAGGTGGGCTCCAAACCTAATAGGGAGGTAAGGGCCATGTAAATCTTTAGATTTCGCAGCTGGGCCAGCCCTATCCCCAGTTGGGGCAGAGAATAAGCCCTGTCTCAATAGATGACCCAAAATACAACAGTAATACCAACAAACATGAACACTATCATCAATGTCACAGTAAATTCTTCTTGAGGAAAAAAATATGAGAACAAACAATTTTGATGTTAACTAACATCTTTAAGCAAATGCTACAACAAGAAGCAATAGATATTTATTAGAATTAAAACAATGTAGATGACAATAAGCATCTCCCTTCTTCCATTTATTCTAAACAAATTTACTATTTCATGTATACCATGGAAAATTCCATTGCTCTGTCTACACATCCAGAAAAGGGTAGAGTTCATATCTTATGTTGCAGCTCCCACCCAAGACCCTTCCCCCTTCTTTCCCATCACAACAGCTAGGAAGTTCACTTATAGCACTCTCCAGGCATTTCTTGCAGTCACTGTAAGAAAGGTCCCTGGTGCATTGAGTCAAACCATACAGTTTCTTAGACTCCCCTAGTTCCACCTCTCCTTTAGCAAACATCAATGGACTGTGAGAGGCTTCCCAGGACAAACCAGTTAGCAGTTCCCCCACTTCGCGATTAAACGTTTTCGGGTCATCGACGCTTTTAACGTTCAACAAGTAGACCTTGTTGCTGGTGTCAATTTGGCCAAAGAATTTTACGTCGGAGTAGCTCAAGAGGCAATGGTCATACCATATGATTGCCTGTTCGCTGTATGGACAGAGCCTACGGATTTCGCTGGTGGCACCATTGATGCATGTCTTGCAGTCGGCGCTCGATACGTCGCCCCGACACAGAGCCTGCCCGTTTGCTCGATCAGGGCTTCGCCCGAAGGATCCAAGGCCAAAGCCGGTGGGAGGAACTTGGGTGGAAAGAGAAGCCATCAATTGCTGCAAGTTGTTGTCATAGGGACCACTGGCAGTGAAGTTGTTTGCGGTTGGACATATGTAGGAAAGAAGATCACCACCAAGGACGGGGTTGAGATAAAGAGGGATGGATAGCAGAAGAAATGGGATTGATCTTAAGATACTCATGTTGGAAAGAAATGTTGGAAGATTTATGGTGATTTGATTGTGGCTTCCTTAAATGGAGTCCTTGTTTATATAGTGCTTGGAGCCATTACTAGAAAGTGCAAGTATATTGACCTGTCAAAAACAAAGAAAAGGTCTTTAACGTGTCACTTTGAATTTTGTTTAGATAGAGCAGATGTTGTGAGATTTAAGGTGTTTGACTTACTTGAAAAGGTCTGCCTTGACGAAATCTGTAGATAGAAGTATTATTATTTATGATAGCCTGGGACTATGTCTTGGGATTTTGTTTGTGCAGGTTGATTGGTACTTTTTTTTTTATTATTGGGTTTGGTAAACGGTTGATTGGTAGATGTAATCAGATGTAATCATGTTATCTCCTAATTGCAAGACACAGAATTCTCCTAGTCCTTCACTATAAATCAATTAGCAGCAGGACACATCACTAAAATCCAAACCTCTCAAAATCACTTATAGAAGACGTTTTTTTTTTTTTTTTTAGCCAAGGCAACTCATTCAAATTGGAGTAATGACCACTGAGGATCATAATTCCTGACGTCCCTAATGTCTTTTTATACTCATGTGTTCCCAGTTTTCAAGGATGGTTGGGCCATCCATAAGCATGGAACGACCTAGCGAGCGTATGGGGGCCAGATGGCACACCCTATGATCAATTTAAACCCCTTGGTGAATTAACTCTCACCAAATATTTGACACTCATTTGTGTTTTGGGGCCCATTCAGAACCCCTTATCCCCGTGATTATCATTGTTTCTGGTGGTTTCCAAGGACCAGGCTATAGTGAACCTCAATGTTGCTGAAAAAGACTTGCATTTGTTAAGTCTATTTCATGTATTGCATAGTTAACTTATATAAGTACTTGGTCCTTATCAGTTGCTAAAAGCCAGTTAGGGACATGGCGCTCAAGGGTCTATGAGTTCGAGTCCTGAATGTAAAAATGAAAAAAGTAAGGGTGGGGGCCTTATAGAGTTATAGTCTCATCCATAAGTGGTACTTTGAGAACATCAAAGTATACCTCTCGTGATCAGATGGATACCACTATTTTCTAGTAGATGGAGAGGTCAAGGAAAACTCTTTTATCCTCTACTATTGTCATGCTTTTAGGCGGCCTCATAGCCTAAACATTTTATACTTAGTTGCCGAAATAGACTTTCATATGTTAAAGTTTATAAGATGTGCAAGTGGACGGGCAGCATTTTCTACCTCCAATGGCCACAAAGGATTTTGTATAGGTACCTTCTATGGCTGTTCAAATTGAGGTTCCTGTCTTTTTTTTTAAAAATTTATAGCTAAAGCTTGCTGGCCTAAATGATTTGCTATATATAGTTTGCTGGCTGATTTCGAGTATGGTTTTAGCCCATTTGATTTACAACATATAGGTTGTTGAGCTCACCATTGATTGATTCAATCCACCTATATTACATGTCCCCCGGATATCAATTCAAATTTCACTTCAGTGGAGCATATAGACAATGTGACTGATCAAACCCCCTAAGGCCCAGACTTAGGCCTGTTTAATTATCAGGCTAGAGAGTTATAGATGGATGCAACCCACAGGCCAAAAGTACAGCCAAAGCTGACCCAATTGGGCTGGCTCAGGTCGGGCTGGGCCTATGAGCACCACAATACTTGTGGATGGAACGAGCTGACCCAGTGGTGGCATAAGATGACCATGCATATCCACCATGTGATCAGCCTATCTGCAGAATCATACCTTCCATTCTGGTATATATGCAAGCAAAGGTATGCGCTTTCATTGGCCCATATTGTCCGCCAAAATTAAGCTATATTACATCTATCACTGAGCGCGATATCTGCAGATCCATGAATAGCTGAATTTCTATGCTTTAAGATTTACATCGAGATGGAACTTAGTGAGTCTAAGCAAACGGCTATTACAGAGGAGTCTGCACAAGAGGCGGTGCAGGATTTTCAATTCCCGCTGTCCCGTCAAAGACCCCTGAATTCAAGGAGTAAACCAACAATCCCTCACATTCCTGTAGGAGAAAATCTCCCCCTTGGAAGATCCATGATAATGCTTCTTGTTAGAAGAGACAATCTGCACTAGAATTTGATGGGTCAGACCCAAATGACTCAGTCCACAAACGACGGATCAGGCCCAAACCATGATGACGGGTCAAGTCCAAGAGATTCAGTTCACGATGTTGGGTCAGGTTTGAATGACCCGGGTCCGTGTCGAGCCCAAGTCCAGATCCACTCGTCATGGGTATAGGTCCGGGTCCGAATCCATGAAGTACGAAGTCAGAGCGTCATTACCTCTAACCTGCTTTTACCAAGTCTTGCGGAGGAGATCTTATCTGCCTCGTCACTTGAGGGCGGTTTGGAGACTCCGCCAAAAGGTAGCGTCCGCTGCTAAAGAGTCTCCCCATCTGTTAGGGGACGACTATAAAACACAGAACCCCTCTAGCACTGAGGGGCAAGCTATTCCAATCAACTTTTACCACCATCTTCATGTATTCTCTGTAATCGCTACACACTTGAGAAATAAAATCTTCACCTTAAAGTGGACGTAGGTCATACTGACCGAACCACTATAAACCCTCTCTCTCTTTTTCTCTCTCTATATTAATATTAATTATTTAATACTTGACCGGTGGTGCCCGAAACCTATTTTTGGCATCATCAGAATTATTAGTAAATGCACTAGTATCACTCTCACCAAGGAAGAGCATAACAGGCCTGAAGGAGGTTTGGAGGCTCTCAATAGAAGCCAGGTCCAAAGTACCAATGTCCATAGTAAAAGACTGTTCACAAAAGAGAGACTCTTTGGAGGGCATAAACTCAAAGAGGAGCTTCTTCCTCATGTACATTCTCTTTTTTCAGTTTCCAACACACGAAGTGAAGAGTTTTAAAAGAAAGAGAAGCCAACAACAGCATCATATCCTTTATCCTATGTAGAGGATGTGGGGTTGAAACAAGAAGCTAGCATAATTCTAGAATGAGTAGGCCAATGGAGAGAGATGTATTTTTATTTTATTTTTTTGGTAAAGCAGTGGAGAGAGTTGAGGTGCAATCCCTCCTGCATGAGGGCCCTGAACTAAAAAAGCATGTCTTAACTTACATCACATGAAGATCTTATTAGCTAGCTGGAATGAGGAATTGATTGGTTCATCAAGCTCATATTCATATAATTCATTTCCTGGACAGGGATATCCGCCTGCGAAGAACCAGCAGGCAAAGCATGCGATAGAAGACAAAGAAACCCAGCATGATCTGCACATTTGTCCATCGTTGCCTCTCGTGAAGCCCTCTCTTCTCCAAGATGTCGCGGCCTGTAACAGCACACACCTTGCCCTCTTCAAACCATATCAGACATCTCGACAGCAAGCACGAGTACTCATTGATGAGAAGTGCATCCAGGGCGTATTTGTAGAGTGAAAAGTAGTGCATGAAGAGCCAATACTTGGGCATGCTGTCCTTGGATATGAAGTAGCCCGAGAAAAGAAAAAACGAGGCAAGACACATTGTCACAAGAGAAGTCCCCGCAATGTAGTTGGGTGCAATGGAACTCAAGAAGAGCACTAAGGAGTTGGCCATGAGCACCACCGACCATATAACCAAGACAAAGTAGGTGAAGGCCTGCCATGATGCGCACAGACCCACTAGAAAATACACAGATGCTGAGTAGATGACTGCTATGGCCAGCAAATAAGGAAGGAAGACAAGGGTGTTAGCTATAAGATGTGATGAGAGCCTGTAGACACCACTTGATGTCTCTCGAAGTAGAATCGGCCTCTCACTAACAAAGATAGGCAAGGTTTCTGTGGTAGAAGAGAGGAGAAAGGTGAGAGTGAATGCAAAGAGACCCAGCCGCTTCTCCATTCCCTGCTTATCCAACCCCACATGAATGTAGATGGTCCCCAAGAAAATACCCACTCCCAGTGCTTCTAATGTGTTTGTCAGGAGGAGCTGTTTTGTTCTGTAAATGATCTTCCAAAACCTGTTATAGAGAGTGAAGATTTCACGGATCCTCGAGCTTGTATACCTCATTTCTCTCAAGTCGCTGTTGCTACTATGTGAAGGAGAAGAGGAAGAAGAGAGAGCAGGTTCGTCAGTGACCGTGAGTTCCTTCTTGTCATGAAGCTGATTCAGTATCTCCATGGCATATTCTAGAGCATTGAGCTGAGGGGGCACTGTAAAACCGTTGGAGAGTAAGAAGCCTTCTAGGGAGGACATTGAGCCATGGTGTATGACAGTACCCTTGGACAGCAAAAGAACACTGTCAATGATGGAGAGAATCTTGAAGCTGGGCTGGTGTATGGAGACTATTACAGTGCGGCGACGAGAGCTGGCAATAGCACCAAGGGTCTGCATTATGTTGAATGCAGAGGTACTGTCAAGTCCAGAAGTGGGCTCATCCAGAAGAAGCACAGAAGGATCATGGAGCAGGCTCAGCCCAATCGAGACACGCCGTCGTTCACCCCCTGAGAGACCACTGGCAAGACGGGTGTGTGCCAAGTGTGACAATCGGAGATCAGCGAGAAGGGATGCAACCACAGAAGAGACATCACAAGTGGGTGGGAGGAGAAGCTGTGCAGCAAAGGTGAATGTTTCCAAGATACTAAGCAGGGGGAGTGATGCATCATGCTGGGGGACATAAGCTGCTATCTTTCGGAAGGATGCAGGATGGAGAGGGGAGTTATTTAGAAGGAGAGAACCTTGCGTTGGCAAGGTGCGTGCTGCCAATATGTCAAGGAGAGTTGACTTGCCAGCCCCACTTGGCCCAACGATAGCGAGCAGCTGAGATGGCCGAGCTGTGAATGAGACATCGCGGAGGATGTATGTAGGTTGAGATGGAGTGCAAGGTTTGAAGAGAAAACTGGTGGCACTGGTGCTGGTAGTCTTTGTATAAGAAATTGAACAAGCTGTTATCTCATAGGTCTTGTGGTGGGGTAGAGTTGGTGACTGATCATCCACATCCATGGATATGGCGGAGTGGTGAGACTCGCGAGGGAGACAGAGAGAGGAGCTGTAGAGCACAAGCTAGGAATGAACAATTTCACTCCCCAGCCAATGCTGTCTTTCCTGCAACTGGATAAGTAGGTCAGTGTGTGCACTTTGTTTGCATTGATGGTGGATCCTTTCCTGCAACTGGATAAGTAGCAGAGCATGTGCAAATTATTTGCATTGATAGGCATCCATGATTCCTTTCCTGCGAATAAATATAAAAATGTGAAATTAAATCTCATGAGATTATGTAAAGTAGAATGAACAAATAAAATAATGTGAATTGAATACCATGAGATTACGTAGAAGTTGAATCAACAAGTGAGGTATGGCACAATGCAAGAGAACAGGCTGGCAAACGACAATGATTGCAAAATCCAAGCCCAAGAGAAGCATAGGCCTTGGCACCTTGCCAACCAAGGTTTTAAAAACTGGACTCGGAGGAGACTCAGTCACCTTCAATTTGAGTTGACTTGGCCGGTTTTAGAACCGAGTCACGCCATAGGCTCAATATGTAAAAAATATGAAAAAATAGCAAAACAAAAACCTGAAAATAAAAATTATAATTCTTTGAATCTAGAATTTTAAGATTTTTCATGTTTCATTTATTAATAATGATTTAAGTTTCTATAGCTATAGGTACCCCCAATTTACATTTCATTCAGTTGATGAATAGCACCATTTATCTTCAAATACTTGAATCTTTAAAAAAATATGGGTTTGATCTTCCAAAATCAATGCAAAATGTCAGTAATAGCCTCCCACAACTTTTTTGAATAGAAAACTAGAAAATAAGAAGTTTAGGACCCAAAAACCATAATACTCGGCCAAATACGTGATTCGGGGGATGACTCGAATCGGCACCAGCCAAGTCAGAGTCAACTCATCTGAGTCAACTCAGACTCAGCCTATTTTTAAAACCATACTACCATCCATTCTCACCATGGCGTATTTCCTCCAGAAGGTTTTCCCCTCTTCCCCAAACCTCCATCATTTCCCTAGAAGAGGTTAGTTCATAACCTGTAAGTTACCAAAAGCCCAACATGCTTTTACTTTTAGCTTTCTTGGCCTCTTCTCATTTCAGTAAGTGCAACTTCTTCTTTTATCTCCCACCCCCTTTGCATTGGAACAGAGACAAATAATGAACCAGTAAATTAGCCAAACAAGACATGATGAAGGTGATCCGTCCTCCCAACAACAAAGGCAGATTCTTCCACAAAGGGAGTTTCTGCTCAAATATCGCAATCATTGGAATCCACAAAGAAAAGGATTTTGGATCCCCCTGAATACAAGACCAAATAATTCATAGGCAAAGTGCATGCACCACATCCAACTCTAAACAGCTACTGATTGCAACTCTCTTTCGTCTGTAACCAAGCCTACCATCAAACTATTACTTAAGTTCACCTTGAGATCCTGTAGGAAAACCAAAGTCCCAACTAAGGTGGACCCACACTCAAGACTACACAATTACTACAAGTTATACAAAATAGACCTAGAGTTTTATTAGTACAATTTATATAAATGGACACATGGCATACACATTGGACTACACAACACTTTCACACTACCACATACATTAGGCAGTTTCACTCAAAAACTGTGTACTATACTTTGTTTCCTGCACACTATACTACACTCACCAAGGCACTTGCTGTTTGCATTCAAGTGACCCAAGCACTCATCATCTACCTTCAAATGATCCAAGGCTTCCTATTTATAGCCATGAGAGGTCGGTGGAGAAGTGTGTGTGACCAAGAGATGGGCCACTTTGCCCTTTTACTTACCCGTCATTAGGTTGGTGGACTAAGTTGGTTTCATGAGTCTTCTAGACTTCTCGAGCATGTGATGTTTCTGGAACATGCTAGGGTCAAGGAAACAAAAGACAAGAATGGGCCCAGTGTTGTGGAAGATCCAACATTGCTTCATAGCTGTGAAGGATGTTAGACAACACTATGTTCAAGGCCCATTTGTTCCCTTGACCTCAACATCTTCCAGAAGCATCACATGCCCATGTCAGTACCACTCTAGAATACTCATGCAAACTTGCAAAACCACCTCACTCAACCGCCTAAACAAGTGGACCATTGAGGGCCACAAGGATCAACCCCAGCCACATGCACTTGCCATGTCAAATCCCAAGGCCTATAAATACAGTGTTTGCTGCTCAGTTGAAGAACAAGTGTAGAGAGCTCTCTAAAGAGAGGAGTGCCTGAGTGTAACAACTAGCAAGTGTGGAGTGCAAGCAAGTCTTGAGTGCAGTGGGTGAAGTCCAAGCGAGAGGTATGGTGTGGTGAGTGCAACACATACAAGTGCAGCTAGTGTGAGTGTTGTGCAGAGAGTGTGTAAAAGTATAATGAGTGAACGGATGAGTAATGTGTTGGAGGAGTGGTTTGTAGTAAGCTATGTTCTAGGTGCATCTGACTCGTAGTGTACTGTGTACTAAAAGCATGAGTTTAAGGTGTAAAATGTGCAATAGCATGTGCCTTATGTATAAAATGTATTAAGTGAATTAAAGTTGCTGTATTGTACAAAGTGTAGTAGTTGTATAGTCTTGAGTTCTGGTTCACCTTAAGGGCTTTGCTGTTCCTACAAAGGATCTCTTTGTAACTCCCACCTCAGATCACCATCCACATGAAAAAAGGATCCAATGATCTGCAAAATGAAGGTGACTAACAATGAGGTGTCCCATACCTGCTTCAAAGCCACGAATCAAAAAAAGTCTTCAATTAATGTGAACAAGAATGGGGAATATGGATGGCCCCATCCAAAACCCCAAGAAGCCTGGAAGAATCTGGTAGGAGATCCATCCACCAAAATTGAGAACGATGTGGATGAAATACATTCCGCCATCCATCCCCTCCAAGCATGGCCACAACCCAACCTCTCTAACATGTAATCAACAAAACAGCCAATGAACATGATCATAAGCCTACTCAAAATCAATCAATAAAACAATGCCACCCTTCTTTTTCTTTCTTCCTATAGAGAATGAGCTCATTGGCCACCAACACCCCATCAAGGATTTGTCTTTCTCACACAAAACACCTTGACTCAAACTAATTACGGATGGAAAAACCACTCTCAGATGATTTGCTACTTGGTAAGACCGTCCAGAGCAGCTTATAAACGTAGCCCACTTAGCTAATAGGTTTTGTAATGATGCAATTCTACTGCGATAGGAATCTTGGGGATCAATGAGATAAAAGTTGCACGTGTTAAACCCATACCTTATCCAACTCTTAGTGATAACATCAATACCATTTATAAGTTCTTTAATTATGTTTTGCAAGGTCACATTAAACATGTCAACCTCTTTATTGTGGGCAGTTACCGAATGAGTTGGTGAAGACAATTTTAAGAAACAGAGGAATTAATGGAGAAGAAGAACTGAGAGGGAAAGAGAAGAAAACTCAGTTGAATCTTTCATTCAACATAACTTCATGTACAGTAGAGAAAGACTGTTATAGACTCATTGCAGTCGTTACAATAGATCCAAAAGAGGTTACAACAGAAACAAGGAAAATGAGATTTACATTTGGTTTCAGTTGTTCAGTTGTAACTAAGATCCCAAACAGAATAACTAAATTTAACTCACTTACTTCAGCTGAAAACATGACTTTCAGCTGAGGTAATGTGTAATGACTGTAACTGTCAGCTAAACAGTTTGTCAAGTAACCGCTTCTGATCTGCTCTGCTCTTCTTTGTCAATAGGTAGATTGACTAATGGGTTTTTGGACATTGAGGGTAAACGAGGGGTGGTTGGGTTGTGTTCTTTGTTCGTTCCTATTATGTAATTATTGATCTATGATGCCTGGATACTTGTACAAGTCCAACGTATCCATATCGGGCCGATACGACACGTGTATTGGTACCTAATACTGCACTGATACTTTTAGGGAACAAGTTTAACATATCCTACTTATAAAGTCCGTTATTTCATATAGTTCTTTCAATACTTTTATTTCTCACCATAAAAAATTCTAGAAAGGGACAAAAACAATGATAATTTCATCGATTCAAAAGTGATCTAAAGAAAAAATTAGGATACTCATATCCGTCTCCGTGTCCTAGATTCTCAACAGTGAGGAGTTGTATCCCCAATCCTCGAATCAATGTTTGTATCAATATCCGTATCTGGGCATCTTAGTTCTTGATTGTGCATGTGGGTATTTTTCTTTGATACCCACGCTTTTCTCTTCTTTGTTTGTTCTTTTCTCTACTTCTCTCTTTTAACAAAGTTTATTTGTAACCAAAAAAAGAAGAAATGTTGAAAATGAATTCCATTTAGTACAAGAATGGGTCGATTATGGATCTTTTAAAGTTCGATGACACTTCACAGGATCAAGTTGTTAATACAGTGAGGTTTACAGGTACCTCAATTCTCACAACTTCAAAACAAGCTTTCTGTTCATGTCAGCCCGCTTAATACAGATAACTCAAGTTTAAATTCAAATTCAAGATAATAAATGTTTGAATTCTCAAATTCTCTTGTATGATCTCAGATTATCACATACTAATATATAGATCACGTGTATGAGATCATGAAATATGGAGCATTTTTTCATTAAGTTGTCATCTTCTTATTCTCTTCTTGTGGCTAAGAGAGTCACCCCAATCTCTAGGTATACAATTTAAGATCATAAGCCTGGGTACCCAAAATTTACCCAAAAATCAAGAGATGGATATAAAACCAATGAACTCATGAACCATTTAATAACAAAACAATTCTCAAATTTCATACAAAAAGTAACATGTAAGTCAACCTGTAACAAGGGTAAACCATTTTCCAAGAAACTTCCACAATGAACATACATAATCTCTATACATTGCTGGATGGATGATGCATTTCATAGAAATAAACAAATAAAATTGAAATGATCCCTTGAATACACTGCTATGGTGTGTTTGAACCAAGAACTCTCCTCCATGGAGCCCAATTTGCTCGATCCAAACCATATAGTGAATTCTTCTCCAGTGGTGGGTGTCTCCAAGAGATGGCAATAATTACATTTAGTGGTGGGTGTTTCCAAGAGATTTTGCCACTTTGTTCAATCCAAACAGTCAAAACAAACTCTTCCACACTCAATTGAGACAAAGCCAATCATCACTTCTATATTCACCATTCGATTTAAAACAACTCTTCAACTTCAGGCATATTTATAATTAGATCAGTGAGAGTTAATCGCATACCTGCACTGCTTCAATCAACCACACAAATATCACACACTGATAGAGTGTGAAATCTCAAACCCACTCCCATTCCCAGAAAGAGCTCCATCCAACAGTTAAAGTATAACAACATTCACTTCACTTCTCTTAACATCAAAATGTAGTTATAATTCACATAGTTTTGCAGAGAAAGTCTTACCTTGTGACTCTGGGCTTTGAGAGAGAGAGAGAGAGAGAGAGAGAGAGAGAGAGAGAGAGAAGAGGGTAAGGTGATCAGTTGGTGTTGTTGAGGATGGGATAGTGGGGGCATTTTGGGAAGGAAGAGGAAGAGGATCACGTGAAGGCATTGTGATTATTGTTTTTGTTTGGCAGAGAGTGAAAAACAAGGAATTATAGTTCACGGGAACACTGTAGTTTTGTTCCATTTTTCGTTGTGGGGTGTGTGGAAGCAGTGGAGCCATCCATGCTATGCACTAACGCAGATAGGAATAGGAATAAGGATGGGCTTTTCAATTATCATAATCTTCTTTCTGTATCTCTCGGTGAGTGCAGTATACAACAGTCAACTTCTTCGCTACGCGACGACAATCCGTGATCCCTATTGATCTATTTATTTTTCTCTACTTTTACTTTCGATAAGGATGCTCTTGGCTGCTAGAGTAGTGCGGTCTCTCCTCTGTTACATGCAAGAGGTTTTTTGGATTCTAGCTTGGTGTCGGGGAGATGATATGAGATCTTTTCAAAAGGGCCCTAGGTTTTAGACTTATTTCAAGAAGGGATATGAAAAGGGAGCTTCTATATGCACATCTCTTTTTGCTCCTTGCATAGCCGACCAAGGGACCCCTCTGGGACATTCCCAAAATACCCCCGTCCCATCCTTCTCCCTACTCTATGCACAACTCCCTGGTCTCCCACTTCCACCCGCCCTCCCCCTCCCTCTCCTTCTGCTTCTCCCTATTACTCCCCCTCGCCCTCCTTCTCCTGTCTCTCTCATTCTCCCTCCATCTCTCTCCCTCGCCCTCCTTCTCCTGTCTCTCTCATTCTCCCTCCATCTCTCTCCCTCTCCTTCTTCCTATCTTTCTCCCTTTCTCTCCGCCCAACTCCACCCGACACTCACCACTGCCCGCGCCATCTCCCTCTCCCCCTCTCTCCCTAGTCGCCGTCCCTCTCACGTTCGGCCACGCAAGACCGAGCAAATGAGTATTTTATGGCCGAACAAGACAATGGCATGGGTAATGGTGGGCGCTGGGGCGGAGTTGGGCGGCAAGCGAGGAAGAAGGACAGGGAGAATGAGAGGGAGAGAAGGAGGGAGATGGAGAAAGAACGAGAGGGAGAGAGATAGGGAGAATGAGAGGGAGAGAGACAGGGAAAGGGAGGGAGGGAGAGGGCGGGCGGAGGTGGGAAACTGGGGAGTTGTGCACAGAGCAGGGAGAAGGAGGGGACAGGGGTATTTTGGGAATGTCCCAGAGGGGTCCCATGGTCGGCTGTGCAAAAAAGTAAAGAAAGATAAGCATATATTAATTCCCTATGAAAATCCAAAGTTTTCAAATTAGAGTAAGTTTTTCATGAAGCGTTCATTTAAGGACAATCGGCAAAAAAAAAAAAAAAGCCTTCCATTGTGACCTTTGTGGCACATCGTTTTTAGAAAGACCCAAATGCCCTAAGGAGTTTTGAAATAAAAGAGAGGACTTGGTGGGCCACACCGATCACTAAGCATAGAAAGGCAAGGTTGGGTCTAAAATTACAACTAAGGGGTTGTTTAGCAAGTCTATTCGTTGCCTCTATTTCACTTAAAATATTTTGAAACGCCGACAACTCATTTAGGAACATTTTTCCGGGCATCCATTTCAATCAATGTTAAGATGAAATACGCCTGTTTCAAAAATATCTATAAAGTGAGAGAATTGAAATAGATCGATTGGTCTGAAGTGGAAAGACAACCTGGCATTTTATTTGGACGAGCCTGCTCTTATGTTATTTTTGTAATGACAAGTTACAGACAGATAAGGGGTCATTTTCTCAACTCTATTATCTTCCTTACCAGTTGAAATGTTGGGAAAGTCTCATATCCCGCATTGCCTAAGTAATGGGTTTGATAGGGTTTCATATACCTATTTGGGCCTTCCACCTATCAGCTTAAGCTTTTGGACTGCTACATGGTTACATGAAAAAGCTCTCATCTCTTCCAACAAATGAGAAAAGGCCTCTATCTATTCTTTCGATCTTCTTCGCCACACAATAAAATAAGGATTCAAACGTTTCTGGATGGCTCTCGAAATCTCCTCTTCTCCAAACACTTGTGTCTCTTTTCAGGTACAAATTCAAATAATTTTCACGAGCTTCCCTCGTCTAGGGTTTTCAATTCGGAATCACAAATGAAATTATTTTGTGTTCAGAGATGTCTTAAATTGACGTTGCTTACTCTTGTGCAATTGGGGTTGCTCATGAGGTTAGTGATTAACTACCAAGGAAAACCAATCAAAGATGCACTTGGACCTGCCTGGATGTATTTGTTAGATTGTATGTCCTCAATCTAGTGGATGACATAAATAATTTTATTTATTGTCTTAATTGATGAGACTGGGAATCTCATCTGAAAGGTTGTAGCACTGTAGTTACTATGAGATAGAGTGGTTTGTCCCAACCATGGGAGTGAGAGACTCCGGATTGATGTGTCAGTACATTGGATGCACTGAAGGACTATAAGTAGCACCTTATATGAAATACTGTCCTTAATTAAGGAACGCTCTCATAATTTCCAAGCAATAAGCTCTTAATCCTAAGAGAATGATGAACTCAAGTTTATACTGTGCATTTATTTTGACTTACCAATGAGTAAGGCCAACTGTAGCTCAACATTTCAGTATCTTGGACAAATAGTATTGGAACTGTGGGAACATATATTCTTAAGAAGGAATCTGTCCTCTTTAAGAGAAATATCCATTTGTATATTAATGGAATTGATCGTCAATAAGTGTGCCCCGTTCTGATTAAGAGCTAATCAGATGGTATCAATGATTGATGTAATTAATTGGGCCACAAGGATAATAAGAGGTGGGTCCACATTGGTTAGATAGTTTAATTGATTACCAATGGATCCATGGAAATAATTGATGGAGGGGCTTGTTTGCAGTTTTGGAAAAGTTTAGGGTCTTTATGTGCAATTCCTAGGACTAGAGTGCAATTATATTTATATAATGGTGTTATTTATAATTAATTGTTGATCAGGATCTTGCCTGAGATGTGGGGTCCAGATGCATCAGTTAGAACCAGATTAAAGGAATCCCTAGCAGTCTTCATGCTAACCCTAATAGATATATATATATATATATATATATATATATACATGTATTAGGACTCATAAGAGAAAGAGGAGTGTGCAATTATAAAAACCTTAGAGGGTTGGACATCTAAAACATTGTTGGATTTTTTTCTTGGAGTTCTGCTCCCCTCTCTTCTCTTCTCTTGATCTCTGGTTGAGTTCCTAGAAAAACAACTTTTCAATTGTGGTCCCACCATTCCTTTTGAAAAGATCTTTGGATCATAGTGTAGAAGGCTACAAGGTCTAGAAGATCGCATCTGCAAAAAGGATTTGCAAAGACAGAAGATCAAGGACTCAATTTGAGCACAACAGAGCTCCTCAGTTATAGATCTCACCAGTCTTTTGTGGATCTAGTAGTTATATGTTCAGTACAGTTCTTCTTGTTATTAGATCTAAGATTTTAATACACTAAGAAAAGGATTTAAGATCCTAGGGTTAGTTCGAATGAGATTTGGATGTCAAATCCCAGTGTTAAGCGGGTCAAAAATTTTAAAAGTCTTATATGGAAAGCCCATCTACTTTCAACAATATTATGTATTGAATTTGGGGAATCTTTATTCTATTTGCAAATTGATATGTGTAGGTTCTTTAAGGAGAGAAGAAAGTGGAGTACCTTTCTCAATCTCTCTACCCTTCTCATTTTTTTAATTGGTATTTTGGGGGACCTGTGGCACTCTCTCTCTCTCTCTCTCTCTGAATGTGGTAGTTATGAAAGAGGATCTCAATGCCTAGGAAGATCTTGGTGAAATTTGAGAAAGATAAGAGAGTGTGGCCCATAGTTACCAATGTTTATCAATCGTTTCCTTCATTTGTATCCATCTTCTTTGCAATGATCAATTATGAAATTTAAATTGAGGTATTTCACACATTTGATTTTTTATACTTGTTATTCTAGAATATGGGATAGCATTGTATAGGGGAGTGTCACAAGTCTAAAGAATTCTTATCTCCTTATCCCTCGCATGGAATCCCAAAATCCTCATGGCTAGAGAAGCATTTGTAAATGCCAAGGAAGAATAAAGATATTTGTGACTTTTTATGTAATTGTAATTCAAAATTCTAGCAAATAAACATATCATTTCTAAATGCTAAGGGAGTAACTATATATTTGGTTTTTTTAAATATAGTTAGAAGATTTTAAATGGGTTGTGCCGCCCCCAACACGGCAGTCAACGTGCCCAGGCACGACACGGCACAGCTAGCACATCCTGTAGACATGCGTCATGCTGAGCATGAGTCCCCAGGCCCATTGGCATGAATGAGGCACGGCCCGCCAAGCGGCACGACATGGCATGACACGACAAACTATGCAAATTGGTCATATTTATGTGTGTTTTGATCGTTTTAACCCTCTAATGTAGTCTTTTACTTTTTTATATTTTTTTTTTATTATCTACATAAATTGTAAAGATTTCGAAGGTAATCCCGTTGAAAAACCTTAAATAGTTGACTGAACCACTTAAATCCGTATGACATACTCTTCTTTGTGTATCTTTAAATCTTTTTAGCCTAAAACCCTAAAAATGGAAGCATGACAAATTAGAAGCCCGACACGAAAGCACAACACAAAGGCTCTACTTTACCATATTGAGGTCTCTATTTGAATGTTTGACTAGTTTGAAATAATTGTAAAATCACATGACTAATAAACACAGTTTTTTATGGAAGCTCAGATGATCGAAAGAATGGCTCGGTCTTACAAGGGTAGGGAAAAAGCTAAGACAAGTAGAGTTGTTTGGTCGGAAAATATGAATAAGATTTTCTTAAATCTATGCATTGAAGAAGTATTGCAGGATGGAAGACCAACGTCAAACTTTAAAGCACAATTATGAACAAAAATTATTGAGGGCTTTAAGGTGAAAACCGGGATATTATACGGACAAAAGCAGTTAAAGAATCAATGGGATCTAATGAGAAAACAATACAAGCTTGAACAACATTATGTGGACAAATCAGTGTAGGACATAACGAAGCAACTTAGACAATTACAATGGAACCCCGAGATATGGGACAAATATCTAAAGGTAATATATTTTTACATTTTGTAGAACTTTATAGTATGTAAAATTGTCTCTTATAATAACCAAATTTGTACCATCTAATGTAGGGACACCCAGACACAAAGATATTTAGGACTAGGCTTTTGTCATTTCCTAATGAAACAATAATTTTCTTTGGTGGAACCCAAACTAGCGGAGAAGATGCTAGGATATTGTCTTTAGGTTCTTTTTTAGAAGACTTGGGTATGCAAATGCCCTCTCCATTACTTGATATAGGCAATACCTAGAATGATGTTCAGCACGAGACTTTGGAGGATGTCGGAATGGAAGAGCTAATGGCAAATGTGTGGAGAAAATGACCTGGTCCTTCACGAAGTAGGAAGAATATAAAGAACAGTAAGTTTGATGAAAATTTTGAGCATGTAGTCATTATACTTGAAGAAGAGACGAAGAGAGGAAAGAGAAAGGAAGGAAAGAAGAAGAGATAAAAGAGAGAGAGGAAAGAAGAAAAGAAGAAAGTGGAAGAGATGAAGCAAGATCCTACCACGCAGGAATGTATATTTCTACTTTAAAACAAATGCCAAATATCCAAGAGACCACAAAGTTGGTTTTTTTTTTTTTTTATTTAAAACAAGGGTGTAAGTGCAAAATACGTAACCTACAAGATTAGAAGGTGCCTTATAGGACTTAACCAAATGACCTTCGAGAGTTAGCTGCTTCCGGCTTCTGAGATCTGAAAAGGAAAAGAAAAGGGTCAAAGGACCCTGGCTGTGGGCAGCACAGGGCTCTCCGATGCCTTAGTTAGTGCAGGGACTGAGTTAAGGCTGGAGAAGAAAGAAGGTAGAATGCATGTATCTTACGTTCTCCTTTTTTTTTTATTGAGAATCCATCTCCCCTTATATATGAGAGCTTATAGATATTTTATCATGGGCTTGATGATCTGGCTGCTGAGGTCATCAGCCCACAAAATAATAAATGAAGGTCCATCACAGCCCACATTATAATAAATGAGAGTCCATCACAGCCCTCAAAGCATTAAATGCCTGTATAATCAGCCCATGTTGCATTAAATGCCAGTCACATTGGGCCTGATCTTGTCTGGACTTACTGGCGGCAACGGTCCCATCGGATCCCTTCTTGGGCCTCCCCCTGATGGGGTTACGGCCGCTGGATGCTGCTTTGTCTGAGGCCTGATGATGACCTTGGACAGCTAGGATGACAACTGTCCCATCGACATGTACTCGGAGGCATGAGATATTTGCCAGCACACGTCTCGGCTGGCAGTCCTTATAGCTGCAGTCGGAATGCGCCTCGGCTGACAGTCCTCAAAGCTTCAGCCGGAATGCGTGTCGGGGCTAAGCACATAACCGAGCTCACCCTCAGCCGGACTAAGGTCATGACACTGGTCCTGGCTAGCGCGCGGGCGCCGTAGCCAAGGTGCGCTCAACTTGACTAAGAACCAGAATCATGCTGTAGTTAAACATAATCTTGGGATGTTTAGGAACTTCCCCACACAATAGCCCCTTAGCTTGCGACTCCTTTAGGGTCCCGGACTCTTTGGAGTCGGAAGCTACGATGGTGCTGCTAGAGATCTCATTTTGGTGACAGCTGGCGTTTAATCTTCACCCAAAATCTTTCCCGCCCAAGGCAATAAATGCTGTGCCTCAATCATCAAAAAATGGGATAGGCAATGCCACGCGTCTCCATCTGATTGACTGCGCCGCCAAGCAGAAGGTGTGTACGGCTACCAGACGCGACATTTCGAATTTCGAAAACGGCGCCCTAAAACGACATTTCTTCTCCTACATATAGTAGTGCTATCGCCTTCTTCCTCTTCTTTATCTTTTGCTTCCAAAGGACTTTTTCAGAGCTTCTCATCACAAGAGGTTGCGGCCACGTGCGCCTAAGAGACCTCGTCTGTATTTCCATTGGCTGTGAGTTTTCTTCTCTAGGGTTTCTTTCTCACTTCCTTAGATATGGGGATCTACAGCCATTGGTTAGAGGGTCCAGCAGCCATAGAAGGGTTAAGGAGGGCGTACCAGATACCGGATGACGTCCAGATCAGAGCGGCGGACCTTCCGGATTATGCCCTTCCTAGCGACTCAGAAGGCTGGATGCCTTTCCCGCTGATAGCCATCATAGAGGGGGGGTTAGGTCCCCCTTCGACCCCCTCCTTAGGTCCTGCCTTAGCACTTGGAACATAAACCCCTGCCAGCTAATGCCCAACGGTTACAAGGTTATCACGGGCACGGCTGCTCTGAATCAGAAGCTGGGAATCGACCTCGGGGTACACAATATCGAGGACGTTTACGACATCTGCAAAACCAAGGAGGACACCTACTACCTCCGCGTCAAGCCTGGCCATCATGGCTTCGTCACGGCACTTGAAGACTTGAACAAATATGCGGGGGAGGACCTCCTGTGTGTTTCGAGGAACTGGGAGTTCGGCGCCAGGGTCAGCAGGGCGTACAGGGTTCCCCGTAGCCTTGGAACCGCACCAAGTAATTGTCGTTTCTTTTTTTTTAGGATTAATTCTTTTATCACTTCGCCGGGCTGATGTCTGATCGTTTTTGCAGCTGCTCAAGAGCGAAAGCGACTTGCCAGGCAGTCCGGCTGGAAGGAAAACGAGGAGTGGCTTCAAAAGATCGAAAGGTGCTCAGACTTTTCGCATAGGACGGCTTGGGCGCTCCTCGGTTACGAGCCGAAGTACTGAGGATATTACAAGAGATCCGGGCTGCCGTTACAGTCGCCCCGAGAAGGCAGTCCGGGGGTGAGTGAGCCCGAGGCTAGCGAGGGCCGGCCTACAGCTGTATTCGAGGCGGGAGGCCCTTCAGGAGCCGCGATCGACACCGCTGGTCGCACCACGTCTGGTGCTGAGGCGGCTAGCTCTGAGTCGGAGCCACAGGAGACTCCCCTAAGGAGGACATCCCACCACGCCTCGCCGAGCCCGAAGGAAGAAACGGCTCGGATCCCGGCATTTGTGGACTTGGAGGCGCGGGCACTTGGAGAAGATCCTACAGAGTCTCCCCCGCCGGTGATCTCAGGTGCTGCCGAAATTCCTGCTCAGGGATCCGTTGGGGCTGACAACGGTGCGGGAGAGGAGACTCCGGCAGAGGGGCCGAGAGGAGAGACGCCAGCGCTTGAAGCGGAGGTGAATCCTGTTCAGCCCTCGGATCGTCCAAGGAAGAGGCCTAGAGAGGAGAGCGCTAGTTCGGGTTGGGTGTCGTCGCCAGTCAATCCAGACCCTTGGCAACCAAGCTTCCTGATGAGCGAGGGCAGGCCCGTGACCGTGGAAGATTGCATCCACAAGAGGGCCAACTCTCTCGTTATGGAAACGCTCGGACACGCCTGCGCTCTTCCACGGGATATGGCTCGTCTAGCGAAGATGGACGACCCGAGGTTAATGGCGTCCCTGATGCACTTGTGCCTCGAGGTGGGTTGAATCCTCTATATATGTATGTTGCTCATTTCGGGTGTTGTTTACTGACTTTATTTGCTTGCCAGACGGTGCAGAAGTCGCTGGAGGTCAGCGAAAGGCTAAAGAAACAGGGCCCTCTAGTGGCCAAGCTCAACGAGGAGAAAGGGGAGCTGGAGGCTGCCTTAGAGGAGAGCATGCTGAAAGCGAACCAGTTGGGGAAACTGAAAGAAGAACTCGAGGCCAAGCTTGGGGAGGCCACAGCCGAGATCGAGGCGGAAAAGAAAAAGGGCAGCCGATCTTGAGGCCCTGGTGGATAAGCTGAGGGCCGATCTCTCAACCGAAACAGAACGAGCCAATAAAGCCGCGGCCAGGGCAGACTTGGAAGTTAAGGCCGCCTTTGAGGACGTGGCAAGGCAAGCGACAGCCTATTACGAGGCAAAGGTCTTCCGTGTCCGAGATAAAGCTTGCGATAGAGCGTGGCGTGCCGCACTGAAGGCAGTGGGGATCACGGAGGGTCACCAATCCTTCGTGCATCCCCCGTCATTCCCTGGCCTGTCGGCCCCAATGATCAATGTCCGCATAGAGGCAGCTGAGGCTTCTGGCTCCGGTCAACCCGAGGCCGGCGATCCCGATGGCTCTAACCCTCAAAATTCGTGATGCAGTGATGTACTCAAGATTTTGTTACATTCCCATGTATATCTCTTTTTTTTGTGTTGGCGAGGATGTATTCTCTTCTGGTCTGTTGGTTGTAATGACTTCACAAATCAATAGAATTGGAGATTTGTTTCTGAAATCGTAGTGTGTCCTACTTTGTTGTGCTTGATTTCCTGCCAGTAGTATCCAGGTCCGTCCCTTAGCAGACCTTACCGAGGATAGGTGATTTAGAATAGGATTTGGCGCAACGTAATGCCGAGATCCTCTGACAGTATTAACGTGGCCGTAATGGCTTCATTCCGAGGTGGTGCATGGACCAACCTGCAGGCAATCACATGTGGCCCGTAGGCTTCATGCCGAGGTGGTGCATGGACCAACCGTCAGGCAATCTCATCATGGCCCATGGGCTTCATGCCGAGGTGGTGCATGGACCGACCGTTAGGCAATCTCATGTGGCCCATAGGCTTCAAGCCGAGGTGGTGCGTGGACCGACCGTGAGGCAATCTCATGTGGCTCGTAGGCTTCATGCCGAGGTGGTGCGTGGACCGACCGTGAGGCAATCTCATGTGCCCGTAGGCTTCATGCCGAGGTGGTGCGTGGACCGACCATCATGCAATCTCATCATGGACCATGGGCTTCATGCCGAGGTGGTACGTGGACCGACCGTCAGGCAATCTCATGTGGCCCGTAGGCTTCATGCCAAGGTGGTGCGTGGACCGACCGTCAGGCAATCTCATGTGGCCCGTAGGCTTCATGGCGAGGTGGTGCGTGGACCGACCGTTAGGCAATCTCATGTGGCCCGTAGGCTTCGTGCAGAGGTGGTGCGTGGACCAACTGTCAGGCAATCTCATCATTGCGTTGTCACCGAGCTGCTGACTATTGTTCCTAGTTCCTAAATTTGATAACAATGGGAACAAGAATAACAGAAACTGCTTTCATTAATCTTGAGAAACTTGAATACAGGCTCAAAAATAGAACTTTTTGAGGTGTGATGCATTCCATGGCCGCGACAACTGTCGACCATCCATATCTTCAAGCTTGTAAGCTGACTGTCCGGCAATGGCAACGATCTTGAATGGTCCGTGCCAGTTCGGTGCTAGCTTGCTTTGACTTGGATCTCGATCTCCTGGGAGTGTCTTCTTTAGAACTAGCTCTCCAATTGAGAACCATCTCTCCTTGACCTTCCTGTTATAGCCCCTGGCCAGTTGCTATTGATAGGCAGCCAGTCTGATAGCCGCTACTTCTTGGCTTTCATCAGCAAAATCCAATTCTCGAGCAAGGTTTGTTTCATTCTGGCCTTGGTCAAAGAGTTCTGATCTTAAGGTCGGGAGCCCGACCTCAAGAGGAATAACTGCTTCCATCCCATGAGCAAGAGAAAAAGGGGTTGCCGAAGTGGAACGTCTTGGAGTTGTTCTGTAAGCCCACAAGACGCTTGGAAGCTCTTCGACCCACCTTCCTTTGGCTTGATCCAATCGTTTCTTCAGTCCATCAAGTACCACTTTATAGGAGATCTCTGCTTGGCCGTTGCTCTGCGGGTACGCTGGAGTGGAATAGCGGTTTCTGATGCCGAGCTCCTGAGAGAAATTCCTGAAGAGGGCGGAATCAAACTAGGTGCCATTATCCGAGACCAGAACTCTTGAGATGCCGAACCTCGTGATGATGTTCTTCCAAACAAAATTTTTAGTGTCATGCTCTGTGATAGAGGACAATGATTCCACTTCTATCCATTTGGTGAAATAATCGGTGGCCACTATCAACCACCTCTTATTTTCCGGAGCTCGGTGGAGTGGTCCCATGATGTCCAGCCCCCACTGGGCGAAGGGCCACGGACTGGAGAGCGGACTCAGATCTTGCGCTGGTTGATGGAGAGAATGAGAAAACTTCTGGCACTTCTCACATTTCTTAGTATACAGTTGTGCATCCTTCTGCATATATGGCCACCAGTACCCCTGGCTGATTGCTCAGTATGCTAACGATCTTCCTCCTATGTGGCTTCCGCAGATCCCTTCGTGTATTTCATAGAGAAAATCTTCAACTTTGCTTGGGTGAACACACTGAAGGTATGGGCCAGTGAATGACTTCCTATAGAGCTTACCTTCGGGAGACAACCAGAACCATGCTGCTTTCAGTCTAATTCGATGGGCCTCAATTTTGTCTTCGGGGAGCTGGTCGTCCTTAAGATAGGATATGATTGGATCCATCCAGCTTGGGCCAAAGTCAAGACAGAGGACTTCCCGAGGTGGATGAAGCTCTATACTGGGCCTCGCTAAAGATCCCACTTCGATGGTTCTTCTCTTTCCTGCCTCGACGGCGGAGGCTAAACTGGCAAGGGCGACGGCGTGAGAATTCGATTCTCTGCCAATCCATCTGATTTCGGCTGTCTGGAACTCTGAGAGGAGCTTTTTTGCTAGGACGAGGTAGGCAGCCATCCTGTCGCCCCGAGCTTGGTAGTCTCCAGTCAACTGGTTCGTCACTAGTTGGGAATCACTGAAGACAACTAGCTGCCGAGCTCCGAGGATTCTGGCGCTGCTCAATCCTGCTAATAGGGCTTCATAGTCCGCCTCATTATTCGACGCCTTGAAATCCAGGATTAGAGTCTGCTCGATGACTAGCCCCTCTGGGGATTGGAGGACAGCACCGGCGCCAGCTCTCCTGGTGGTTGATGACCCATCGACGAAGACTTTCCAGACCGAGACCGGAGATTGGCTCTGAGGTAGTTCATCAGTCTCTGTGGGCGATGCCTCAGGTTCACTGCCCCCCGGTTCGGCGCCGAGCTGGGTTGGTGCCGAAGCTGGAGGTATGAATTCTACGATGAAATCTGCCATAATCTGGGCCTTAATTGCTGTCCTGGGCTGGTATTGGATATCATACTGCCCGAGTTCAATTGCCCAACGCGAAAGCCTTCCTGAAAAATCAGCTTTTCGAAAGACGGATTTGAGTGGGTGCTTTGTAACCACCACTATAGTGTGAGTTTGGAAATAGTGGGAGAGCTTGCGAGAGGCACTAACTAGTGCCAACGCGAGCTTCTCCAATTACAAATACCTGGTTTCGGCATCGAGGGGTGATTTGCTCGTGTAATAAATTGATTTTTGTTGTTTTTCTTCCTCTCTTACGAGGACTGAGCTCACTGCTCGATCCGAGACCGCTAGATATAAATACAATATTTCTCCAGGCTTTGGAGTTGAAAGTAAAGGGGGTGAAGAGAGATAGGCCTTGAGTGCTTGCAAGGCCTGGTCACATTCAGGAGTCCACTGGAATTTTGAATTTTTTCTTAGAAGTTTAAAGAAGGGCTGGCACTTATCTGAGGATCTGCTGATGAATCGGTTCAATGCGGCAACCATGCCAGTGAACTTCTGGACTTCTTTTGCAGTGGTCGGGCTCTGCACATTGAGAATGGCGGAGATCTGATCTGGATTTGCCTCGATTCCTCTTCGCGTGACCAGGCTTCCAAGGAACTTGTCGGAACCGACACCAAAGGCACACTTGGAGGCATTTAGCTTCAACTTGTATTTTTTCAAGATGGCGAACACCTCGGTTAGGTCTGCCAGATGGCTTGCGGCCTGCTTAGACTTGACGACCATGTCATCAATGTATACCTCGACGATTTTGCCAAGCTGCGCCTCAAACATTTTAGTGACGAGACGTTGGTATGTAGCTCCTGCATTCTTTAATCCGAAAGGCATCACCTTGTAACAGTAGGTGCCCCTGGGTGTTATGAACGCAGTCTTCTCTTCATCCGAACTATACAAGGGTATTTGATGATAGCCCCGATACGCGTCGAGGAAGCTCATCTGGTCGTGGCCAGCGGTGGCGTCGATCATCTGATCAATCTTAGGGAGTGGGAAGCTGTCCTTGGGGCAGGCTTTGTTGAGATCGGTAAAATCGACGTACACCCTCCACCTTCCAGTCTTCTTTTTTACCACCACTGTATTGGCCAGTCAGACCGGGTATTGCACCTCTCTGACCACTCCGGCTTCGAGTAATTTGCCAACTTCCTCGACCACGGCCTCTGTCTGCGGCAACCCGGCCCTGCGAGCTCTCTGCATGACCGGCTTGTGCCTGGGATCTACATTCAGCTTATGGCACATGACCTCGGGGTCAATGCCAGGCATCTCTTCTGGGTTCCAGGCGAAGGCTTCTTTATTCCGGAACAGGAACTCAATCAGCTCGAATCGTTCTAGCTCGGTAAGCTGGCTGCCGAGCAGAAAGAACTTCTCCGGGTCATGTGGGTCGATCCTGGTCTCGGTTAGATCTTCTACGCTCTTTTTCTCAGGATCCTGGCCGACTCTATCCAGTTCTTTCTCCAGTTCGGCCATGTTGACCTGCTCGGGCTCGCGTTCTCCAAGTACCACGACCATCAAGCACTGTTGAGCCATTTACTGATCTTCCCGAACCGTTACTATCTTTACTCTGCCGTTATCTCCCAATGGGAATTTCAACTTTTGGTGGAGAGTAGAGGGCACCGCTTCCATACCATGGAGCCGAGTCCTGCCCATGATGGCATTGTAGGGGGATGGCGCGTTGACCACCAGAAAGTCCACCAATACGGAAGCTCCTTCAATCTGCACTTTAAGGGTCACCTTCCCTTTTGGGTATATAGGCTGGGCACTGAATCCTATCAATGGAGTTCGGGCCTCCTGCAGGTCTGCTTCCGAGAGGCCCATCTTTTTTAAACAATCGAAGTAGAGGACCTCAGATGAGCTGCCGGGGTCGACAAGGATCCTCTGGACCCTGCAGTTTTTCAGCTTCAATGTGACGACAAGTGGGTCATTGTGCGGGAGCTGCACGCCTTCCAGATCTTCATCTGAAAACCAAATCTTGGGCTTCTCTTTGCGAGGCCTTTTCGCAACTAGTTCGAGCTCGGCCGCCATCACTTGTTTTCCATGGGATGCCCGTCTTGTCTCGGAGCGCACCTGGTTACTCCCCCGAGAGGGGGAGCGAGGTGTATGACGCTAATGAGTTTTTCGGACTCATCGCTGTCCTGACCCCTTTCATTTCGCCGCTGAGCTCGGGACTCATTCTTGGTGCCCGCCTTGACGTAATCTTTGAGATGTCCATCCTGGACTAGCCTCTCCAAATGAGACCTGAGGGTTCTGCACTCCTTGGTATTGTGACCGCTCTGCCTGTGATAAGCACAAAATCTGCTCTAATCGCGGTTGGCTGAATCACCCCTCATGGGCTGCGGCCAGCTGAAGTACGGCTCTGATTTGATCTTATTCATGATCTTAAGAATAAGCTCCTTAAATATGGTGTCAACAGCTTTATAAGGATCGGAAAACAGCCTGAGCTTCTTGTTGTCTCTATAGGCAGACGCTGGAGCCTTCGCCGAACTGGTCAGGGCTTTGCGTCGGCTTGATTCTTCTCTTCTAGAGGATCGATCTTCCTTCCTCGAAGACTTGCCATCCCGATCCTTTCAGCTGACATGGAAGCTCTCCCGAGCTCGGAGCTGATCATCTTCTTGAGCTATGAAGCGGTTCACCCTAGCCATCAGTACTGAAATTGAGGTCATAGGGTTACCAGCCAGATCCTTTCGGAGATCATTGTCTGGCAGCAAGGCATTCTGGAAAGCGAAGATTGCTACTTCATCTTTAGAACCGTCGATCTGGCTATAGTTTGTCCAGAATCGCTTGGCAAACTGGGTGATGTTCTCCCCCTGCTTCATCCTTAGAGCCATTATATCAGCGTCAGTTTTGGGAATAACCCTATAGGCTTGAAACTTCTTTATGAAGGAATGCTGGAGCTGCTGCCAAGTTGAAATGGAGTTCTCTGGGAACCCGCAGAACCACTTCAAGGGGAGCTCACCCAGGCTGGAGGAGAAAACCCTACAATTCAAATGGCCTTCGTCCCCCCAGATAGACATCTTCTGAGAGAAGTGTCGCAGATGCCCAGCCGGGTCCGAGGCTCCTTCGTAAATGGCAAATCTCGGGACGGTGAACTTCCTTGGAAGAGGGAAGTCTCTGATGTCGCAGGTGAAAGGTGACGCACCGAGATCGATGGATGCGCATACGTCTTGCTGATCTCGGGCGAGACCAGCCACTTCCAGGTTTCGCCGAACTGCTTGCTGGATTCGCTCCTCAAGCCACCCTTGAGCGTCATGACGAACCTCTAGAATGTCTTCTGACCATCTCCTCGAATGGTTGCGACTGTTGCTGGAGCTCTCGTCATAAGTCCGACTGCGTCTCATCTCATTCAAATGAGTCCTGAGATCTCTCCGAGGAGGAGTGATTCGCTGATGGTGAGAAGAACCTCCTCCTCTGGCTCGCTGCAGACGCTGTCTAGCCATGTCGGCTGCTTCATCTTTCTCCTTAAGCTGTTGTTGGAGGCGTTTGATAAGGGCGTCTTTCTCTCGAATGGTGGCATTCTGTATCCGAATTTCTTCATAAGTAGGATCAAAATCCTCATCAGAACTGTAATCTTCATCGTGCCTCCGGCGATTGGACAGAACTGGAGACTTACGTCGAGTTTGCTCAAGCGTAAGATCTCTTCCTCTAGGAGGCTGGAGAGGTGTTATCACCGCCCGTGAATATGACTCTGGGCGGCGCTGATACCCCCGCAGGTAGACAGGCGTAGACCACAGGGACTCGTGGAAGTTGTTTGCCACGGCTTACGCATGGCCTGCTCCGGATGTTTCTCCACCTTTCGCAGCTCTCTCAGTCATAGTGAAGGAAGACTCTGACAATCGTTCTTTCCTACAGACGGCGCCAATTGTAAGTGCAAAATACGTAACCTACAAGATTAGAAGGTGCCTTATAGGACTTAACCGAATGACCTTCGAGAGTTAGCTGCTTCCAGCTTCTGAGATCTAAAAAGGAAAAGAAAAAGGTCAAAGGACCCTGGCTATAGGTAGCACAGGGCTCTCCGATGCCTTAGTTAGTGCAGGGACTGAGTTAAAGCTGGAGAAGAAAGAAGGTAGAATGCATGCATCTTACGTTCTCCTTTTTTTTGGGTTGAGAATCCATCTCCCCTTATATATGAGAGCTTATAGATATTTTATCATGGGCTTGATGATCTGGCCGCTGAGATCATCAGCCCACAAAATAATAAATGAAGGTCCATCACAGCCCACATTATAATAAATGAGAGTCCATCACAGCCCTTAAAGCATTAAATGCCAGTCTGATTAGCCCATGTTGCATTAAATGCCAGTCACATTGGGCCTGATCTTGTCTGGACTTACTGGCGGCAACGGTCCCATCGGATCCCTTCTTAGGCCTCCCCCTGATGGGGTTACGGCCGCTGGATGCTGCTTTGTCTGAGGCCTGATGATGACCTTGGACGGCTAGGATGACAACTGTCCCATCGACATGTACTCGAACGCAAGAGATATTTGTCAGCACGCGTCTCGGCTGGCAATCCTTATAGTTGCAGCCGGAATGCGCCTCGACTGACAGTCCTCGAAGCTTCAGCCGGAATGCATGTTGGGGCTAAGCACGTAACCGAGGTCACCCTCAGCCGGACTGAGGTCATGACACTGGTCCCGGCTAGCGCGAGAGAGCCGTAGCCGAGGTGCGCTCAGCCGGACTGAGAACCAAAATCATGCTGTAGTTAAACATAATCTTGGGATGTTTAGGAACTTCCCCACACAAAGGGCATTTAATGATTATGATAATAAAAACATTTTCATGTCGTTCAAGAGTAATGATGCTCGCCTCTATTGGGTGAGTATGATACTGAAACATGGGCCACTTGATAAGTTTTATTTGAATATTGTGGGATGAATGTAAGAACTTATGACTCATCACTTTTGTAGCCTTTTTTTTTTAGGAATACAGAATGAATGTAAGAACCTATTTTTTATGATGTGGAATGGAATAAATATATGAACTTGACTTTCTTTTTTATTGTGAGATGAAATAAATGTAGGAACTTTATGATTTTCTTTTTTATTATGGGATGGAATGAATGAATAAACTTTTGATTTTTTTTATTTATTATGGGATGGAATGAATGTAGGAACTTGTGGTTTTTCTCTTTTTCTTTTTCTTTTTTACCGTGAGCTGAATGGATTTAGGAACTTATGATTTTTTTATCGGTTGGGATGAATTTATAAAATTATGGCTTTCCTTTTTTTTTTTTTTGATAGCAGCTGATATGAATGTAGGAAACTATGACATCAAGGAGGCAAAGGCTGATAGCATTTCTCACTTCCTAACATGACTGACGATTTGCTTCATGATGTACGAGCCACTATAGTTAAAAAAAAAAAAAAAAAAAGAAGCATCCTAAGTGAATTGGCACTGTAGCACCACAAAACCAAAAAGGGGTGTGATTCCATCTCACACCTTCTGAGGTGTGAAAATGTGCAACCCCTTTTGCACATTATTTACACGCCAAAACCACATGTGATTTGGTGTGTAAATCCTGCAAACAAACATTAAATGGCGTCAAACATTTCACATGTGGGGTGTTTACATACGTAAATGAGGTGAAACAAACAACCCTCAACTTATTTTTCAATTTGTATGAGACTTAACCATTGTGTCTAGGCTTTCGTGCTTGTGAGGACCTTATTTATAGACTCATCTCTTATTTAAAGTCAATTTTTTCTTGGAATTAGGTTCGACAAAGGATTAGGCCTGAGGGTGTCCAAGCCCTGCCTTCAACATATGCAAACTGGATCTGGGGCATGTCAAAGTCTTCAGAGGACCTACACTACCTAGTCCCTTAATTAGCCTTCCTAGCCCTAGGCAGAGTTTGCATAAAGAGAAGAAGATCAATTTTTTTAAATTCTTTTCTACACTGCAACTAGGCACCGAGTATAAAATTGATGTTAATTAATTTTAATATTCAAGCTTGAGACAATCAATGCAATGTGATAAGCAACATGGCGGTAACTAAAATTCTGCTTTACCTTAATTTGATTTAGGGCGACGGCGAAGCAACCCAAGAGAAGAATATTTGATAATATTGACAATCTTATCTTTTGACTCATCAATTTAAGCCCCTTGATAGAATGCAATGCATTGAATTCTCATGAATTAAATACCCAACAAAAAATGGATTTTAACTTAAAAAAGGAATAAAAATCCCTTGTAATTCCCTTGACAACATGCCATTGGATTTTATAACACTTCGTTTTTAGGTGTAGGCCATCCAAGAAGTAGGCCATTAGAGGTGATTTTGAATATGAGTCTAAACATTAGACCCAGTATCTAAAGAGAGGCAATCCCATGCTAATAAGAACCCGCATCAGAATCATGCTCAAATAAAAACCCATATATGTGCTAAAATAAATCCACACAAATATTTTTAAATAAATCCACCTACATATACAACAATGACATGTAAAACATAAATAAATAAATAAATAAATAAATAAGGGGAATCATACATGACTTATTTACATAAAAACCACATAAGAATCATACTTAATAAATAGGCCCCCACTTATATATATCGGAATATTAAGGTGAGAACTACTTCTCACCTTTTATATGAGAACTTTTTTATGGGGCCCACCTAGCAACCCATCCAAACTATGCACAAATAGGGCCCCCCCTTGATAGTCACTTATTCCAAGGATTGGCATAGATCTGAATGAACTGAACTATTGGATCGAGGGTTAAATCTTTTTTTGAATATGAGGCCATTAAACTTGTGGGTTACGGATGAAGGGATTAGGGGCATGAGTTTTATGTCAAACGTGATATTTGGGGTGGTCCCACATAGATCTTTCCATCCCCCTGATCCCATCCTCAAAGGAGACCCACATTTAGGCCCCACAAAAAAAATTCTCATATAATAGGTGAGAAGTAGTTCTCACTTGAATATTTCCGTGTATAAATAAATAAATATATATATATGCTCAAATAAATCTACATATATAAATAAAAGAAATAAGAAGGCCGAATTAGGTCTAGTATTGTCCAAGTTTGACCCTTGGACTTTTTATGAAACCAAAGCCCTCATTTTGTAGGTTTCCATTGTCACTTTACTAAAAGGTTAAGTAAAGCCTTCATTTTTCAAACAAGAAGTCACATCAAAAGCACTTTAATTCAAAATTTCCTCCATCTTTTTTAAAAGAGATTTTTACCGAAAAATACACTTTATATGGTCAGAACACCAAATAGTAAACATTAACCAAACATACACCTAACAGGGAATCCTATAGGATTCCTAATGTTTTTTACCATTTTTTTTTTTTTTTTTTTTTTTTTTGTGGTCGAATTCAACCTTCAGTTTCAGTGCTAGAGGTCGAATTCGACTCTGAGATAGAAAGTGGCCCTAATACATTTTAGTTTCCTGCGTCGAATTTGACATTGTAAAAAACACCCGAAGGTCGCATTCGACCGAAAATGTACACGAGTGTTTCTGAATTTAAGTACTAGGAGGGCAGTACATGAGTTTTTCAGCTTGTCATCATATATCATGGGAATCACAGCTGTGTACTCGCTCCCATAGTTCCACCCAGGATCAATTCGTGGGTGGGCAGGTTTATTCAATATCTCTTGGCCACTGGGCCAATTAGAGAAAAAAAATATATCATACATGAGTATCTTAGTTAAGGAAAATAAAAAAATGACACACACCAGATGCAGATTAACGGGGGGTTCTGTAGTGGTTGTTGGTCTAGCAACGGCATAGTAATATCCTTATACTCTTTGACACCACAAGCAATATTTCTAACTAGTGCGCAGACCAACGTCCATGGAAACTGTTCAAAAACAAAAATGGGGTCCATGGAAACGCTTTTGTGACATCATGGGTAAATTGCAAGCCTCTTATAGGCGAAAGGATAGAATTCCTCGATACAAAATTCCAGGAATCTATGGGTAAGATAGAAAACAGAAAAATGACTTGAAATTAATTATTTGAATTTTAATTTGAGTTCACACGACACCACAGAGGTTCATTCGTGGAAGGAAGGTTCGCACCACACCATAAAAAAATTTGAAACCCTCAAGCCCTAAAACCAAACCAACCCATGAGACCTCAAACAAACCCAATCAAGGCCTATTCTCAAACCCCTCACTGAACTACACCCATCGTCCTTAACCCCACTAACCATAATCAAACACCAAATCTGCTACAAATCCAAACCATAAACACCTCCACCCAAACTGAAGAACTTTCCCACTCCTCCCAAACAACAAATCACCAGCCTTATTCAATCCCAACATCTCTTATTCCCCATCATACCCAAACTCAAACTCAAGTAAAAAAAAAAAAAAAATACGAGACAAGAGAAGAAGAAAAAACAAGACCAAAGAAAACGTAAGAGAAAGGAACCTACCAAAGACGAAGCCAAGCCACAGCTATTTGACTATCATAAAGTCAGAAAAACTCATGTATATTTTCGGTCGAATGCGACCTTCAGGTGTTTCTTACAAGGTCGAATTCGATGCAGGGAACTAAAATGTATTATGGCCACTTTCTATCTCGGGGTCGAATTCGACCTCCACCGCTGAAACTAAAGGTCGAATTCGGCAAAAAAAAATGGTAAAAAAGAATTATGAATCATGTACGGATTCCCTATTAGGTGCATGTTTTCCTTATAATGTTCACTGTTCGATGTACTGACCACATCAAGTGTATTTTTCGGTAAAAACCTCTTTTTTCAAAAAGTAAAGAGGTTTTTACCAGAAAAAATAATTTATGTGGTTAGTACACCGAATATGGAACATTAGGCAAACATGTACCTAACAGGATATCCGTACAGGATTCCTAACTGTTTTTACCATTTTTTTTGTGTGGTCGAATTCGACCTTCAGTTTCAGCGCTGGAGGTCGAATTCGACCTGCTAAGTGACAACTGAGGGTCACATTCAACGCTGGGATGAAAGCACAGACAACACATTTTAATTTGCAGCATCGCATTCGACTTGCCTTCGTGCTCTTCATGGTCAAATTCGACGCAGGTGTTAGTTTCCAATTAAAAGACCGCCCCTCTCAGTACCTAGAGTCAGGAAAACTCATGTACAATTCCGGTCGAATGTGACCCTCGACTGTCACTTACCAGATCAAATTTGACCTCCAGCGCTGAAACTGAAGGTCAAATTCAACCATAAAAAAAAATGGTAAAAAAAGTTAGGAATTCTGTACGAATTCTCTATTAGGTGCATGTTTGTCTAATGTTCTCTGTTCGGTATAGTGACTACATAAAGTGTTTTTTCCTGTAAGAACCTCAAAAGTAAAAAGGCAACCACCTTTATTCACTAAAAAAATAAGAAATAACTCCACTTTTCTATACAAAAAGTAAAAAAGATTCCATACCAAGCAACTCAAAATAAAATACCATCATAACCCACTTATATTTTATTCTCTGTTGATTTGATGCTTTACTTCACTTCATTTCACTTGATTTTAAAAGTAAAATTACCAAACGGGCCCGGGTTGATGAGGGCTTAGTCAAAACCATACGGGGAGATGGTGATTTCAAGCTGCTCATGAGGTGAGTTGCGTGAGCCCAATGATGTAATTCTACTGATGATCACTGCCGCAGTAGTTCCATGAATGATCCATCTCTCCAATACAATGACACTTCGACATGGTTTATGTGACACTTTGACATCTTTTACATGGAAACTGGTGGAGCCTACTTTATGATCCATCTTATTAGATCATAAAAGTTGTCAATTATCAGGTTTTGCATCCATCTGAATGGGTTGGTCCATCGGATCGACCGTGTACTTTTTTTAGACGGTAAAAACTTGTCGGCTGTTGATTAAATGGCCAGGATGATGAATTGAGCCTCCTGCACCAGCACCAAACACGCATAGGTGGGTGGTGATTAAAACCTGTCCCATCTCCAAGTGGGCCCCACAAGAAAGTGTCCTCACCTTATCTTGAGCAGTGGTGCTCCGCTTAGGGGGGCCTTTTATGTGTGATATTTGTATGTTGGCCTAGATGGATCTTGAGTTTTTTTTAGTTGAGAAAGCGATGGAGTCTGGTTAAGTTAAATATAAATTAAAGCCCCTACAAATTAAACTCACAACAAAGGCCCCGGCTCATAATAAATACTTCTTTAATTTGAATATTATTATTTAATATATCTAATGTGAGGTAAAGAATAATTTTAGGGCACAACTATATTTTTATAGAAATATCATAATGCATTAAAAAGGAATATCTAAATTAGATTAAGCTAATTCAAAAGAATTGCTATTGAATTTAGTCTCAATTAAAAACTAAAATAAGAAATAAGAAAAATAAAAACTACTACATAGATCATGAAGTAGGCTATGATCCATCAGTGGACCTCAGATTTTAGCAGCTTGGATCTAACATGATTGACCATTTTCATCTCCTGTCTTCACCCATTATGGGCCCATCTATCATGAAAATCAAGGTTGGGCTCCACTAATGGGTAAATAAAAATGAAAGGGTAGGAAGAGATCATGGAATAACATGAAGTGGCATTTTTTTTTTTTTATCATTTTTAAAATTCTATGATCAATCTAACCACATCACACAATAATATGAAAATTATTAATATAAAAAACAAAAAAAAATAAAATGAACTTGGAAAAAGAAAAAGAAAAAAGGTAACAAAAAATCAATTTTCAATGGGCCCAACGTATTGATAAGAAAGCCATGGAGATTAAGTAGGCATATAATCCATCAGTTGACCTTTCCTATTACTTTAATATATAACTAGCAACAACGCCCCGATTTTGAATTTATGAGATATCAAAATTAATTATAAACATATAAGCATATATTCATGCATATTTATATAAAAACTGTCAACACATCTTCAATCACAAATACAAGTGGTCAACATCAACAATAAACTATTACAAAGACAAACCTAAAAAAAATTCATTCAACGACAACATAAAAATAATAATAACAGCAATAATTACTAAAGAAGATATAGAGAAGCGAATTTTGTTAGTAACTAATTAAACCATTTTTTAGCTCTAGATTTTTTTAAAAATGTATAAACATCTTAACTTTAAAAGCCATAAATTATGAGACTTTATAAAATAGTTGTTAATATCGTTTCGGACCTCATTTCACTCTGGCCTGCAAAATGAAAAGTTTCGGCCGATTCGGGATTTTGGCAAGATTTTTTGGAATTACATTTAGGGGAAAATATAACATAATATATATACATATAAATGTAAAAAACTAGAAAAAGTAATAAATATAGATTTAATCCATTATAGTAATTTTTTGGAATTATATTTTGTGAAAATATAAGAAATACAAAATATATATGTGTAAAAAAAGTATAAAAAAAATATGTAAAATTTCATTTCGGCCGAAAAAGTCACATCTCGGCTGAAATCGGCCGAAATCTTGAATTTCGGCAGAGATTAACCGAAATTCAAACCGAAAAGTTTTGACTGAGATTTCGTTTCGGCCTCTTGACCGAAACAAAAAATTTCGGCCATTTTGGTCGAAACGAAACGAAATTAATAATTATGCTTTAAAACCACATGCTAGTGTTATTTGATCCCAGTAATAATTGGCTCACCTTGAATCAATATATATATATATATATATCTTAATTATGAGTCCATGTGGACCCTCGGAAATGCAATTTATGATGGGCCAAACATAGGGTCATATGTCTATATAATCAGATTCGAAAATGATGCCTATAAGATTCAACAAAAAAACTCCAACCTTAAAATATTTTTATCGCAAGCCCATTCATAAGGTGGTTTACCAGAAGGTTGGGTTTGATTTTCGTTCACATATGACAATCTTTGAACAGAGTAGAGCTGTATTTGGAAACTAAAAAAAAAAAAAAAAAATGATATATTTAATGAAAATTTTATTAGTATGAATTGTAGAAAGGTGGGCCCCAAATATTAAAATAAAAAGATGACAATCTTGAGAGGATGGAAGATAAATGGTGTTGAGAGAGAATAATTGTATGAAATAGCACCTTAAAGCACTCTATGTTTTTTCTCCATATTTATTCGAGAGGAGAATGATTGGGTTGCTAAGGTGGCACTCCTTGCAGCCCACTTCCCCCTTTGCTATAATATATATATATATATATAGGGAATTATTAAAGTGAGAACTAGTTCTTACCTATTATAAAAGAACTTTTTTGCGGGCCCAACTATCAACCCATCCAAACCTAGCAACCAATATGGAACCCACTAATAGTCACTAATCATAAGGATTGTCACACATCTGAATGAACTGAACCGTTTTCAAAAAGTAAGTAGTGCTATAAAATTATATAAGCTACAATTAAATTTTAATTAATTTTAAGACAAACAGTCGGAGAAAAAACATGTTTTCAAAAATGTAAAATCGTATAATTAATTTTCATCTCATCTTTTAATAAGTCACTATAATGTAAAATCATATAATTAATTTTCAAAAATATATTTAAAAATCATTATGTTCTTTAAGATTTTATAAATTTTGATATGTGTTGCTATTATTAAAAAAAAGTAGCTCTATTTAAATGTAAAATGCATAAAATAATTTTAAATTGTAGAAATATGAATCCCGACAATGTCATATTTTAATGTAGGAAATTAGGAAAAAACATAATGTCATGTGAATCCAGAAAATTTGAAATCTTAAGCTTTACTCATTTTTAAATTATATATATCAAATTCATCTAAAAGAAAATAAAGAATAGCTACCTTACATAAACTAAAATGAGTTTAAATGATAGAACTGTTAATGGCGTCCAACTTTGCTCGTATACCTACCTTACCAAAAGAAAATGCATGAAGTGTGAGTTAATGGAGCAAAATGTATATTATTATTTGCTTCATGATTAGCTGGGTCTACAACTATAATGACAATAAATGGAGTAATTATCATAGGGTCAAAATCAATTTCTCTTTCATATATATATATATATATAAATGGATTTCCATCATGTTGGGCGGGCAACCAATAGCTTCACAAATTAGTTCGCCAAGCAAGGGATGGACCGATCTTTTTCAATTTTCTCTTACATTGTTTCTTACTAAAATAAAAAAACTTCCACGCCTTGTCTTCATGTAACCAGCCCCATCATGATTAAAACTTGCACCTTTGGTGATTATCTCATATGGCTGGGAGTTGCTGTCTCGAATCAAGAGCTCTGATTCGGGGGCATATAAGGTATTAAAATGAAAAGTATGGCCTATTTATAAATAATAAAACCAAAGGGTCCTATTTGCAAATCCTAGAAACCTTAGCAGGTATATATGAAAAACTCCAAAAAAATTAACGAGATGAACAGATTCCCATATGTGAACTGCTATTTGAGGATATATCATTGGATGAGATAAACAAATTTCTTAGAGGATTTGGATTATCTTATGTGCGGCCCACAATGGAGTTATGGGGACATATTAAACGAGAAGACGTGTTATGGCTGGGAGCATGCAACAGATGATTCGAGGTGATCATGCTAATACATGATATAATAAAGCTATGCTTCGGATAGTGCCGCGGCCCAGGCACCTAAGCCCAACGTGGCACGGCCAAGACTTTGGGTAGTGCCATGCCATGCCACGACCCAGGGCCCTTGGCCCAACACCGCTAGTGTTGTTGGATGTCTCAAATCAATACTCCTCTGAGTTTGCTTTCTTCCCGCATGTGCGGTCTCCTTTCCCACTTGAGTTGGCTATTTTCGTGTGTGTGTGTGAGCTTTTAATTGGGTCCCAGCCTCCTTGGCTGGGTTACCAAAATGAAAAAAACACGTCAAGTTTGAGGTCAGCATTACGTGCATCTAGGATGATTCAGTTTTCTACCGGTATTTAAAATGATTGATGTGTATTCCACTACTAGTGTTCCCGGTTTATGCTACTTCGCGGTGAATGGGATATTTCCAAAGCCTGAAGTGCTAGGTCTTTGGTCATTACATTTTCCAATCACATTGGGAACATACAGATTGGTGCTTATACCAACAATGATCAAACTCCATTGGCAATCAATAGACAGGCATGTGCAAATTTGAGATCTCCACATTGGGCCTAGGTTGGGGGTTGCAACAAGCTAGATTAGAGTTGTGCCCAGAGTACACGGGACACAAAGCCTAATTTCTAAAAGAGGACCCAGAACCAAGTTTAGGGTACAACACCCAGACCAATAACTGAATTTGGCATATAGAATTAGACCCGAATTTATATATATTGCTTCTTGCAACATTGATGCTTTGTTTGCAGACTTCAGGTTGTCTTTCTACAGGTAGTAGAAAGATTGAGGGACAAATGCCTTAAATATCCCATATCTATATTTCATAAATGAATATTAGCGCTAGCTTTACTGAGGGAGAATAACAATCAATAACACGTTCCGAGACCTCTCAGTGAGCTATAGTGCATCATTTGTTAATGGGTGCGATATATAATACAAATCAATTATTTTGTTATGGCGCAACATTTTATTTGTGCCGAAACTTGACTCGTTTCAGACATGGCCGTAGCGGGTGTTCCCGACTAGAATTTTAAACCATAATTCGAAAACTTAACCTGCTAAGCGGATTCCGTCTTAACAACCACTTAATCTAAAAACTTAAGTTGTTGGAGAATGATGTAACAATGCATACCAAAATGCTCAACATAAATAGTTTTCATGCCACAAAAAATACCTAGATCCAAAATGAAAAACGCTCTAAAGCTTCCACCGCACCTTATTGGCTTAGGTTGGGTCCTTCTGTTTTTCCAGGACTAATTTTCATCCTTATCCTAAGTTAGCCCTTGAATATGAACTATTAAGTTGGGTCCTCCGAGTTTTCCAAGATTTATTTTCATCCTTAGCTTGGGTTAGCCCTTGAGCATGCACTATCAAGTTAGGTCCTATAGGTTTTTAAGGACGGACTTTCATCCTTAGCTTAGGTTAGCCCTTAAATATACACTATCAAGTTGGATCCTCTAGGATTTTCGGGACTTATTTTCATCACTAGCCTATGTTAGCCCTTGAATATGCACTATCAAGTCAATCGAGTCTTCCTTCATTCTTAGACCAGATAACTTTCTTGAATTTAATGGTTTAGGTACTTGTAGACTCGATGGAATTTGCCAGGCATGGCAAAACAAATTGGGTCATATTCAAATGAGTCAATCTAGACTAAGCCATTTAAGTAAAATAAAAAGGTGCGCGCACGTTCAGAGAGAGAGAGAGAGAGAGAGCTCATCCATCCCAGTCTTATTCATGCTTCACTTTGGAGTTCTAATGGAATCGGATGCATCAACACTACTATGATCATACCTGCAAGTTTTGTTGCATAAAGGAGTGCAAAAAGATTACTTTCAAGCCGGTTATCAATTCTAATACTATTTTTTTCAAAGAATTTTTTTTCCTAATACTACTACTGCTGATTCGAAGATTTTTTTTCAAATATTTTTTTTTTCCTGCTATTTTTTTCAAAGAACATGATTAGTACCAAGTTAGCAAATTAAATCACAAAAATCATTATTTCATGCATGTTAATTACATTAAAACATGATCAAGCAAATAAAAAAAAATGCTTCCAAAATGATATCTCAGCCATACAAATGATCATTTCATGCATGTTAATTATAATAAAAAAAACAACCACGCAAATAAAAAAATGCATCCAAAATTCCATCTCAGCTATACAAATGATCAAAATTCAAAATTCAAAATTCCATCTCCATGAAAATTCAGTGAATAAGAAAAAGGCATGAATAAATGCATGGAACCACAGGGTCCATGCGAAATATGGACAATTCACAAGGATGGACACAGTAAATATATCCATGAAATTCACCAGGATGGACAGATCAACCGTGGGCTAGATAATTAATTATCAAATGGACAATTTTCATAGTGGAACAATGAACAAACCCATGTGAAATCATTTTCAAACAATACGTTGCATCTATGAGACAGTGAGCACACATTGGAAACAAACACAAATCTTCTCCATTTTTTAGATCAGCACCTTACCCCTGTAGTAATGCATAGTAGTTCTCACCTGCTTACCAAAGATTATAACCCTTGGCATGCCACCTTACCTCACCCGAGATCTCTCCCACTAGCATGGGTTCAATGGGTCCCCAGCCCCTTAATGGGGTACAGAAAAATACTAATCTCACATGCATAAGATCCATGAGGAAGTGAGCATATCATATAACCAACACAAATTCCCACATCAAGGCATGGTGGCATCTAGGGGTGTACACGGATCGGATTGGTGCGAATTACGAATTGACGGATTTTTTTTTGCACCCCTAGTGGCATCAAATTTGCGATGCAACAGAAATTCAGTTTGATACTAATTCATGGTAAGGGCAGGGAACAGACTGCAGAATGGAAAGCATATCCAAAGAATGAGTGAAGCGCGTGGATGGCCAGCAACCGAACAGTGAATTTCGTGTGCAAAATTGAACATGTGAACAGTGGGTCCTACCCAAACAGAGCGTCATTCGATTGGAACACGAGGAATTCTAAAACTTGCACCTTTGGTGATTATCTCATATGGCTGGCAGTTGCTGTCTCAAATCAAGACTGCTCTGATTCTGGGGCATAGAAGGTATTAAAATGAAAAGTATGGCCTATTTATAAATAATAAAACCAAAGGGATCTATTTGCAAATCCTAGAAACCTTAGGAGGTATATATGAAAAACTCCAAAAAAATTAACGAGATGAACAGATTCCCATATGTGAACTGCTATTTGAGGATATATCTTTGGATGAGATAAACAAATTTCTTAGAGGATTTGGATTATCTTATGTGCGGCCCACAATGGAGTTATGGGGACATATTAAACGAGAAGACGTGTTATGGCTGATGGGAGCATGCAACGGACGATTCGAGGTGATCATGCTAATACATGATATCATAAAGCTGTGCTTCGGATAGTGCCGCGGCCTAGGCACCCAGGCCCAACGTGGCACGGCCAAGACTTTGGGTAGTGCCATGCCATGCCATGACCTAGGGCCCTTGGCCCAACACCACTAGTGTTGTTGGATGTCTCAAATCAATACTCCTCTGAGTTTGCTTTCTTCCCGCTTGTGCGGGCTCCTTTCGCACTTGAGTTGGCTATTTTCGTGTGTGTGTGCGAGCTTTTAATTGGGTCACAGCCCCCATGGCTGGGTTACCAAAATGAAAAAAAACACCTCAAGTTTTAGGTCAGCATTACGTGCATCAAGGATGATTCAGTTTTCTACCGGTATTTAAAATTATTGATGTGTATTCCACTACTAGTGTTCCCGGTTTATGCTACTTCGCAGTGAATGGGATATTTCCAAAGCCTGAAGTGCTAGGTCTCTGGTCATTACATTTTCCAATCACATTGGCAACATATAGACCGGTGCTTATACCAACAATGATCAAACTCCATTGGCAATCAATAGACAGGCACGTGCAAGTTTGAGATCTCCACATTGGGCCTAGGTTGGGGGTTGCAACAAGCTAGATTAGAGTTGTGCCCATAGTATACGGGACTCAGACCCTAATTTCTAAACGAGGACCCAGAACCAAGTTAAGGGTACAAGACCCAGACCAATAACTGAATTTGGCATTTAGACCCGAATTTACATATATTGCTTCATGCAATAACAAAAATCTTTAAAATTGATGCTTTGTTTGCAGACTTGAGGTTGTCTTTCTACAGTAGAAAGATGGAGGGACAAATGCCTCAAATATCCCATATCTATATTTCATAAATGAATATTAGCGCTAGCTTTACTGAGGGAGAATAACAATCAAAAGGAGCAATTCAGCCCTATAATCAGCATCGAAAAATATGCATTTAAACTTTATTCTGAAAAAAGATAAAACTTATCTAATAAATGTTTAGATAGCATTACCCAAGGATTCGAATCATGGTTTTAAATTCCAGTGCCGATCTTCATACCAATTGGGACCGGGACGAGTCCGTGCCGACCGTGCTCGGCCAATATGGCCTCACCGATCCTAAAAAGTGTTTAAAAAATCTTAAAAATTTTAACTAATACAAAAACCAGTAAAGATATAAAAAAAAAGGAGCTATTTATAACAAATAACAAATCCAAATATAGTGATGTTTAGTTTTGAGTTAGTGAAAAAAAAAATATCTTTTTAAAAGGCAAAATCATCTTCTTTTTGAATCTTTTAAGTTAAAGATTAAAGTTAAATTGATAAAAAAGAACTTTAAAGTTGATAAATAACTGTAAGCTTACAATGTTCACTAACTCAAGTTAGTTTCAATGAGCCCCCCACCTAGTCGTATAAAGACAAAGGTAGTATATCAATTTGAAGGCTTAGATTTTAATGTTCAAAGTTTAAGGGGCAAATCTATTTTTTTTTTAATTTATCTTTTTATCTCTAGGAATGTGACTATGAGTTAAGGAAGATTTTAATAAAAGCAAAAAATACACCAGCACCAATATGTAAAAATCTCTTAGAAAGTTAAAAATAAAAATTAGTGAAAGGTGGGGTTTGAAATTGTGTACCACCTACATGTAAAAACCTCTGAAAAAGTAAAACTAAAAAAATCAGTCAAAGGTAGGTTCTGAAATCATGTACAACAAGAGCAGTCACCACCCTTTTGTGACAACCAAGCAAACATTTAGTGCATGGTGGGTTTCAAACTCGTGTAGAAATATATTAACATGTTCGGAGACCTCCCAGTAAGTTATAGTGCATCATTTGTTAATGGGTGCGATATATAATATAAATCAATTATTTTGTTATGGCACAACATTTTATTTGTGCCGAAACTTGACTCGTTTCAAACATGGCCGTAGCGGGTGTTCCCGACTAGAATTTTAAACCATAATTCGAAAACTTGCTAAGCGGATTCCGTCTTAACAACCACTTAATCTAAAAGCTTAAGTTGTTGGAGAATGACGTAATAATGCATACCAAAATGCTAACATAAATATTTTTCGTGCCACAAAGAATACCTAAATCCAAAATTAAAAACGGTCTAAAGCTTCCACCGCACCTTATTAACCATTTCACCTAAAAGCTTAAGTTGTTGAAGAATGACGTAACAATGCATACCAATATGCTCAACATAAATAGTTTTCATGCCACAAAGAATACCTAGATCCAAAATTAAAAACGGTCAAAAGCTTCCACCGCACCTTATTGGCTTAGGTTGGGTCCTCCTGTTTTTCCAGGACTAACTTCCATCCTTATCCTAAGTTAGCCCTTGAATATGCACTATTAAGTTGGGTCCTCCAAGTTTTCCAAGATTTATTTTCATCCTTAGCCTGGGTTAGCCCTTGAGCATGCACTATCAAGTTAGGTCCTATAGGTTTTTAAGGACTTACTTTCATCCTTAGCTTAGGTTAGCCCTTAAATATACACTATCAAGTTGGATCCTCTAGAATTTTCGGGACTTATTTTCATCACTAGCCTATGTTAGCCCTTGAATATGCACTATCAAGTCAATCGAGTCTTCCTTCATTCTTAGACCAGATAACTTTCTTGAATTTAATGGTTTAGGTACTTGTAGACTCGATGGAATTTGCCTGGCATGGCTAAACAAATTGGGTCATATTCAAATGAGTCAATCTAGACTAAGCCATTTAAGTAAAATAAAAAGGTGCACGCACGTTCACAGAGAGAGAGAGAGAGAGAGAGAGAGAGAGAGAGAGATCGCTCATCCATCCCAGTCTTATTCATGCTTCACTTTGGAGTTCTAATGGGATCGGATGCATCAACACTACTACGATCACACCTACAAGTTTTGTTGCAAAAAGGAGTGCAAAAAGATTACTTTCAAGGCGGTTATCAATTCTAATACTATTTTTTTCAAAGAATTTTTTTCTAATACTACTACTGCTGATTTGAAGATTTTTTTTTCAAAGAATTTTTTTTCCTACTATTTTTTTCAAAGAATTTTTTTCAAAGAACATGATTAGGATTGGTGATTTATGTCTACTTCTTTGTGTGAGTGGTGAAACTAAATAAAATTAAGGGTGATATCAAATGAAAGAGAAAGAAAAGGGATTTGAGGGTAAAAGCACTAAAAGACAAAACAACTCCTCTCCGTTTTGTCATTTAGAGTTTTTTAAGATTATCTTTTGTTGTTATCTAGTGCCTTTTAGAGTATTCAAAATTCGATTACTTATAAGTGGCCGTTGTTGTTTCTCATTTTTTATATAAGTGGTCAAGAGTCATTTCAAATATATATCCCTAGAAATTCATGGTCATCGAGGGTCATTAATAGGAAAAGATTGAGAAAAATCCCTATGAATCACTTAGTTATGGTTTACAGTCGTGAACCTGTCACAATAGTATGGGCGACAAAACTGCATATCTTTGCCAATCAAAAGGCATTAATCCAACGAAGGCTGACATGCATATTTTTCAATCCATAATAGCCTTAGTGTCAATATATAATGACTTTACCCGATTCATACTTGCTTTTTGATATTCTGATGGTCCAAATTACTAGCCCAGTAGAGTCGTAGTTTGTGTTTGAACGACATATGAACTTGACTGAGACAAAAATAATAAAAAAAACCCTTAGCTTCAATGAATGCTCAAACAAGAAAACTTCATGCGTCAAGAATACTGACATGTAATTCTCTTTACTTAGAACAACAATTATGTATTCGAAAATTCTCCAAATCGAGATGGCCATGGATTCCCAAAGTCAAGCACCATAACTCATGGTCTTTTACTTCTTCAGTACAATTTGCAGGGTTTAAGATTTATAAATTAAGGTTCAAAGTTGAGGGCTCAGGGCTGACGGCCTAGGGCTCAGGATTTAGGGCTAAGGGCTCATGATTCAGGGTTTAGGGGTTTGGGATTAGGGTTTTGGGTTTTGGGTTCGGGGTTTTGGGTTTTAGGGTCTCGGGTCATTAGGGTATAGGGTCATGTGAAAGCAACACAAATTGGCACATGAAAATACATGTGAAAAGTCTCCACCGTTTTTTTTTTTTTAATTAGGAAATGATATATTTTTTTGAAATACCACTAAATGAGTGATGTATCTTTTTTTATTTTAAAAATGTATGTCTTCCCACAAGAATGGATAGGCATAAGAACTCCAATCCTTTGAGCGGTGAATATTCTCACACTCGAAAGGCGGGAGGATGTAACCAAAGGATCCAATAGTGATGAAATGGCAAGGAAAAAAAAAATATTTTAGACATGCAAATAATGGAGGAGCATTCCCTCTTGCAAAAAGTAGAAAAAGAGATACGTGGTTTTGAAGAAAAAAGGTTCCGTTTGGACTCTTTCATGAAAAAGAGGGACTGTTTTTGAACAACAAAAGCATAAATGAGTATTTTTTGCATACAAATTCATGATAAAGAGCATAAAATCATGGGAAAAATATACAAATCATGAAAATTGATGAACATGATGGGAGAATGAAATTCATACCAAGTTAGCAAATTAAATCACAAATATCATTATTTCATGCATGTTAATTACATTAAAACATGATCAAGCAAATAAAAAAATGCTTCCAAAATGATATCTCAGCCATACAAATGATCATTTCATGCATGTTAATTATAATAAAAAAACAACCATGCAAATAAAAAAATGCATCCAAAATTCCATCTCAGCTATACAAATGATCAAAATTCAAAATTCAAAATTCCATCTCCACGTAAATTCAGTGAATAAGAAAAAGGCATGAATAAATGCATGGAACCACAGGGTCCATGCGAAATATGGTGGATACATGGTGTAAAAGACACAGTAAATATATCCATGAAATTCACAAGGATGGACATATCAACCATGGGCTAGATAATTAATTATCAAATGGACCATATTATCAAATCGACAATTTTCATAGTGGAACAATGAACAAACCCATGTGAACTCATTTTCAAACAATACGTTGCATCTATGAGATAGTGAGCATACATTGGAAACAAACACAAATCTTCTCCATTTTTTAGATCAGCACCTTACCCCTGTAGTAATGCATAGTAGTTCTCACCTGCTTACCCAAGATTATAACCCTTGGCATGCCATCTTACCTCACCCGAGATCTCTCCCACTAGCATGGGTTCAATGGGTCCCCAGCCCCTTAATGGGGTACAGAAAAATACTAATCTCACGTGCATAAGATCCATGAGGAAGTGAGCATATCATATAACCAACACAAATTCCCACATCAAGGCATGGTGGCATTTAGGGGTGTACACGGATCGGATTGGTGCGGATTGGGTCAAATCCGTCACCAATCCGTAGCTGTTAAATTATGATCCGATCCGATAGGGGTGCACAAAAAATCCATTGATCCGTCAATCCGATCCAATCTGATCCGATCCACGGATTTTGATCCGATCCGAAAGCCAATGGATCGGTGGCGGATTGGAAATAGTGTAATCCGTTATCAACGGATCGGTGACGGATTTGACCCTTAATCCGCGGAATTCAATCCGATCCGATCCGTTGTCCTTAAATATTAATATATATATATATATATATATATAAATAAGGGTAAAAATCCATGGATCTCTTTTATGGGTTTTTCTTGTATTTGTCACACTTGCATCATCATTGCCTTACCATATATCTGGGTCTGTGTTGCTGCTTGTATATTTGGGATGCATATTCTGATTGAAATATTGTTTTCTTTTTTTTTTTTTTTTTTTTTTTTTTTTTTGCATTTAGTAAGTTATTTGTGTTCATTTGTTGCATTTCTGATGGGGTTTTCTTTGACAAGATGTGCTGTTTGCTGAGAGAGTAGTTTATGGATTTTTTTTTTCCATGTAATGTACAGGGACGGATTGAACTGATTAATCCGATCCGATCCGGTCATCCACAGATCGAATTTTCATAGCCACGGATTGGTGACGGATTTCAAATCTGTCAATCCGTAGGTAACGGATTGGTAACGGATTTGGCCCAATCTGCACCAATCTGATCCGTGTACACCCCTACAATCCGATCCGTGGAGGACTGGATCGGATCGGATTAATCCGTTCACTCTAATGTTAAAAGAAAAATATCGAACATGTAAAAAAATTACATTTTGACCCCTTAAATTTTTTCTCATTTTAAATTTAGACATCTTAATTTATATTTAGACCCCTTACATTTTTTTATTTATATTTAATGTCAGAAGATTGAATCGGATTGAATCCGTACATTGAGGGTGAAATCTGCCACCGATCCGTTGCGAATGGATTACAAAATTTTCAATCCGTCACCAATCCGTTTACCTTCGGATCGGATTTACGGATCGACGGATTTTTTTGTGCACCACTAGTGGCATCAAATTCACGATGCAACAGAAATTCACTTTGATACTAATTCATGGTAAGGGCAGTGAACAGACTGCAGCATGGAAAGCATATCCAAAGAATGAGTGAAGTGCGTGGATGGCCAGCAACCGAACAGTGAATTTTGTGTGCAAAATTCAACATGTGAACAGTGGGTCCGACCCAAACAGAGCGTCATTCGATTGGAACACGAGGAATTCTAACGCCCAAACAGTGGGTACAATGCATGAAAATTCAGCATCCGGACTTGTACCCTAAGTGTGAAGAAAATGTGTAGCAAACCCAACACCGAAAGCATGGGTCATTCCATGAAAAATAAATGGAGTTCTGAAAACCAAACCGTGGCTACAAGGCATGGAATTTCCTCATCTATACAGTGCACAAGACTTCAGCACTCAAATCCTTGTCCCAATACTGCATGTACACATGATGAGCACATCAAATCAACAGACAAAGATCATGGCCAAACATGGGCTGATCATGGTTATCTGGGCGGAATCTCATCCAAACAGTGAATTAGATAATCAAATTGAGCACCCCAGTAATGAACAACAGTGGTCACAAATTGAAATTTATCATTACACTCTCAATCTAACAGTAGCAGTGTGCATGATGCTATGGAAAGCTGTATGAAATCATGCTTGACAGTGCATGGAAACATATTACAATGTGTGCACAACACGTTCAACAATTATGTAAAATGCATACCAAATCCGCATGAAATATATGCCTAAACCATGAATTATTGTCCATGGAAAGACATTCAAACAGTATGTTATCATAGTGAAAATTTACATGCAGGCAGCAAAGTAAATGCATCAGCTGCAACAAACAGACACGCATAAAATTCAGCATGCAAATCATCGCCCAGCAGTGAATGAAGTGAAATGAACAAAGTTCTAGCACCAAGCAGTGGGTTTAAGCCAAAATAACCCTACCCAAACAGTGAGACAGTAACTACTTGAAACAGTGTATAAAATCCACACAGCATACAAGTAATGCATTCATATGAAGACAGGCTCATCTAAACATGAAATCCTATGTATTCAATTTCTATGTATTCTAATGGAAACAGACGAGCCCTAAAGGAAAAGAAAAGATAAAAAAAATAATATCAAAAGGAAATAATTATAATAAACAAATGCCCAGATTGCAGAAATAAACAAAATAAGAACAAAAGAAAACTCTTTTTCAACGATAAACTCTTCAGAATTGTAAACTAAGGTAGACAATTAAAAGGGAAAATTAACAAAATCTTCTTAGAATCATAGACGAGAAAAAAAAATAAAACCATGACATCAAAAATCAAAACAATTATAATGAGCAAAACATGATCTGACAAAAATACCAAGATTACAAAAACAAAACCAATAAAAATCCTTTTTTAATGGTGATAACTAACTTGAAAAAAAGCAGGAGTTTATATTGAAACGGTTCCAATAAGCAAATCCCAGCCTGAAAAAAATACAAAGATTACAACAACAAAAAAACCTAAAAAAGAAAAGAAATCGCTTATGAATGGATAGAAGATTCGAACAACCCTTTGGTTGCAACATCGAGCACTTTCAAATTGTGATGCAAGCTCTAGTCAAAATCCAAAGAAAACCCATTTTACCATCACCAGAACATTGTTAAAACCAACAGCATACTAAAAAAATGACAAGATGGTAAAAAAAAAAATCTACACCTACATAATCCAAAGAGAAGTAAACCAATTTTACTACCAAAACAAAGAGATAATTATTGTAGACAATTAAAAGGAGATATTCCTAAAATCTCCATAGAGCTTCCTATCAATGACTGTGTGGGGATATCTATATGATACCAAGATTGTCATCCCACCTCGGTCAGCACCATCTCACCTCAGTCAGCACCAGCTCGGTCGTCGCCTGAGCTCGGTACCGGTCTTGGCCACAGCACCCGAGCTAGGCACCTCAGCATCTTATCTCAGCAATAGTGCCAGACACTTCCACCTTGGCCAGGTTCTTCACCTCGGCCAAATGCTTCACCTCGTCAGTAGTGCCAGAATGCCTATCGAGACGAGTACAGATAGCTATATCTCTATGAAGACTCAACCACGTTACAGAACGTGTTAAGTAATGACGACATGCATCGGGTATAGAAAAAAAGTTGTCATTATCCGGTGGTAATGTAGTGCAGATTAAAGCAGATGAATACATGAATGCATTGGATCGAAATAAAGCCCACCGTGTAGGGCCCCAACGGTATTAGGCGAAGTTCGGGGCCCGAGGTCAGAATCGTGAACGGAACCACATTCTGGAAAGAAAACGGCGAGATCTTCAAAATCCATTACTACGCAATGGACTAGTTATTTTTAGGCCGAATTCCAGTGGCGGACCCATTTTTTTTTTTCATGTGGGGCGGACAACGGTCCATTGAAAAAGGCAATTTTTCTTTTGTTATACGTTCTACACATTAATATGGCAAAAGAGAAAATGAAAAGCAAATTAATATAAAAAAATTACAATGGTAAACATTTAATTGTAATAAAATAAAAAGATTATAGATAATCTCCATCAAAGGAAAAGAGTTCCTTGTTTAAACAGTGTCCCAGAACTCTTACAAAGTCCATGATATTTGTTCTCTCTTAGTTGTTGCTTTTGGCTGTTGATTGATTAATTTTCCAAACTTGAATTTTGTTGCCCAAAAAGTCTAATCCTTCCTCAGTTTCCTATAAGAAATATGGAAATCTTCCTTAAACTGATCCTCATCTTACTCTCTTTCCCAACCTTCCTCACCCAAAGAGGATCAATAATCATGCTGATATTGCTTGGTGTTTATTATGAAAAGTTCATCACCAACTCACTTAAATGATTTTCCATAAAACAAAAAAAAAAAGTATATTTTGTTGGCATTGCTCCAATAATCCCTATAACCATTCACAACCATGCACAAAATAGAGCATCCATGCAATGAAATCAAAACGAAAATAATAGCATTCACTGCAGAATTTTAACAAACAGCTAATATGCACTTCAGATCATCCATACTTGAACACAAATTCACAAGATGATTGTTCATTATAAGATATCCACAGCCATAATGAAGTCAAAACTATAAAGTAAAACCCTGAAGCTCATGAAATGTCCACAGCATAGAATGATACCCCAAATCTATCAACATTGTTAATAACACATTAAAAAAACAGAGACAGAGAGAGATGCACAAGCTCAGTGTAGCAAGTCATAAAGCAAATAATTCAAAGAGATGCACAAGTTGTAATATTTTTATGACAAGAAATTGAATGAAATGAAAGTTCAACTCGGCAAGAAGGATAAGGAAATAGAAGTACAGGAATTAGCAACAGATGAAACAGTGCAACCGAATGAATTGAACAAAATGCTGCAGGCAAGATGCAAAGCCTACGAATGATAATCTAGGATATTTCAAGCCATAACATATTCAGTCCATGACAACAATAACAATAGAAAGTGACAACAAGTTGATAAACTGAACTCGCCAAGAAAAGTCCAACAAGTTTTGTCCCAATGAGGGCAATGGGAACACCATGCACATAATGTTTCAGTTCAAGTATCAGCTTGAAAAGAGAAAAAAATGTGTCGCCAATGAGGGAAAGATAAACTCTCAAGAAAAACAAGTAGAAGAGTACAGTATTCCAAAATGAACCAGCAATTGCTTGCCATCTCTGCAACGTTTTCATAGCTAGCCTAGCACAAAGAAGGAGAGAGGAAGTAATTTGATGAAACAACCCATAATAGACCCACATGAACATGACCCAAGCTAGGCACATAATGGACGCTCAAACTTCGCTCACAAAATCAGCCATGTGGACGTTTCCCACTTTCGAGGGTCCACAAACATGCTCATGTGATGCCCAATACAATTTGGAGAGGAAGTAGTTTCAATCGTATAGGAACCTCTCGTAATTCGAGACATAATAGAACGGCAAGTCACAAAGGGACCGAAATCAACAATAATAGCAGCCACTGCTCAATTCAATGGAGGAGTCTTTGCAGTAGCCAATAGTTCAGCCTTAACGATACGTGACAAACATGGTCATTAATTACCTCGAACCACTTGAAATATATCAAAAGAATTCAACATCCATGTTGAGGCAGGATAGATAAATTTAGGTCAAAACATGGAATCAAGTGCCAAGGTCGCTGCAGATTGGATTACCCTATTGAACCAGGTTCTAGATTTTCAAGGGATCTAAATCAGAAAATGAGTGGATCAATTGATTCCATCCATCGATCCCCATTTCTTATCAAATGGGCCCAATAATGCAGGTAATTTCATGTATGTGGCCCACCCAAACATGACCCACACTACGCCCATATTGGTTGTCCGAAGTCCGTTCACAAAATCGGCCATGTGGCTGGTCTTACGAGGAACAATTCCGGGGGTCTACAGCCCCCCTAATGGGATGCCCAATACTATTTGGAGAAGAAGTAATTTAAATCGTACTTATAAACCTCTCCTAATTGGAGACATAATAGAATGGGCAAGTCATGGCAAAGGACCAATGGACCAAAATTAAAAAGTAAAGAACTTTCGATCAATTTGTTTCTTTCTTTTCTCAGGAAGTTAATTATGTGGACCATATTTGTCATTATAATGGCAGGCATTGCTCAATTCAATGGGGGAAGTCTTTGACAAGACTATCTTGAAGCAATTTGCAGCTACCACTCCATAACCATCCAAAATCCTGCAGTAACCAAAGTTACATTCGGCATCTCCAGCAAAATTGAAAACCATGTTTCAAGAGTGTGGAAACTATCCTTATTATCAGAAATGGATAGGGAGGAAAAGGAAAAAAACTGCATCATTGGAGGTAGTATGGTCACTAATGAGATCTACTATGAAAGACGGTGAAATTTAAAGACTGACTTGGCTTGGAGAGATTGAGCTACCAATATAAAGAGGGCAATTTTGTACTGACAGTAGGAAGATCTGATATCCTTAGTAAAGGATATCTCTAAATTAGAGGGCTCCAATTTATTTCCCTCTTTCACACACAAACACACACAATTAACCAATGCAAATTAACAACATGTGAAGGATGATGTTAGACTGACTCATGAACATAACATTCTTCATCCTCTAGCAAAGAAAAGTTCCTCCTGTTGCACATTAGAATAGAAAGAGAGTAGCCCAGCTTGGGAAAACTCATTGCTTGGCATACTTGAGAATTCTTGTCTATTTCCAGTTAAAAGGGGTACTCACTTCCTCAATGATTGCTTAAAAGCTAACTACTATCATTCACTACAGCTGCTGATCCTACTGCTACTACTACTGCTTCTACTACTAGCTGGACATGAAGAAAAAAAGGCGCACGCTGGTCTCAACATATGTCCCATCAAGGAAGAACTGAATTACATGGCAAAAAAACAGTAAACAAGTATCTCCAAATTATAGAAGTAGACACCTACATGTAGTTCTCCTATCGATTACCTGCTATCAAACAGGCATTGGAAGATTGAGAAACTTATAATTCTCGTGTTAAGCTCTCAATTATATCATAATGCAGGTGGGTCATTGATAACTTGCACCTGGGAGACCATGGGCAATGCTTGTGGAGGGCGCTTCCTCTTCTTCTTCTCATAGCTGATCCCTCAAAATTAAAAACCATGTTTCAAGAGTGTAGAAACTATCCTTATTATCAAAAATTTAACCAAGGTTCAATGACGCCAAAAAAGAGCATCAAAGAGACTCTACTAAATCTCTTGAGATCTAAGAGACTATATAGATTGAGAAACCATGTTTCAAGAGTATGGAAGATCAGTGGTTGAACTAATAAGCAATGCAGAACAATATACGCAGAACACGAAACATGAAAGCATCTTAAAAAAAAAAAAAACTTTTTATTAATTCGTAAGACCAAATCTGGCTATAGATTATACACTGATAGCAAAGAATAACATCAACAGACGGCATGCGTGCTAACAATTTCAATGCAGATCATACAACCTCCACCAGTAGTTGCTGTGTGGGCATCACAACAACTAACCATGTTTACAAGAAACAGTTGGGCGGTAAGGTACAAGCAGCAGCACTACAGTTCATTTGTAAGTGCAATGAATTCTTGATTGAACACTACAGTTCCTAGGATTCAGATTTCAAAAAGCCCACTTTAAAATAACTACATTTAACCCATGAACTAGTGAATCAATTGCTTGGTAAGCTGAGAACGCATTCATATCATTTATCCAAAACCTGTATATAACCTGTACACATGAAATGAAAACCAATATGCATGACATGAAACCATTCAAGATTTTGGCTATGATTTTCCTATCTATAGTTCATTGTATTTTGCATCAATTGAAAGTCCACCTGCAATGGCATTAGGGCTAAAAGCTGCTGCTGACGCATGACGTGTACCGGATTAGCCTTACAGCAATTAAGGGTTGGAATTCATTGTTCATATAAAACCATGGTCCCTTATTGAAGGGTTCTTCTTGCTTATGTCTATTAACTAGTTGAGGATGGGTCTTGGTTACTAAATTGCAGTTATTATGGCTGAGGTTTCCAATGAATATGTAAGGAAACAGAAATATATACATACTATAAAAGTGGGGCAAAGACTTTTTTTCTGGACCACCCATGTCAAACATCACGCTGGATATTGGGAGGAGCACCGAAAACCTATTAGGATGAAATAAGTAAGATTAGTATAAACTTTAAAGGGAATTACATCCAAATAAAATTAATTTTTAAGCGTAGAAGTGGTATTTGATTGCACTGAAGCACTGAAGCTGGTATTTGATTGCATGTGGTGGCCTTTCAGCACCAAGTCCAAACAGAGTTTGTAGTTGGATCGGTTTTTTTCCTTTTTCCTGCTTGTGAATTGTGATTTTCTTTGCTTTACATGAACGGTATATTCATGTTGAATATGAATATAATCTCTCTCACAAATCATGAACAGGTATCACCCTGACAAAAATTCCAACAATCCTGACGCTTCGGAACTTTTCAAAGAGGCTGCATATTCATACAGCACTTTAGCTGATGCAGAGAACGAAGATTGTATGACAATGCAGGATTTGAGGTAAATGTCTATTTTGCTTCATATTTGCCATCTTAAAACTGCATTTAACAGAGTTGTAATATTAGCCAAGTCAAACTGTAAAAAAATTCACACAATTACACACCAATGCACTTTTACATATTCCATGTGATTTGTGGGAGAGCGGGACTACCAAGTGAATTTGATGAGTGAAGGTTGAAACAGAGGAAAAGAGATATCCTTTGCTAAATCTATGAGAAAATGAACTAGTATTCTTTTTTAGGACAGTGTCAAAAAGTCATCACTCTAACATTACCAATAAAAGAATAATAATAGGAAAATCAGATTGTCATCCAGCTGGGGTGGTCTTGTTTATGCAATTGTTTATGTGGTCATTCACAAATTGTTAGGGTGGTGCAGGGGAGCGTAAATCTCCATCCAGCTGAAGCAATAACAGCATCTCAGCGTGCATATTAGAAGGGAGCCACCACCAAAATGCATAGCTATTCAAGTATCTATCAGAAGCATGCATTTTATAGAAAGTAGCAACCACCAAAATGCATAGCTCATTAAGCATTTATCAGAAGCACCATGGATGTCTGCTCTGGTGGTGATTTGTGGGCGAATTGCTGCAACCACATGCTATCTGTAATTAAAAATATCACTCTCTTAGACTTTGAACCAGTTTTGATTGATTCAATCAGATTGTCAAGGCCCCTAAAATAAAAATAAAAAAACAGAGAAATCCAAGAATGTGTTGGCAAGATAGTTTGCTTCTCTCTCAAGTCTTAATAGAATGTGTTGGCAAAAAGAAAGGAGATATTGGAAAGACTAGACCATAGTCCATATTAAGTACAACATCAGGACAAGAGGGGTGCTATGTAATTACCAGACGTAGATGTTTGAGTGTCCATCTGCAATGGCCGGACCCCCGCTTGTGGAGAAGATGACATATCTAGCATGTGCACCAATGAACTTATATTCAATAATAGTCACTTAGCATGTGCACCAATGAACTTATATTTTATGCTGAAGAATGACAATAATAACTTCGATAAAACAACACAGTTTTAAACAATGAATGAGTTCTGATGATTATACAGGAACTCGGTAAAAAACTAAAAACCCACGTTATGCGGTAATCTCTCTTTTCCTCATTTTTCTTTCCTTTCCTTCCCTCGAAGTGAACTCTATTTCTCAAGTTTCCTATTTCTATGTTTTCTTTCCTATCTCATAACATTAAACCATAACATAAAATCAACCCATAAAGATGTGACATTCAATAACAAAATTTAATCAAAATTACTATAATTCCTAATTCCATTCTTAAAATAGAATCGAATCCATTGTCTTGACGATCAAATCTGTACTCCTATTTTCTTGGATAAAAAATTTACATTACCAATAAAAGAATAATCCCATCCACCTTGCATATTTCTCTTCCACTCCACCCTTTCTTCATCACACCACATGCCGATATCATTTTACACTACTTCAACCAACGTCTGTCAGTATCCCCCTTCTTCTACTCCATTCAATTTGTAGAGCTTCAATGATCTTACAGAGATATTTCTGACCTTTTATGGACATGCTCAATCCATAGCATCTCATCATTATCATCATCGTTAAAGCCTTGTCCCAACTATGTTCGGGTCAGCTACATGGATTTTGTGGTTGCTCGGTTTTTCCTATTGTCTTTTGGGAGCTACATCATCAACATGGTAGATAAAACCCAATCCTAGTTTAAAAACAAATTTGCCAACTGCATCTGAATTTCATGTGAGAATCCAAGCATCACTTTATTAACTTTCTTCAGCTAACCATTCCTATCAAAACCTGAAGGAGTTAGTAGATGCAGCATAAATACTTTTCAATACTCCCCATTGCGTGGAGCCCACTTCTCAACACTCCCCCTCAAGCGGAACCCGGTTGATGCACTTTTGGCGACATGCATTTCTTTTAATGCCGAGTTGTTCCTCCCGAGATTTGAACTCGCAACTGGTTGGCTTTGATACCATATTAAATTTCCTTTACTAACCATTCTATTAAAACCTCGAGGCGAAAGTATAGGCAACCTAAATACTTTACAATACTCCCCCTCAGGTGGAGCCCACTTCTCCACACACTAGTGGTATTTATATGAGCCAAAGCATATTTTAGCACAAAAAATAATGAAAACAAGGCGAAACCATCAAAGGAAACAAATCCTACTACCTTTCCTTTCACATAGATAGAATAAGATTTAACTTAAGCAAACAAAGAAGGTATTTGAGGCAAAGCTCAGTATAACAAGTCATAAAGCAAACAATTTAAAGAGATACACAAGCTATCATATTTTTATGAAAAGAAATTGAATGAAATGGAAAGTTCAACTTAGCAAAAAGTATAAGGAAATAGAAGTAAAGGAAATAGCAAAAGATGAAACAGAGCAACCAAATGAATTCAACAAAATGCTGTAAACAAGGTGCAAAGCCTACGAATGATAATCTTGGAGGTTTGAAGCCATAACAAATGTAGTTCATTTTCAAAAAAAAAAAAAAAAAAAAGAAATGATGTTCAGTTCATGACAACAATAACAATAGAGAGTGATAACGAGTTGATACACTGAACTCGGCAAGAAAAAGTCCAACCAAGTTTTGTCCAAATGAGGGCAATGGGAACACCATGTACATAATGTTTCAGTTCACGTAACCACTTGAAAAGAGAAAAATGTGTCACCAATGAGGGAAAGATAAACTGTCAAGAAAACAAGTAGAAGATTCTAGTATTTCAAAATGAACTAGATATTGCTTACCATCTTTTCAACATTTTCATAGCTAGCCTTGCTGATGAGAAAGAATGCCAATAGAAAAACGTCTGCACCACAATAGCTTAGAGGTCTTAAATATGCTGCAATCCTCTTAATCTGTTTCATAGAGCCACAAAATAACACCCACAAAATAAACTTTTCTAGCCAAAGAAAATAAAAAATTAATAAAGGGAAAATTTGATAGAACACATGGAATAGATAAAAAATGTACCTATTTTATCCCACCATCCATGATTATTAGTGCCCCATCCTATACCACATTTGCACTGAAATTGTCAAAAACAGTCGGTACATAACCCTACATCCCATAAAAGAACGATAAAATTAATTAAATAAATTCAATAAATATTTATTAGATTGAGACTACACAAAAATAAGTACTTCACACCTACTCCTAAATGGAATAATGTCAATATGGCATGAGACAAAGCTCTTGAACAATGAAGTTTTTTCAATAGAACCAATGCTTGAATTAATGTGTGAAAAGAAAATTCATCATTTCATGTGTGAATTAAAAGTAATGCTCAATTTCTGACTTCCCATGCTAAAAATAGAAAGATTCATGATTTCAATTAAAAATATGATTTTCAAAGAATTTTGACTTGAATTCAAACTTTGATGCATGAAAACATGAAACATTGAATTTCCAATAAAATCAAGCATGATTTGATGAATAAATCCTTAATTACTAAAAATTAATGATGAAAATGTGCATTTTTAAGAAATTATCACACCCCCAACCAGCATTTTGCTAGTCTCGAAAATGAAATGCGAACTAGGGTAGGACTCTTACCTAATCTAAGAAATGCGAAAAGTAAATGAAAAAACAAAAAAGAAAAAAAAAAAAAAAAAATGGGCCACATTCACTGGCACTCTCGACAGCAAGCCCTTAAAACCTTTAGGTCACCCCTAGTGGACGAGTTATGCATCATGAGGGTTTGCAATGAATATGCACCCATAAAATTCATAACACCTAAAACCAAAAATAATGAAAGAAATTTTTCAAAAGAAAATTTATAATCATAAGATATATTCAAATCTTTAGAAAAATCAAAATTAGGCAATTCTGAAACCCGGTTCGCCAATCCCGTCTTTGGAAAGAAATTTTCAAAAATCATGCCAAATAGGATAGTGTAGGGTGAAAAAAGTACGAATACATCAAAACATAAGTGTTAAACGCTCCACTAAAACCCTCGAGGAAACGAGACTCTATCGAATAATTTGGTTCACCTAGACTTAGCAAAAAAGCAGGTTTCCACTCAAGGCGACCATGACGGCTTTCGCTCTACTGTTTTTCAAAAGGCCGGAAATTTTCATTTCTAGACTCGGTTACATAGATATTGGGGAGCATACCCAAATCTTATATAACTTTGTTCACGGTCCCCAACAATAGGCAGCCATTTTCATGTGCCCGAATTGATTCACTGGTATGTGGAAAAATCCACCCAGATGAACCAGGAAACTAATAAAACTAAGTTTTGGTTTTCTTTTATATTTTCAATCAAATCGTCCAAAAAATTAGCAAATAATAGCTTCGCATTTAAAACTTTTGAAATTATATACGATTCTCTATCGAATAATCCAGTCCACCTAGGCTTAGCAAAAAAGCAGGTTTCCACTCAAGGCCACCATGACGGCTTTCGCACTACTGTTTTTCAAAAGGCCGGAAATTTTCATTTCTAGACTCGGTTACATAGATATTGGGGAGCATATCCAAATCTTATATAACTTCGTTCACGGTCCCCAACAATAGGCAGCCATTTTCATGTCCCGAATTGATTCACTGGTATGTGGAAAAATCCACCCAAATGAACCAGGAAACTAATAAAACTAAGTTTTGGTTTTCTTTCATATTTTCAATCAAATCGTCCAAAAAATTAGCAAATAAAAGCTTCGCATTTAAAACTTTTGAAAATATATAATATTCTCTATGGAATAATCTGGTCCACCTAGGCTTAACAAAAAAGCATGTTTCCACTCAAGGCGACCATGACGGCTTTCGCTCTACTGTTTTTCAAAAGGCCGGAAATTTTCATTTCTAGACTCGGTTACATAGATATTGGGGAGCATACCCAAATCTTACGTAACTTTGTTCACAGTCCCCAACAATAGGCAGCCCTTCTCATGTGCCCGAATTGATTCACTGGTATGTGAAAAAATCCACCCATATGAACCAGGAAACTAGTAAAACTTAGTTTTGGTTTTCTTTTATATTTTCAATCAAATCCAACAAAAAATTAGCAAATAATAGCTTCGCATTTAAAACTTTTGAAAATATATACGATTCTCTATCGAATAATCCGGTCCACCTAGGCTTAGCAAAAAAGCAGGTTTCCACTCAAGGCGACCATGATCGCTTTCGCACTACTGTTTTTCAAAAGGCCGGAAATTTTCATTTCTAGACTCGGTTGCATAAATATTGGGGAGCATACCCAAATCTTACGTAACTTTGTCTACGGTCCCCAACAATAGGCAGCCCTTTTCATGTGCCCGAATTGATTCACTGGTATGTGGAAAAATCCACCCAGATGAACCAGGAAACCAATAAAACTCAGTTTTGGTTTTCTTTCATATTTTCAATCAAATCGTCCAAAAAATTAGCAAATAATAGCTTCGCATTTAAAACTTTCGAAAATATATAATATTCTCTATCGAATAATCTGGTCCACCTAGGCTTAGCAAAAAAGCAAGTTTCCGCTCAAGGCGACCATGATGGCTTTCGCACTACTGTTTTTCAAAAGGCCGGAAATTTTCATTTCTAGACTCGGTTACATAGATATTGGGGAGTATACCCAAATCTTACGTAACTTTGTTCACGGTCCCCAACAATAGGCAGCCCTTTTCATGTGCCTAGATTGTTTCACTGGCTTCTGGAAAAATCCACCCAGATGAACCAGGAAACTAGTAAAACTAAGTTATGGTTTTCTTTCATATTTTCAATCAAATCGTCAAAAAAAAGCAAATCATAGCTTGGCATTTAAACAATTTGAAAATATATACGACCGTGTTTTTTGTGAAAAATCATAGCTTCGCATTTAAAACTTTTGAAAATATATACGACTGTGTTTTTTGTGAAGGGATCAAAATTCAGCACTTTCTTTAAAAACCTTTCTATAAACAAAATGGCAAACCAAATCTGATTTCGCCAACTTTTTCGAAATTCCCAAGATTTTCAATATCTTCAGTTCATAAAAATAATTGTGAAAATTTTCTCTCTCTGAAACCAAAAGAAACTTAGCAAAAACGACAAAGAAATTCCTAGCAAGCAAAATTTTTTCTAGAAAGCAAAAGTGTGTAAAAATTCTAACACTGGACAGGTTTGCTTGTCCCCACCCTACAACCTAGGATGAACATTGTCCTCGATGTTATGCTTGCAATGCAGTACATATGTAAATGTAACATGCGAGGAAAGAAAATAACAAAGGGTTAAGTGGAAGAGGTACCTGACTATGTGATCTGATCAGCTTCCTGTCCATGGTTAGAAAAAAATATGCAAAAACAAAACAAAAAGAAAATATATGTACAAAACGGGAGGGAAAATTGAGAAGCTTGGAGTTGAAATCATCAACTTCGGAATAAAGGGAGAAGAGGCAGTTCCTTTGTTTGGACAGTGCTAATATCGGTGTTATTTTATGCTGATTAGAGATGTTTGTTTGATTACCGATTTTGCACTATAGAGAGTAATTCTCTTCTTTCTTTTTTAAACCCTAAACCCTAAACACTATAAAACTGTCTTTCACTCAAACTATTTAACTCTTATGAAAAGATACCATTAATAAAAAATAAAAATAAAAAACAAGAACTCTTACGAAAAGACTGCCTTTAGCCATGTTTTACCTGGTAAAGAGTCATTATTAATAGCGAATAAAATCAGTCCGGTATTTTTTTTATCGTGATTAAATATAATGTTGATTCTCTTTAAGGAATAAATAAAATAATCCCTTATGATTTGTTTATACAAAACGAGCACTGTTCTTTAATTACTACTGATTTAGAAGCCTTCTTGGAAGCTTTTTTCATTGTTAATTAGGTGTTACTCATTTTTAATGTTGACCAATAACAATGTTAATTTGATTGAAGATACAGTTGGGTCCTAACGAAAACCAAGGACTTCTTTTAGATAAATTTATCCAGATGAGGAAATGCTTTCGGATCTAGGTTACCTTGTGTTGCATTAGTCTTTCGATTTGAGAGATGGGTCTATTGACAAGGCATGTGTCTATATTTTTTTAATTAAATAATAGATATTAGGAATTATGGATATGCTCCATGAACACCCAACTCATAGGGAACTTCCAAGTTCCAAATCCCGCATGCTTCACTCCAATCCATCCCTTACAATATTCTTATCATCTTGGTCCCCCTCTATGAGACATAATTCAATAAAATAGGAAGGAAAAAAAAATACAGAGACACAACTCACAATCCAAGGGATTTTTTTTATCCTAAAAAATTTAAAAAAATGAGAACAATAAAGAGAGATAGGTTCCTAATTAAGTAATGCATTTTGGCTGTATGAGATGCTGCTAAACATAAAAAAGGAGCTATTTCTTCAAAAATTCGCATTACCTGATTCCATTTCCTTGCTTCTTGATACCACCCAATTACACTGCACTTTTAGAAAATTACAATAATTAAGACCAAATTAAAATCAAAATCTATAACCTGATTCAGATAAAAATACTACAATAAACACAAGGAATCGTGATTCATCCAAAACATACTTTTCAAGGTACCCTCTGACAGCATTTGCACATATTTTTGTTCAGAAGTAGTGAAAATTGAGAACATGGAATGTAAAGAAAGAGCTAAATCACCTCTCCTAAAGAGTACAGTCACCCATGTCTCTAATCATGCATGTGGGTCTATATCAAGCAGATCCAAATTGTCGATTAACCTGACTGTACAAATCCATAAAAAAGAC